>JAJJMC010030606.1:1733037-1788268 GCA_023531435.1 Papaver californicum
TCATTTTAATTAGGCTTTATTAAAATTCCTATTAAGGCGCACACCAATTGGATATGGGCCCCCAACACAATTTTGTTTATAATCTTAATAATCGAGGTGCCCTGAGCGAAATATTTGATCGCGTTATTAGTGTTTATTTGTAAAGTGACTATTATACCCTTCAAATACAAATTAAATGATTTCTTCATAATTCGGTATCCGAATAACGCATTTGAGTAGTCTATTTCACATAATTCTTTGAGATCTATCCAATGATGCTATTTTAGTAATCAAATTAATATTTTATTAATTATCATTAATAAATGTTCATATTTGTTGACTTAAGTCATTATCGACTAATTAGTCTCTTGACATGTCAAATAGATTTGACGAAATTGCGGGTCCTTACAGGGTTCGATTGCAAACTTGTGATACTTATGGATTTTATAAATTTTCCAAACACATTTTGGAAAGAGTTTCAACAACTTCATCCATGTCTTCCACCACAAGAGATTGATACCATCAACTCTTAGTAGTACGTTAACTGAACTCGATTCATGAGAACCAAAATTTATTTTCCTGATAGGTTGGATTGCACCAAACACAGAATGTTAGTATTTTTTCATGTTTGCCTGCTCGAATACCAATTGAAACGACGAAGGTACCAAGTATACCACAATCTTTTCGATATCAACCTAAGCAGACTTCACACTGTAGAATCTTATCGAAACAATAATGACCAAAAGATTATTTTAACAAAATGAATCTTGGTAATAGTTGAAGTCCTATAACTATAGGATCGTTATTAACCTACAAGTATGATTGTTTAATTATAATAACAATTATAACAAGAGAAGTAAAGCAAACACATAATACATATAATTTTGTTAACTAGGAAAAATGCTTGGCAGAAAAACCCTGGGACCTAGTCTAATTTTAAATACTCTCAGAATTAATCCACTATACAAATTGACTACCGCAACTTTGTATAGTTGATACCAAGTACATTACCCTCAATTACCTAGTTCCTTCAGTATCCCTGCACATACAACCAATTTTGCCAACGCACATGAATCCAAAGATAAAGTTCATTATCTTGAGTCACTTCACAACTGTGAACACTTCTACACCTGACTCCTTTGGATCATATCCTGAAACAGTAAAGTAATAACCTTCTTCAGTAACCAACTCACTTATCAATAAACTAGAATCAATCTTTAGATCAGAAATAAAGTAGAGTCAAAGGATCTTCCGTTTTATAAATAAAGTTCAGCTGGTCAAAATATCAAACCAATATAATGATTATCAAAATAATCAATATTGATGAACAAGCTCTATCCAAGCAACTTAATGCAACTAGACAGTTTGTTGGATCTTCTACAAGTCCGATGTTTACGAATAAATTGTATGTGTAATCCCACAGAATCAAGTTCGCATAAAGTCACACATAAAGATCATGACCCAAAATAAAAGTCTTCAAGTCTTCAATCTTCAATTTTTCAAAGTAACCGATGAAAAACAACTTGATTCCACTATTGATCAACCGTCATCAAATCAGAATGTCTGGTAGTGTACGACAAACTAAAACTTGTTGATTTTGCTTATAGTAGGAATGTAATATATATAAAAATCATCATCTAGTGCTTACCATGAAACACATTATCGTTCCGCGCTAAGCAAGGGACTTAATGTTGATGGTAAGTTTTTGACAAGGGAGAAAATTGTTCCCCTTTGAAATGTTATTTTTGCCTAGCTGCAGAAGCATGAGATAAATATATATTAATTTCTGACGAGCATCAGAATCATGAATAATACTCTTATCCTACACTCTGCAAGAAAATTGAGAAAGGATATTCAGCTCCTGGCTAAACTAGCCCAGTAGTCTTTGGCATATATATGCACCATGGAAATTTCAGAGCTTTATTCAACTAAGACCTCGTTATTTCATGTGCATCCATGCAAACTACTTGTATAAAACAGAATATACTGGTTATACAAAATCGCGAACATTGAGAATAGAGGCGATGCCATAGTTGAATAAAAACGCTAATTAGATGCATATCATCTAAATTGCAGAGTCGTATCAAGCATAATTTCAAGATGCAAACTTCTGCAGTTGAATTTTTTGAAGATGTTATGTATACACTGCACAAAAGTTAAGCATAAATGCTAACAACTAAATCTCACATGACTGAGAAACCCTAAATAGGCCATAGTCATGGTCACAACATTAGCAAACGCTAATGCCAATGACATATAGGCAATAGCCCTAACATCAACAAGTACGAACTTTAATAAGCCCTAGCCATGCTTCCAGCACGAGCGTGTCAAATTACAAAGGAAATACAAGGCAACAAAGTCAAAAACATCCACGCAAGAGCCACACAAAGTGCTAACAGATGAGCAGAGGCGCTTGCGGCAGCGCAGTAGCACTAGCATCAGCGCTGGCCTCGCTGCTGCCGCGCCACGCGCCACGCTCCACTCCCGCACCAAACTATCTCCCTTGTTGCGCCTCTTGCTGTTGCTTCCGTGTCATTCCTCTTTGCTCGTGCTAGCACCACTCTTCGTCGCTAGCACCATTACCTAATTCATCACCACGACAAATTGGTATAAAATCTACTAGAAGCATTATTTTACAACAAGACTCCTGGCTTTGAAGCCATGACTCCACCAACTCCTACGAGACATCAAATCATATTTTATGGGGGGATTAAACATGGGGTTTTTGTATGGAGGTTATAAAAACATGGGCGTAGCAACACCCCATGATACGAAAGTTACAAAGTAAGTGGTAAGTTGAAGCGGTTGAAGAGATAGTGGAGTAATGATCTGGAAGTTTCCAGAAACTTCCCAAGACAAAGTGGACAGTTATTCCTACAACTTCCATCTCTCTATCTCCGTACAACCTCCACTACTTTACAAAGGAAAGTGTGTGATCCCAATTACTATAAATAAGATACTTAGGCCATTTCAAACACAGGAGAACAGAACAGAGAAGAGATAGAAAATCATTCTCACAAATCTGTTATTCTAAACCTCAACATACACAAAAATTCCTTCAACTTTCTTTGTTTCCCTCCCCTAAGATCAACCCATCTCCTCTCTTTGTAGATGAAGCAAAACGTAGACAGGTATTCTTCTTGTTTGGATTCGTTTTGTACGATTTTGATTCTCGAACCTAAAAAGTACTTCAACAGTATATTGTTTCGCCTAAGAGAAATTTTTAGGTACAAACAATTGGCGACCACAGATGGAGATCAACCTCTCGGTGACAAAATTTGATTCTTCAAAATGGCGGATCTTAGGTTAGGTTCAACAACGAATCCCAATTCAAGTTCAACAACCTCTACTAATACTGGTAATACTGGTGGTGGAACTCCATAGATCATTTCTCAAAACACCACCACTAAAAGTACACAAAACTTCTCTCTATACTATTGAAAGTGTCAAAGGAAAGGAGAAAGCGTTACCAACCATAGCCGATTTAATGAAGCGACAAGAGACCTTGGATGAAACTCAAATAGCCATGGACACCACTCAGAAGAAAGTTCTTACCTTCCTTAAGACTTTAAAGGAACAGTTAACGCTGGAGCATCGTCATCGTCAAATGGATCAAGCCAAGAGCGCAGCCGCCAACGGTGCCAAAACGTCAAAAGCTAATGCACAAGAAAATGATGAGGTACAGATCATCACTGATCATGTACCATAAAAGAGTCAACAATAGTAAAACTTTGTCACTCATGAAGACCTGGAAAGGCTCATGCGAAATCGTAGAAAGAAAGATTTATCTTCATCCCATCAACACCAACCCCCTTACCCAACAGAAATTCAGAGGGTTGCACTGCCGAGCGGATATTCATCTTCTCCATTCTTATTGTACGATGGCACCTGAAACGCTCGAGAACATGTTTCTCGATTCTTGGAGTGCATGAATATAATCAAGTGTTGCGGCTCAAAGAATTTTTGAAATCTCTTACGGGGAAAGCTTATACTTGGTACAACAACCTCGCTCCAAACAGTATCTCTAGTTAGTCTCGGATGGTTGATGTCTTTTATAAAAAGTATTTATTCATCTCTGAGGAAATCACTATCTCGGACCTGGGAAGAATATTCCAGAGAAACAACGAGCATCCCAACGAGTACGTGAAAAGGCTCAGAATACAAGCTCTCGACTGCCATGACCAGAACGTGACTGAGTAACAATTGGTGGAGCTTTGCATCAATGGCATGATTCCTGTTTATCGTGCCTTATTAGAAAATTTATGATTCAAACCTTCTCTGAGCTATATGAGGCCGCCAAAAGATCGACAATAACTGTTTCGGCCTTGTTAGAAAGGACAAGGCCGGCCAGAGAAGAAATTCATAGAGACACCTGTGGAAGTAGACGCCTAGTGAATAAAAAATATTCTTCCCAGCATTCCATAGGTGTTGTCACTGATAAGGGAACCAAGAGAAAAGCAGCACCTCAGTCGGCATCACACGCCAAACGCACTGCGTCATCCCTGGTGAAAGCACCGACACCAACTCAAGGGCAAGGCTCAGTCGAGACTCCGCATCAGTCACAAAGAAACAAGACGGATCTAACAATCCCATATTTCTCATTTCCCATGGAGGAAGTACTCGAATTGCTGGAATTATGGGTAAAAAAATGGAGTTATCAAGTTACCACATGTGTGAAAGCCACCCACTAAAGAGGACAGGTCAAATCCAAAATATTATCACTTCCACAGATTCATCAATCATCCCACTCGCAAATGCAATGGCTTGAGGCGTATATTCAGAGAAAAGATCGACTCAGGAGAGCTACGCATGGAGACTGAAAGTGTCTACAAAGATCCGCTCCCTGTCAGGAGCTTCACCTTTTTTGAAGATTTCGTCAACAGAAACATCCAATCTATGATGGAATGCATATGGGAAATTCTTTACCTATCGAAGGTACAACGCAAAGATATTTTTACTGCTCTCAATCGTGTCGTGTCGGGTAAGCGTCTACTCTTTGCTAGAAAAGCTACTATGCATCCTAAGTCCGCTTCAGAAGACATAGTCATCAAACACAATGAGAATCCTAGCAGGGGACTTCTCACTACTGCTTGCCTCAAGGACACCAAATTCGAGCAAACACTAATTGATGCGGGCATCGACGTCAATATCATTATTATCAAGACTCTAAGAGCTGCAGGAATTTCCAGGCACGAAGCCACACATTCGCCAACCATAATTAAGAATTCTAAAGGGAAGTCCATGAGTACTTACAGCTACATTACTCCAAGTTCCACATCATCAAAAAGGATCCAAATTATGACATGATTTTGGGAGCCCATGGGTCTGTAACAACAAGATGGGAGCAAGTGTGTCTCCTTTATCGGCACCAACACCTCCAAATTCTCAAACAAGCCAGCAAATCCTGAGGACAATCTATCAGACGAGTTTCGTCGCGCAATGGAGACGGATGTGAAGCAATTACGAGGAGAGGACGTACCATCATATGTCCAAAGGTTTCACACACAAGTAAATCATATACAACCAACTTCTTTGCAACCAACAATCCCACATCTCATCAAAGCTTGGGGACTTGACCCGGATATCAATCCTGTTGTGTCTCGGGCAATACGAATGGGAAGCTAATCCTTTTTAAAATTTTATGAAATGGGTATGGATTGTCTCTACTGGAGATAAGCGAACTAGTAACCTTGGCATTCAGAACATGTCATGAAGTTAAGGGGCCTGAACCCAATGCCTTCCATGTCAGAGATAGGGTAGAGAAAATCACAGCCTCTCTCGAAGAAGAGCCGTATCTCATCACCGAAACCATGATTGGTGGTTACTACAAGCTTATCAATACTGACAATCCAAAAGGGGTGGTCATGCATGGCAAGCGGCTTACAACTCACAATGCTTAAAAAATATTCTATCACCACCTCACAATTATTTCCCTATTTTATGCAATATTTGTAATTCCTCCAAAATGTTTGCAACATCTTGCATTCATACTTAGGATTTCAATTTATTAATCAAGCAAAGTATTATTTCCTTCAAAAAATATATATGTCCTTACAAATCATTCAAAAATCCCTATCCACTCAGAAAAATCCCAAAATAAAACCATAAAGAGTCATATATCTCAAAAAACCTATAAAACTCAGAAAAACTAGAAAAAAACCCTTGAAAATCGGTGCAGCACCTTCATAATATGCATTATCACACCTCCCAAAAATCTCAGTTGCAAGCTTCAACTCCCGTGAAAGCCTCTCAACTTCGTGCCTAGCCTTGGGGACCGTCCCCAAACTAGGAGTCGTGCCCCCTTCCTGCAAATGCCTCTCCATAGCTTCAAAA
Organism: Papaver californicum; assembly: GCA_023531435.1. Lineage (NCBI taxonomy): Eukaryota > Viridiplantae > Streptophyta > Magnoliopsida > Ranunculales > Papaveraceae > Papaver > Papaver californicum. The sequence goes on from JAJJMC010030606.1 coordinate 1,739,350, forward strand.
TGAAGATGAAGCCATGCGGCATTGAGTTTAGCCACTTCAGCCTCATCCAAAGCATTCTTCCAGTCTTGAAGCACTATCAAAGAAATTTCTTTATGAGGGAGATAAATCATCTCATGCACAGTCGACAACAACACAAACACATCATTCTCCAGAGTACGGTAGTTTTTGGGGTTGACTACGAAGAAATGTCCAAACTTCTTCCATACCTTGGCATATAGCTCAGCATATACGGACGAGACGGTAAAACCCCCGATACACACGTAGTAGAGGCGAGTTCTACCAAACCTAAAGTCAAAATGAACTCCAATATTCGGGTATTCAACTGGTACAATCTCCATCATATCAACATTCTGTACTATATCACCACTCGGAGTACTTTCTTCAACAACCACATCATAAAGAGCTCGCTCGTGATTTTGAGATGGAAAATACACATCACCAACATCGCATCTCATGGTAATCTTTAATCCTTCACCTACAAATTCATCTATCTGATTTGGTCCATTCCCCCCCTAAAAATGAGGACATTATAGAGATAATGAGATAACATAGCTTAAACATAAGAAATTGAAGCATAGATCATAAAGTTCATAAAATATGCCTATTGTCAACCTAAATATTCCTTCAAAATTGTTTTGTATCATGGCATATGGTTTAGAAAAGATATGGGTCGTTTCGCAAAAATGTCGTCAGAAACGTTTTTACACAACCCTCCGGAAGAATTGAAACTGGCGCTAATTGGTAAGGAATTTGGGGATAGTTTATATAAAAAATAATTCATATGTATGTTTACTACAACATTCTAAAAGTGCACGACAATCGGAGATGCGAGCTAATAAGGGAAGACAAAACGGTTGACTACATGGCAACTGAAAACCTACAGAATTCTGTCTGGAAAACTTCTGGACGCTCAGTGTCAGGTATTTTTCACCTATCAAACGAACTCCAAATTCAGAATTTTTTTTAAAATAAGTTATCTCTATATCTTAGCTAAAAACTAAGAGGTCAACCACCTCATTCCGATTTCTGATGAATATTCTACGGTCATTACGACAAGAAGACCTGAATCTGAATTTTTCTGACAGCAAAAATCGCCGAAATTCTACATAAAATAATGCATGGTTCTATATATTTGGGGGTTTAAGAGTTATAATTATGTCATTATAATTCCAAAACAATGAAGGAGACTTACTTGGAGCCGCGACAAGTCACTAGGAGCAGAAGGCACCTCGAAATGTGAATCACCGCTAAGTTCTTCATTTTCAACCCCAGATTCTTCAATTACTTCAGTATGGGATGATTTCTCAAGTTCCTGATCATCTTTATGTTCTTCCTCAGAGCTTCCAACAACAATAGTGCTTTCTAATATCGAAGTATTCTTATTGCTAGTCATCTAAGCATAACAATTATTGGAAAGAATCAGAATCCATCAAAATTCAACAAGACATAGAATTGTTATTCAGAAATTTCTAAAGGAAGTTTTACTCGTGACATAAGCAGCTGAAGCACCAGGAACAACTGGGATACCAAATTCAAAGGGTCGAATACTCAAGTTACTCTGACGAGTTACATTCCCAGGATATACAAAGATACTCATCAAGGAAAAAGTAAAAATATGCTTCATACAGAGAAGAAGAGTAAGAGAAAATATAAGACACTTACCTTCTTCGAGGGAAGGTCTCCACTTCCAGGCATAATTACCCTTGGTCTCTTCGTTCCAGATTGAAGAGTAGTATTCGTTATGTTATCAGATACGAAGTAATTTCGAAGCCACGACTGCAAGAGTCGAATTAAAATTTTAATTATTGAGTAAAGATTATAATTAAATAACGGATGACTCGAAATACCAGTGTTAAGTTGATGATCAATTCACGTCTTACTAAACGTGAAGTTCTTAAGGAGAATAAGTTGTGCATTCCAGAAATCAACATATTCATCAAACGTACATCTCTTTCTATCATCCTGGAGAAAAGAGATGTTTCGACCTGGAATGTTGTGGGCACCCTCAGATCGTTTAAGCACGTCTACAGAAGGTGCTACGGTGCAGTAGTGAGGAACAAACTGATCAAAACCCATCTGCCGAGCCGCTCTGTCAATATTATAACTCTGAGAAACATAATTATCAGAACATATATCAAGAATGTTCCCTGGGGTACAACTATTCATAAAAATGGCCTCACCGGCAGCAATAATATTGCTTTCATCACCACTAGTACAAATTTGGGCTTATGTGACAGTTAAAAACTGCCACCAAAACATTTATGTGACAGTTTTGAAAAATAATTGCATTGTCATTAAAGCCTCTGTTACGAAAGGGTCTATAAAAAACTGTTACGGAATCATGACTATAAGTATCAGTTTTTTCATAAACCTGTCGTTGTTGGCAACATACAATAACATTTTCTAAATAAAACTGTCATTGGTAACTTAATTTCTTTTACTAAGGTGACAGTTTCTCTATGAAAATTGTCATTAAAAACTTAACTTCTTAGACTAAGATGACAGTTTCTTCATAAACCTCTCATTATTGACAAATTACTGTAACATTTTTTTAAGAAAACTGTCATTAAAAAATTAACTTCTTAGACTAAGATGACAGTTTCTTCATAAACCTCTCATTATTGACAAATTACTGTAACATTTTTTTAAGAAAACTGTCATTAAAAACTTAACTTCTTAGACTAAGATGACAGTTTCTTCATAAACCTCTCATTATTGACAAAATACCTTAACATATTTTAAAGAAAATTGTCATCAATAACTCAATTTCTTATACTAAAGTAGCAGTTTCTTTAAAAACCTGTCATTGTTGGTAAATATCAATTACATTTTTTAAATAAAACTGTCATAGAACAGTCAACTTTATAGAAGGCTAATTTGTAGCCAGCTAGTTCATGATATAGTTGGCGGTGACATGGTCATTCAGAAATTAATATCGAGATGATTATGGAAAAATAATTTAGCTTTTATTAAAATTTTCATTAGATTACTCAATAAAGTATTTAACAGATAGCTAGTACGGAACTAGTAAGTTCAAACAAAATAAGTTAGCTAGAAGTGAATGTACTACATAATTTAAAAGATTTGATATGAAAGTAATCTTAGTACTAACTAAAACAAATTAACAGTGAAGTTAAAAACCACATGCATTTTCCGAAGTGTTGATCGAAAATATCATGTCCTCAATCTACTCCTGCCAATTCATGTCACCAATAACGGCAGCACGTGGTTTACCCATTCTCTTTGTACTTCCATGATCTCTCATTCATTGTACTCGGACTTCCTCTGCAAAAAGAATACAAAATAAGTATCATTAATTAATTCCATTCACTCGCTCCCCAAAAACTATATTCAGTGTTATTGTCTATTGATATAAAACCCACTACTTCTGTAATGATGGATTTGATGAAGGACATGTAAAGTTCTACTTTTGTCAACTTACAGAGGAACCACATTGAGAACAGCATGCGAAGCAGCATGCAAGCCTGCACGAAACGAGTAACTCTGAGTTTCCACTTCTTTCTTGATTAATTGTGGAACCCGAATCCAAACTGCCTGTTATTTAAGGTAAAGAATGCAATTTAAGTATGAGTTTCATCAATGATGACAAAACTGATACAAGAATAGATATTTAAGGTAATAAAAAAGATGAATGCAATTTAACTTGCAATCAAAATGTACACCACTACTAAACTATCCACTTCACAAATGCAGTTTATCCAAGGGAATTATGGGTACTGGAAAACATACAGATCCCTGGAGTGTTTGGCAACCCATAAAATCTTTCAGTTGATGGCAGTCCCACATTAATCAGTTCTACAGTACTATAAAAGCAAGAAAAAATGGTGATAGTTGAGACTAAAATCCTAAAAGTATCTTGGTTTACCTAAGATTTGACAAAATCCACTGGAACTGAACATGGGACGACATGATTGACATGTGCAACATATCTAGATTTGTGATCAACTGCAGGAATGATGAACTCATCATAAACATGAGAAACTCTTAATGTTAATAGAGAGAATATCTTTCAAAAGGTAACTAAACTGAAACAGATATACCAGTCTAGCATTTTCGGGTAGCCACATCCTGTCCCCTTCTGAAGTGTCACCGTCGTAAACACCAAAATTGAAGCCATTCTGCAATCCCTCTGTTATTTCGGACAAAGCTCTTAACTGATCTTGATCCAAAGCCTGCAAGAATTGACAACTTAGGTTATCATGAATGTTTTAGGAGAACCATGGAAAGCCCAAAAAATATATAAAGTCTTCTTAAGCAACCTTTGTTGGAAATATGTATAAAGCACACGATAATAAATTATGTGACAATGCTTCCAGTACTGGTAAGTTGTAGCAGAGAGATTTCCCACTAGATGTCATAGCCGCCACAACAACATTTTTCCTAGCAAGTGAAGCTTGTATTGATTCAGCCTGCAGTTAATTTAGAAGATGCAGAGTAAACAAAAATATGAATAGATAGAAGGGTGGAATATTCGTTTCAATAGCATATATATATGGAGAGAGAGAAAAGGAGCGAGAAGGTAGAACATCACGACCAAGGCCATACTTGGTGGCTGTACAATTTAGAGATTCCAATTCTTCTAAGAGCAGACTGCGTGATTTCTGAGAGAATGTTTGGGATCTCAACGTGTACTGCTGTTCTTGCACCAATTTCTTCAACATGAACTATCTGCATGAAATGAAACTCTACAATGGCTAAAACATTCATTTCTCATCTTGCTTCCTGAAGTAAAAACACGAAGTATGGATGATACCTGCCTATTACATCCAATGCCCTTCCTAAGATGTTCAACCATTTCAACTGGTGATAATGGGTTTGTTTCCTGTAGAATCAGAAGTTTTATTAACTTTTAATGAAACAAGTTAAATGCACACTGGTACAGTACTTTAGAAGTCAAAATTACAAACAAAAAAAAAAGATAGACAAACGCAGGAGATGGGAAAGTTTTATAGGCAAAGACCAAGGTATTCCATCCAATTATTTCGAAAACTTATTTAACAGTTAAGATTTCAATTTTGGCACATCAAAGAAACACTTGAACTGAGGAATTAGTGGAACATTGTTTCCACAAGTGATTGAATTTGAGGAAGGAAATGTAAGACAACATAAGAAAACAATATAAAATGTGTTAAACAAAGTGTGGACACCAACACAACATTGTTGCCCAGACTGAGAACTTGAAGAACGACGTTTACTCGCACGTTTTGCTTCACTTTCTTTTGGATCTGTAACATTGTAATCCGTAGATATGAGATCTTCCAGGGAAATTCGCTTCTCTATCTTGTTTCCAGATACTGATTTACTCTGAATATTAAAATCAGTGATTAGTTGACTGCAGCGATACAAATTTTACAATTGGAGTTGAGATTCCAAAAGTTCAATAAAAGCATCATCTTATTATGGTATGGTGTTATAGGGAAGGCAAATGCAGCTTCCCTACTGGAAGTAAACTAGTTTGGGACTTTTTTTTTCTACCAAGACAGCTTAATCTATAATCTTTACAAGCAATAACTAGTAAGTTTAAGTTCAAATTTTTGTATCAATCTTCATAACAAGACCAGGAACGCTAATATCTAGAAGAAAAAAATAGCACTCACAGTGAAGCCGCTAGAGATTAAAGCTGTATTATACAAAAGATCAATCGCCCGCAGTGCCTCTTGATCATCAAGGCTACTCTTGCATGCAACCTGTGCCACCATATTCCGAACCACTTAATAAAACCGAAGGTATCCTAAACCAACAGAGATGGGAAATGAAAAGAGGACATTTTAGACCCTATTCCTTACACTCAAGTTTTTGATGATTGGGTGGTCTATATTGATCTCAAATACTCTCCTCCCTCTCATAAAGCCCAATCAAAGATGTGTCTCCAAGTGACTGAGCCTTCATCAGCCTGAACAAATTACGAGTACACAAATCAGTAACATAAATCCTTGTGCAGGTAGAAGTCTTTTGCCTTAAAGGCTGTATAGATATACTAAATGAAGCAAGACTTAAGTATTAAGACCCTACTCTGTAGTCTGCACTGCGGCCAAAAACAATATGGCACCCTAAAACAAATTAGCTTTTCTATTGCTTCCTTGGTTTAGTTACATACTACAACTGCAAACACGAATGTACTAGGTGCTGACATTCTATTAATATACCGAGTTTAGTTGATCTTAAAAGGCGGCAAGCAAAGAACTAACCTCTCCATATTGGCTAACCAGCCAAACTTTCCAGACACGAGAACACAAGGAGAGCTGCTCAGACGACTGGAAATTTGAACACTCGCAACTTTATCACCCAGAAGCTTCTTGATCCAATCACAAGTTACACCAAACTCTTGCTTGATCTGTTTTTCCTTCTCCTCATCCCTATCACCTGCCAAAAATCAGAATTAAGAGGTGTTCATCAATTATAAAAACAAACAATCACATTCGACACATGAAGAAAGAACCATGAGAAGACTTTCTCCATACTCCTAACTTAAATCTACAGAACCACACAATTAATGTTATTGTAAGCTTACCCAAATCCAAATCCAAATCTTCCTTGCTAATGTCCACGAAGTTTTTCTCCTTATAGGATTTTAGGTTTTGGATAGCAACCTCATCAATGGGATCAACTAGAAATAGCACCTGCAGCAAACACAATCAAGGAAGCCCATGATCAACATGGATGAAAATAGCAAACTAATTAATTAGACTATTAAAGTAAGCATACTTCATATTCCTTCTCCATGAGCTTCTCTAAAAATGGTGCATTCTGAGCACTAGTCAAACTATCTGATGCAATGTAGTAGATATCCTCTTGCTCGGGCTTCATATTCTCAACATATTCATCCAAGCTAATCATATCTTGATCAGCCTGAGAGGAGAAAAATCGAAGAAGTGGAGCAAGACGCTTATGGTTTTCACGATCCTCGATACAACCCAACTTCATATTCTTTCCAAAGTTATCCCAGAAATTTTCATAATCCTGCAGCATGATAAACATAAAAATTAAAACATATGCAGTCTGGCCTAAGGGAGTTAAACGCCGTGTCTATGTGATAGATCAGCACAGTACCTCTCTGTTCTCACTCATAGATATACCCAAGATCATTTCAAAGGCCTTGTGCACCAATCGCTTCCTCATGATACGCACCTAACAAGATGTGAACGATGAAAATCAATATGGCTACATAATGCCCCTGATACTTCAGAAGAAACATGAGAAGAAAAAAACAGAACAGACAAGGTTTATATAAGAAAATTGGAATGTACTTACAATACGGCTCTCTTGAAGAATCTCACGTGAGACATTCAGTGGAAGATCATTTGAATCTACAACACCTTTCACAATGCTAAGATATTTAGGAAACTAGTTAACAAAGCAGAAGTAAACCATGCAGTCAAAATATTAGTCCTTGTGAACTGCATATTACTTTCAAAAATAACAACAACAACCAAGCATTTAGTCACAAACAAGTTGGGGTAGACGAGAAAAAATAAACAAGTAGAAGAGAAAAATTATATGGAATTTCTTACCATCTCTCCGTCGAAGTCATCCGAAATGAACACTCGCTTAACATAAAGTCTAATGTTCTTCGTCTTTGGGTTTGTTATGTCATCCTTTCCTGTTGGACTGATGGCTGGCACATAAAGCACCGACCTGAATTCAACCTCACCCTGCAAGAGAATACTTCATAAGCTTTGTGGCCTTGAAATCATATTCGCCGGAAATATCATAGTAAGTTGTCATACTGATGCACGAGAAAGAATTACCTCTGTTGTGAAATGGGAAGATGCCAATGGCTCCAAGTACTCACTGAAAGTATGCTTGTAGAAATCATTATACTCTTCTGTAGTAACTTCCTTAGGATTCCGCAGCTACCCATAGGACACGAAACGGTAAATGAATTTCTGAAATTAATGAACAATCAAACTACTTTTTAATAAAATGGCATACCCATAAAGGTTTAGTTTCATTTGTAAGCTCCCGGTCCCAGTATCTCTCAACCCAGTTTTGGTCTTCTTCTTCTTCTGGTCATAACAAAACACATAAAAAGTTATAAGAAAACCTAGAAAAGAAAATACGTTTGCACTTGAATACAGTACAATAGAACCAAAAAGGCCACCTCGATTTGGCTATCATCTCCTTCCTTTTTCACTTCAGCTGGATCCTCATCAACCTCCACCTGACATCAAATGGAAGATTTAGGATAACAATAAAGAATAAACAGAACCAATTAGCCCCACTTGTTCATTACAAAACATCATAACTAAATGCGAACAAAGACACACAGCAGGAGACCAAACCTCTTTTGTATATCCATTTTCCTGCCAGGTATATATAGGGAATGATACAAACTGCGAGTAGTTCTTCACAAGTTTCTGCACTTTTTCCGGATGCGCAAAACCTTTGTCATCATGCTGACCACATGAAACAGTAACAAAGAATCAATATCACTATATCAACCTTCCGTAGTAAAGAAGTAACATGGTATACAAAATTTTCATAACAAACCCTGAGATATAATGTCAAACGAGTTCCTCTTGGAATAAGCTTCTCAGGATCTGTCTCCTCTCGGATTGTATAGGAGCTGGCATTAGCCTCTCCCTCCCATACATATTGCTTCTCAGATCTTGGGCTTTTGGTTGAGACAACGACCTACTTAATGGAGTCACATCAGTAAGTTATTCCAACATAAGAACCAACCCAAGCCAAACATATGTTAACAAGGCAAAGGTAAAAAATGAAGGACTAAGGTGAACCACACTTAAGAAATGCCGAGTCCATACCTTATCAGCCACAAGAAAAGCTGAATAAAATCCAACACCAAATTGACCTATTAAATTGTTGTCAGATCCAGCATCCTTGCTATCCTGAAGATGAACAAAACTTGACTTAGCAAATTAAATAAGGATAAGCATCGAAATTGCTGCCACTGCAAGGAATCTATACCTTCAAAGCCTTTAGAAATTTAGCAGTTCCACTCTGGGCAATAGTTCCAAGACAATCAACAATTTCTTCTCGAGTCATACCAATTCCAGAGTCGCTACATAAGTTATAAAAGCCAACTAGTTTTAGAAGAGCACAACGGTTTAGAGAAATATATTAATATAAATACCTGGTTTGCTCTCAGTGAGCTTACATGATAGTAATGATCCCATTGTCCTTGTCTGTCTGGACTCGAATATCCAGCTCAACTGATTCTTTCATAAGCCCGGGATCCGTAACACTCAAAAATCGGAGCTTGTCCAACGCATCACTAGCATTGCTGTAAGGATTCATTTGACAGTTACAATTTAGCAAATTAATTACTCAAATAACAAATTGAATATCTGAATAGGAGTAATCCAGGCTCCTACTAGACTAGAATGTAATGAAACTATCACCAAACATCAAAAAATATATCCTTGCTATAATTTGAAATGATAAAAGCCAAACTCTAGGAAGTTATTTCAGAACCTTTTTAGGAGCAAAGCACAAGATAGTTAACTTCATCTAAAGTCACCCGTATCAAATTCATATTCTCAAACAAATAAGAAATGGATTGTTGGATAATATACCTGATGAGCTCTCGGAGAAATACTTCTTTGTTACTATATAAGATGTGAACAATGAGATCCATCAATCGACTAACCTGTCAACACAAAACATACCAAATTCCATAAGCCCCCTGAACCAGAATAAGATTTATAAAACACAACCAAAAAAATCAGTTCAAGTGTCTTATTTCTGCCTGGTACTCAAATTTTTCAGCAGGTGGTGAATCTGTAGTATCTGATGCTGCTGCCGAGGTTGATTCATAACGCTTACTCAAGGAAAAACCATTTCTCAAATTAAACTTCGGTGTTGAGTTAGAAAAATTGCTTCTCCCAGTGGTTATTGATGAATACCATCTGGTTAGAATCAGTGACTCCAGCCTGAACCAACGAAGCAAAAAACGAAATTAAATTAATGAGTTCATAATAACATTTATTATTACTCAATTCCAATTCCAAAAAATTAAAAAAAAAAACACAAAAAAAAAATCTCGGCAATTACATATTGAGAAGAATAAACGAAAGGAATCGACAGAATGTTTTATTTGGAGCATTTCAATAAATCAGTAAGGATAACAGTGTTTAGGGTTTTACCGATCAAAATGAGAAGTGGAGGACGAAAATGAGGAAGCAACCCCGCGATATCTAACACAAGTAGAAGCTAAAACTTATAACAAACCTAAAGATTCTGGTACCCACCCATGAACCAGCAGTTACTTTCACAACAACTTCATAATTTCTTCTTTCAAACAGGTAGAAATCCAATTCCACCTTTTAATCTGATTTCAACCCAACATTTCCAATCATATCAGAACTCTAATTCGAGATTGAGAAAGTAACTACAATTATATAAGGATTGAAGCAAACCCATATTTTGGTAAGAGAAAAAACCAAGAGAAGATCAGACATGGGATTTACCTGAGTTTTTTGGGTGAGAAATCTTGAGATGGGATTTGCTTGATTTTTTTGGGTGAGAAATCTTCTTTTATGTTAAACGAGATAAGAGGCGAGAAGACCCACTAACAGACCCCACTCTTCAGAAAAATTTCTAAGAACTAATAAAACTAACAATCGTATTTGAGAATGATAAATAGCAGTAATTTTGGATCAGAACTGACACTATAAATGAAAATGACGGTAATTAAAAGAAACTGTCATCTATAGCTATACACTTCTATAACAGTTCTTATATAAAATAGTTGGAATAGCTTAAGAATAATAACAGTTTATAACTGTTATTATATATCAATCTACACTAACAGTTTTCTACAAAAACTGTCACCGTACAAATATTAAGTAACAGTTAATAAACTGTCACGATTTTGTACCATTATTAGTGTGAGTTTTAATAAGAAACTATCGTTTATATCTCATAGCTTATTCTTTTGTGACAGTTAATTCGTGAACTGTCATGATTAAGGATTTTGAACTGTCACGTAAGCCCAAATTTGTACTAGTGCACTTGGACCAGAATGCAAGACGATACCAGGGCTTCCAGCAAAAGTCTTAGGCGGAATCACATCCGGAAGCTTCGAATCCCAAGGTATGAAATTCAGTTTCTTCTCATTATCCATTAAACTGATAAGGTTAACGGGAGAAATCTTCTTCTTACTCCAATGAAAAATTCGAGCATACTTTATCTTTTCATTCGGGAAAAGAAGGTCGAGCCTTTAGTGCATATTCGGGAAAATGTTCCCAAAGCCAGGCTTGCATAAACACCACATGAATAAAAGACTCTACCTTGGCATAACCATTGGAAGTCTTCATTTCACGAATGAAAGTATCCAAATAAGAATATAAAGTACCAAAAATAAAGTACCTAGAGAAGAGTCCTTCCACCAACAAGCGTAACAGCAATCGGAACCAGTGGAACCTTTAACTGACCTCCTAGAGAATCTTCAAATATGTCTCAATAAAACCAAAGTACAAGGAATACAACAATGCATAGTGGATGATCAACAACGAGACCGTCGACACTTGTACTACCGTTCCACCAGTACTCAACCCAAGCTATATAATTCTTGTTATTGCAACCACGAGATTTTTGCAGCTCCTCTATTTTTTGAACAAGACGCGCTTCATACTTCCTCTCCTACTCAGACCGTTCGATGGGAATACTACCAACAACTGGCATATGCAACAAAACCGCCACATCTTCCAAAGTAATAGTCAGTTCACCCCAAGCACACACGACAAAATGGGTCGGACCTATTATCTTACAAGCACTACTGCATCAACTATTACTCCTTTAGTTATTCAACATCATTGGAGCGTCATAAAATCAAAATATATGGTAATGTACGACAAACTAAAACTTGTTGATTTTGCTTATAATAGTAAAATAATATATATAAAAATCACCATCTAGTGCTTACCACGAAACACATTATCGTTCCGCGTTAAGCAGGAGCTTAATGTTGATGGTGAATTTTTGACAAGGGAGAAAATTGTAATATTCCCCTTTAAAATGTTGCTTTTGCTTAGCTGCAGAAGCATGAGATAAATATATATTAATTTCTGACGAGCATCAAAATCATGAATACTACTCCTATCCTACACTTTGCAAGAAAATCGAGAAAGAATATTTAGCTCATGGCTAAATTATCCCTGCAGCTCTTTGGCATATATATGCACCATGGAAATTTCAGAGCTTTTATTCAACTAAAACCTCTTTATTTCATATGTATCCATGCAAACTATTTGTATAAAACAAAATATACTGTTTATACAAAATCGCGAACATTCAGAATAGAGGCGGTGCCATAGCGAATGAAAACGCTAATTAGATGCATACCATCTAAATTGCAGAGTCGCATCAAGCATGATTTCAAGATGCAAACTTCCGCGGCTGAATTTCTTGAAGATGTTATGTATGCACTGCACAAAAATTAAGCATAAATGCTAACAACTAAATCTCACAAGACTGAGAAACCCTTAATAGGCCATAGTCATGGTTACAACATTAGCAAACGCCAATGCCAATGGCATCTATGCAATAGCCATGACATCAACAAGTACGGACTTTAGTAAGCCCTAGCCATGCTTCCAGCACGAACGTGTCAAATTACAAAGGAAATACAAGGCAACAAAGTAAGAAAACCACACAAGAGCCACGCAAAGTACTAGCAAAGGAGCATAGGCGCTAGCGGTAGCGCTTGCCTCCCAGCTGTCGTGCCACGCTCCACTCCCGTGCCAAACTATGCTCCCTTGTCGCGCCTGTTGATGTTGTTGCCGCGTCATTCCTCTTTGCTCGTGCTAGCACCAGTTTTCGTCGCTAGCATCATTACCTAAGTCATTACTACGACAAATTGGCATAAAATCTACTAGAAGCATTATTTTGCAACAAGACTCATGGCTTTGAAGTCATGAATCCACCAACTCCTACGAGACATCAAACCATATTTTATGGGGGGATCAAACATGGGGTTTTGGTCTGGTGGTTATAACAACATGGGCGTAGTAACACCCTATGATAATGAAGTTACAAAGTAAGTGGTAAGTTGAAGCGGTTGAAGAGATAATGGAGTAATGATCTGGAAGTTTCTAGAAACTTCCCAAGATAAAGTTGACGGTTATTCCCACAACTTCCATCTCTCTATCTCTGTACAACCTCCACTACTTTACAAAGGAAAGTGTGTGATCCCAATTACTATAAATAGGATACTTAGGTCATTTCAAACACAAGAGAACAAAACGGAGAAAAGATATAAAATCATTCTCACAAGCTCTGTTAGTCTACACCTCAACACACACACACAAATTTATTCAATTTTCTTTGCTTCCCTCCCCTAAGATCAAGCCATCTCCTCTCTTTGTAGCCGAAGCAAAACGTAGACAAACAATCTTGTTGTTTGGATTTGTTTTGTACGATTTTGATCCTTAAACCTAAAAAGTACTTCAACAGTACATTGTTTTGCCTAGTAGCAATTTTTAGGTACAAAAAACTATAACAAAAAATAACATAACATGTTACACCTAATTAGATTACTCTTATCTCTTTAACAAGTTGGTTTTCCACACTCACATAAGGTGTGTTCTAGGATAAGTTTGTAAAAATACAAGACTCCCTATTTATAGTATTATGACCAAGGCATTGGTTGAGAATACTTTATATACCAATTTTGAAATAATTCTCAACAAATGCATGAATAATATATTTCCGAAATTTGTAAACACAAAGTAATATCCTACTCATAATCTGAAAACTAAGATTAACTAGCATATAACATGTACTTTACTAATATAGTTTGTTAGAGATATGTGAAGCTCTAGTAATTGAAAACATATAATTTTCTATCAAATATGATATTGAAAAATCGGTATGTTGGGATCTTTTTTTGAGTATCAAAGGTGTATTCTTGAACATTAAGAAATTAGAGTTTAGTACATGTTCAAATCATTATGTCAACATTCTAATCTAACTTATTACTTTTCGATATCTGCACAAAACCGTGAAGATTAACAAACTAATCGAAAAAGTAAAATAGAAGCCATTTTTACTCAGGATCGTTCTTAGGATCAATCCTGGGATCAGACCTACTAAAGGGATCGATCCTGACCCTATTTTGAATTTGAAACAAGTTTTGTAAGTCTACCTCCTTATGTTATGTATCTGAAATTGCTTTCAAACATATTTAATAAGGTTTGGATTCACCTGAAAGTTCAACACACTAAATAATAACTATTTACCAATTAGTGAAATGTCATAATCAACGAAGTCTATAAATAAACTATTCTTCGTAACTCTATATACTTTAAGTTGTCGAAACAACTATGTATATCATACCTTTCGATACTATGATATGTTTATACTGAACAAGTTATCAATGTTAAAGTCTTTGTAACAACCATAACTTCACATATACATACTTGCATGAATAATATATAGAATTACAATAAGTCAAGTCTTGTAGTTACTAACCTTGAACCAAAGAATGATGTCTTTGTTTTGTCTTCAATATGTTTTCATGTCTTCGAGAGTAACTAAAGCAAGTCTCAACATTCTATGTTCCTAGTGTAACCTAACGAAGTCTACTTTAGTAATCTACTCAAGCGACTTTGAGTTTTGGAACTAAACTTGACAACCAAACTTAACATACCAACGCTTGGTAGGTTCAACCAAGCATTGCTCTAACAAAATATTTCAGATGAATATTGTATGTGAGCAATTTATTTCATATGATGATTGGAATTCATGCAGGTTAATAATCTTTTTTACTATCAAGCTTAAATTTGCATGTACGTAAAATTGATGTGTTACCTTTTTGGTTAAGAATTGTTTAGGAGTTGCAATAAATTTTGTGAGTATCTTCTATAAACCCTCTAGAGACAACACTCTTCGATTAGGGCCACCTATGGGCTTAAAGAATTATTGCACATGCTAACTGTAACCGTGATTCCTACGAAAGTGAGTTAGGTTTAGTTTAGTGGACTAGCAAATAACAAGTATTGAGGAATATGATGAATACATAATTTGCACCGTTTTATATTTTCATGCTTAATTTGTTAGTTTTCACTTCATAATTTGCAATGTTTTATATTTCCGTGCTTATTTTGTTAGTTTTCATGTTACTATCCTATGATATTGTTTATTTTTGAATAATATAGATGGTAAATTGACTAAAATAGAAGAAATGACTTACTTTTGACCCAAAGAAAGCTTTTTTTTGATGGGTTAGTACAATGGTTAATTAGTAGCCCCTAAATACTATAAGCAATAACAAGGTCCAAGGATCGAACCCTTACCTCCTCCAAGGGAGGGGACATGAGAACCATCAGGTCATTTGATGGTTCTCAACTCAAAGAAAGCATGGTTGAAGAATAAGAAGAATCCAAGTGAAGTCAAGCCTAAAAGATGAAGTTTTGATAGAAACGATGCTGGTTTCAGAACCAAGGCCATTATGAAATGTGTTACGTAATAATATTGTCTGGAAGATTTCAGAAAATTGATTTTTATTTAACTTGTCACTTAACAGAATGGTTCCTAAACCAAAAGCCATTTGGTTATATATGGACCAAGTACATACAGGAGAATCGAGAAATATGGTTCTGGAACCACTTCAGAAATATGGTTTTAGGGTTTCCCCTTTGCACTAAAAATATCTTGTTAGAAGATCACTTAAGGGCTATGTTTTGAAGGCTATATAAGAAAATTATATGGATCAAACAAATAGACCTTTTACAATAAACAAAATCAAGGAGAAAAAAATGAGTTTCTTTGGAGTTTGGAGATCATCTTTACTTTCTAGGGGTTTGAGATGAGATAATCTTTACAGTCAAATTTTTGAACGCGTCAAATCAATTCAACTCACCCACCGTATTAAATGGTCGAATTATTCTGAAAAACAGTTTACTCGTAAATTATTCAGATCTATCACATGATGCGTGAATATGATCTGGCCTTCCATTTAGTGGATTTTTAATTGAGGCATATATATTAGGGCATGAGATAAGATTGACACTACAATGTTAAATTCGGCCTTTCAAGAATAATAAATGTCTATTTGTCATTTAATATATGTCGATTTTTCATGTCGCATTTGTATTTATAAAACACATCAAATGTGAATTCCCAAATTCTTCTACATCATGCATGTTTAACCGCGTAATTGATCGTATTTTATTGAACTGATTAATGCGTATATTTTTACCGGTTTAAATTTTTATCGTACACCAAATTACTAACTAGGGTACATGGTATACTTCGGGTTGTAGCGGTAGATCCAAGATAGGAGTGCCGACTCTTCTTAATGGAGGCATGGGGTTATGTCATACAAAATTAAAAAGAAGGAAAAAAAAAGTGAGATGCAAATCAAGTTTAGTCCTGTGTTTGAACGAGGGAGTTATAAAACTAGTTGGCTACAAATATCCTGCAGAAGTGCAGATATTAAATTCTTGCCTTGGATCTCCTTCTCTCTACTCCAAGCCCACTCCACTGGATCTTCATCTTCTTCCGCTTCCCATTCATTCCTTCATACAGATCTTCTCTTTCATTGTCTCTCTTGAAAACCCTAGTTGTTGATAATGTCTGCAAACACCAATGAACCAGAGTTAGAAAACAGAGAGAAATCAGAATTGGAGAATGGAGAAAACCCAGAATTAGAAAGCATTGATAAATCAGAAATCCCAAAGGCAGAGGTTTCAGAGTTAGAGAGTATAGAGAATTCGGAAATAGAGAAAATAGAGAATTCAGAATTGATGAATGGAGGTGAACAAGAAAATATTGTTTCTGAATCAGATCCAAAGGTAAATGATGTTAAAGAGACTGCGATCGGATCACATGATTCTTCTCCCGTTGTTGAAGAAGTAAAACCGAAACCTAAATTGAAAAAGGATGAAGGAAATCGAACATTTACAATGAGAGAGTTGTTAAATGAATTGAAGGAAGAAGAGAGTGAAATTATTGATGAGGATTCTCGCACTAGTGCTTCACCACACAGGTTGGGTTTTGTTAATTTAGTCAATTACGAAATTATTCTTTACTATTATTACTATTACTATATTATATAATGAAAACTTCAGTGATTATAATTATAAACAAGAACATGGTAGATCGAAAATATAGAAACCTTCACATTTAGCATTTTTAGGTAACCCAATTTTGTTTCTAGCTTTGATCTAGGTGAATTTGGTTATGTTAGGTCAAATCATGTGGAGTTAAGTGTTGTTTGATGTTCTGTTTCTGTACAGTTGGTGTATTTGAGTTATTATGTAAACTTAGTTTTTTGTTGACAAATAATCAGACTCAAATGAAAATGAAGACCTTAAGCAGCTAATAGGGAGAATTTTGCCTTTATCATCAGAACTTAATTAACTTGCTTGGTGAATTTAGCACTGTTTGGGATTACATCTTGCAAATAAACAGTAGTAGTTATGAACTCTGAGGTGGGAAGAAACAGTTTTGGCTCTACTTGAACTTTTCATGTATAGTAAACAATTAAAGGCCTAGTGTATGTAGCTGGTAGTGTTTTTGCATTATTTGGGCATAAAGACTCTTCTATCCCGCAAGCGAAAATGCTGCTGAATCACAGCTCCCATTTGGATAAGTTTGACGTAGTAATAGTTGAAAGTCTTAACTGTTATTTCAGGGAGTTTAGCTTTCTGAATTTGCTTTCTTGATCATGAGCATCTCTATGAATGCATTTTCAGTTATCAGTGTGATGCTTATCTTCATTTACTTGGGAGACCAACTTTTGTACAATATGTTGAAGTCGCGTGAGAAGGTAGAGAACATATTAGGCTGACTGCTTGGCATAATTACCAAAATATATATAAAATGAGAGCATCACATAATTACAAAACCTTTTAAGTAAGAGAAGAGCACAAAAAAGATAGAAAAAGAATAAGAACAAGAAAGGACCATATCTATATTCGAGAGTCAATGCTTGGAAACAGTGTATGGAACCACGAGCTGTGTAATAGCTCTTTCACCTTCAATCACAAATTTCTTTCCTACCTTCGAGACAGATATTAGAAACTATTTGCTCCTTCCAGTACACTGTACACTCCCCAAGGAAATCTCAATTTATCAAAAGATCCGTTAAGCTCTAATTCTCGGTAACCAGTTCCTTGCTCTAGATCTCATTTTTTTTTTTTTTTTGTGCATATTTTGGGTGTCAGCGGTTTTTGTCCTTCATGCACTACTTGTATTTTAGAAAGGCAAAGCTCGGTAACTATGTTTGTTACTCCTAACTTCGATTTGACAGTTTTTTTTGATTATTTGTCCTTTTCCTTTTCTTTTCTTTTCTTTCCTGGTGTATGTTTGGGTGGATTCTCTTGTTTTAGCGCATCTCAGTAAAGGGTTTCGTGCTGATTTTTGCTCTCTTTTTTTAGCCGAGAAAGCACGCATCAGCAACAACAGCAACAGAACAATGCTGCTATTGATTTGATCGACAGTGTCACAGGTTTAGATGAGGAGGGTCGCTCTCGCCAACGGATTCTTACTTTTGCTGCTAAGAGGTACAGAATTGTGAATTTGTTTTCCAATTACTTTCCCATTGGAAGCTTACGTAACAACAGTATCAAGTAGATAAGTATTACACATTCTATAAGACTTGTACACTTCCTTTTGCTTACTGTATTCTTGATCTTTTGTCTCACGTCTTCTGAATTCTACCAGATAGATAAAGATTGTTTGGGATGATGCTATTTAAAAGTAGTTCTGCAAACTGTGTAACAATTTGGTCCCTTTTTGTAGGTATGCTAGTACAATAGAAAGGAATCCAGAAGATTATGATGCGCTTTACAATTGGGCTTTGGTTCTTCAGGTTCTGTTTAACTGCTTAAATTATTGTTTAGTGGCGTTTTCTTGCAGTTGATTGGCATATTTATATATATATATATATGATCTAGTTTATTGACGATATAACATGCATGGAATTAAAATATTTCATCTGCATGCTTATAGTATACTCCTCCATTCCAGTTATCTCCTCACACCAAGTTATAATTCTTGTTCTACCCATCAAAACTTTTATTAGGTTCAATCTGTAGCTATACAGTAAAGTGTACTGTATGGTCACTGTTTTTACAGTATGGCTGGTTCAAGTAATTGAATTACAAGATTAAAGTCTAATGAAATTAAATGAGACTTATGGAATTCAAAATGAAACTACAGCGAGTTCACTTTTCAACTGGACTAACTGGTTTGTGTCACATATTTTGTGCCTGCCAAATAGCAGTCGGGTGTTTCAATATTGTGTTTACGACGAAAAAGCTAGAGGTGCCACATATGTTTATCGGATGGAAGCCCTCTCCTTCTAACTCACTCTTGTATGGTTGGTCCTCGAGCCCTAGGCAGGCTCGGCTGTGCCCTTCTAGGCTTACTTAGGATATTAGTTTGATTTCTATTGTTTGGTTCACAAATATGGTTCAGATAGACGGTTTTAAAACTTAAACCCCACATGCCAGTGAGTTTTACTTTCGAAGAAAATAATAGCTGAATTTGTGAATGAAAAGCAAATAGAAGACGTTTTCAGTTCCTCAGATGAAGGTTTCAACAAAATTTCCCACATGGTACTCAAGTCTGTAAACCCTAAAAATATAACAACATTCTGTCAAGAGCTAAAAGTATACTGAAGCTCTCAATGATTAAATTCTTAGTTAGCTTTGAATGAACAAAAAATTAGTCAAATTTCTTTCTTTAGGTGATCCGGCAAAAGGCATATTCCTTTCTTCTTATTGTTTTTTGCTTTCCAAATTATCATTCTTTCTGTCTTTATTACGACCCCTTCAGCTTTAGGTTCGTCTCATCGTTCATCAGTTTTTTATATGAAACTTACATTAATTTTTCAATCTGATATTAACTCTACATGCAGGAAAGTGCAGATAATGTTGGTCCAGAATCTAGTTCACCTTCAAAAGATTCTTTACTTGAGGAAGCTTGTAAGAAATACGATGAAGCTACGCAGCTATGTCCTACTCTTCATGATGTATGTATATTATTTTTACACGGCAGCTAAAATTGCAGTCCAGAAAAAGTTACTGTAACAGCAAAGACCATACAAAATGAATATTTCTTTCTACCGGACCTTCCAAACAGTCAGGAGCTTAGGAGTAGTTGATCATACTTAGTGTAGAAATATTCCCTAGTAATTTTATTTGAATGTTGCAAAGGAGGCTCGAGTATAAAGAGACTAGTTGGACTGGTATATCTACTGCACCTAGTGCTGGAATTTTTTCTTTGATTGATATATGGAGCTCTTCTATATTTACTCCATCAGCATGCTAATTTTTGACTCTATCTTACTAGGCCTACTACAATTGGGCTATTGCCATCTCCGATCGGGCAAAAATGCGTGGTCGTACTAAGGAGGCAGAAGAATTATGGAAACAGGTCTGTCTTCACTCTTCAATATTGGTTTTATGTTATGTTATACCTCACGTACACTGTCATCGGTAGATTTTATTCTTATATTCTTTATATGTTTCCTTTTTATAGGCAACACGGAATTATGAGAAAGCTGTTCAGCTGAACTGGAACAGTCCTCAGGTAGATACATCACCTTAAAAGATTCACTTTCACTTTTCTGTGTTAAATTATTTTAGCATACATACTCTATAATAGTTACATCTTATCATTGTTACCGCAGGCACTTAACAATTGGGGACTTGCTTTACAGGTATCAGCATTCATTTTGCAGCAAGTTCCTAAAATTGTATTTCTGCATAAATTATGATTCTGAGAATCTGACTTTCCAATTTTCAGGAATCTTTCTCTTCATGTCTTATGCTAGTAGGTAGTAACTAATCTTCTTTTTATGTGATAATTGTGCAATTTAGGAACTCAGTGCCATAGTTCCTGTTCGGGAAAAGCAGACCATTGTCAGAACTGCAATCAGTAAGGTATAGAAGTGAACTATAAACATGTGAGACTATTCAGATGTTCGTAGTAGTAAGCAGCAATTAGTTACACACTTATACCTTTTGTGCTCGTAGAACATGTCTTTTCATATATCTGTAATTGCTTGACAGTAGCCATTTCACATTTGCATCATTTTGGCAGTTTCATGCAGCAATCCGATTGCAGTTTGATTTCCATCGAGCAATCTACAACCTTGGCACGGTTCTGGTTAGTAATTTTCTTTCTTTGTTTTTTTGGCAATTTTCTTCAATCTGATGCACAAGCACTACAAGCAGAAATGTGAATCTTAAGCTTGTTGAGTTATATTATTTAACAGTATGGGCTAGCAGAGGACACAATAAGAACCGGGGAACCAGTAAACACAAAGGAAGTGTCACCGAATGAGCTTTATAGTCAGTCGGCCATCTATATTGCAGCTGCTCATTCGTTGAAACCAAATTATTCTGTAAGTAACTCCATATTCTTGTTTCATTTTCTATATTTTGTTGATGTCCAATCTCTAGGCTGGTAACTATTTCAATCTAGTAAACGCACACATAAAGGTAAGAACAATGGGTATCTCACTCTTGTAAGTACAAATACTTTTGACTCTTGAGCATATTCTCTCACTGAGCCATAGAGTTTTGTATTATGGCGTATTTAAAATTTATTTTTATTTTTATCTAGGCTAGACAATTAACTTTCTAGTGCAATAAATACCTTATGCCAATGTGGAGTAGGAGAAATTTGTAAATGTTATGATATACTACCTCCGTCCCACAAAAAGAGACACTTACTCTTTTTCATTTTCCCCTATTTTTAGGCTAAAATGAAAAGTGAAAGTGTCTTTTTTTGTGGGACGGAGGGAGTAATATTTTAGTCACCAGATAAGAGTCGTGGTTTCTAGCAAATACCAATTTATGTTAATGGCATCAAAATAAATGGTCTGGATAAACTAAGATAAGAAAGTGTAAAAGGCTTCTACATTATAATTTAACCTATTTTGCTTTTTTGATGGTAATTGGATAATAATATATCTTTGTTTGTTGAAACAGAAGTTCTTATGTACTTTTGTGACATGATGTAGGTCTACCGCAGTGCCTTGAGACTTGTTCGCTCAATGGTTAGTGTTGATATGTCTGACAATCCTGAGCCTTTTCAGATTTCATTTTTCTTTTTTGTTATTCATTTTTTCCTTAGTTATATCTTTGCGTTTTTCTCGTGTAAAAATAATGGAACTCCAATACGGTCCTTTAAAAAATAGTTGTATTTGTAGTTATTTTCACTAGTACATGCCGGAGTGCAGCCACAAAGGAGTTTGATTATGTCTGACAAGAGTCATTTCTTCACAGCTACCGTTGCCCTATCTTAAGGTTGGGTATCTGACTGCGCCACCTGTTGGGAATCCAGTTGCACCCCACAGTGATTGGAAGCGAACACAGTTTGTTTTGAATCACGAAGGACTCCAACAGGTAAATTTGGCTATGTTTCCGTTATTACATATTATTCTTGACATGATCTAGTTTCCTTGCTGCATTCTCATAGTTTTTGATCTGGTTGATATTGCAAATTATAATTATTTTGCTAACTTCATGATGACACTTCACCACATATTATATATGTATGTCTGTTTAGTTTTCTCTCTATTCCACCAGGTGACAAAAATATCATGATGTAACTACCCCATTTGTATCTCTGTGCTTTTGTTTAGATCCTTTCCTTCTTTAAAGGACGAGTCCCATGTGGTCAATCCATTTTCTATAAGGACTGAAGTAAACCACTTATGTTAAAACTTGAACCTACTTTACTAGACTCAAGAAGAGGAGAGCAAGGTCAATTTTATGAACTATTAACCTTTATCTTCATGTGCTGCATAAGGTTTTTAAATTATTATGTTTCTAACTACATGACATCCCAGGTTAATTGCAGTGTCTGTGATAACAATATTATGCATGTGGAGACTTTACTAAATTGTTAAAATTTATTCCTGTAGATTAACAAGGGTGACCAAAAGCAGTTATCTCAAAGCCCATCGGGCAGGTTAGTGGCCGCAGGCACTGTTGATAAATCAGCTATCAAAGTCGAGGTTCCTGACATTGTTTCTGTATCAGCATGTTCGGATCTCACATTACCTCCTGGTGCAGGTCTGTGTATTGATACAGTTAATGGACCAGTTTACTTGGTAAGCTTTCTTTTCATTCTGCTTGCATATTTTAAACCTGAGAAGAAAATATGGTGTTGATTTTAATGTACTTCATGTTAAAACTGGGGGAAAGCCAGAAAGTAATTGTTCCATAACATTCCTGATTAGGTTGCTGACACATGGGAGTCCTTGGATGGGTGGCTTGATGGAATTCGTCTTGTTTACACTATCTTTGCACGAGGGAAAAGTGATGTTCTTGCAGGCATCATAACCGGTTAATTCATATGTATCCTAGGTCTATCAGTGTGAATCTATATTGTATGGTTTTCAAGTATGACATTACTAATTTTACTATTTGAGAGTAATAACGTTATTTGCTTACTAAAAAATACCCCTTTTTGCTCATTTTTGTTGTGAAATTTTTACAGCTTCCGTTAGATTGATTTTCTTATAATGTATAGTTCTCGATGTATACTCTTGCTTATTTCCTTTATTGTGCGAACTTTATTTGTATATCCGACAGTATACCTCATGTTCCAATTTATTGTTACTATGGAGCTGCACCTCAAAGATGTGATAAGCTCTTGATATGTATCTATCACAGAGAACACTTAAAAAGTTAAAATGTATAATCAACGACATACACTCTGATGTGCTCTATGATCCTTTATTATACAAAACTACGAACTTTATTTGTTGTTCCAAAAGTTTATCTCATGTTTCAATTTTTACTACTCCGTGGAGTTGCATTGCATTGCAAAGATGAGATAAGCTCCTAGCATTGGTTGTTAATCAATCACAGAGAAACAAAAGTATTGTTGAATGAAATGAAAATTATTGATTATATATATTTCGGTCATTAATAGTCTCGTGTTTTTTTAGGGCGACTTAAAAAGAATTTGGGGTGATTTATTTATATCCATCCAATAGATGTGGTTATGGGATAGCCTAATGGCAGGTAAAAATACCTATATACCCTTTCACTAATAAAAGTAGAAAACCTAAGCTGATTCCATTTCATTCCTAACTACCGATTGTGAGAAAAAATTTCTCTTTTTCTTCTTTTCGTTTTATCTACCGATTGTGCGAAAAAAAATTCCTCGTGAAATTTTCAAAACCAATTCATTGTATTGTTGTCAATCGCCGTACCAAATCATCGTCGATATTTCAATCCAAAGATGGCTCGACAGAAACAAACAAACCGTCAGTCTGATAATAGTAATTGACCAAATTTTGCCGAGAGAATAAGAAACAGAGAGATTGTTGAAGAACATAGTGAAGAAGATGAAGAAAACGAAGATGATGATCTAGATACAGAGACTGATTCTGACAATCAGCCTCTCCGTAACTATCTAATGGCTCTAATAAGGTAAGGGTTTATCATTATTTGTGTTTATTTTGCTTCAATTGAATGAATCATCAATAAAATTTCTAGGGTTTTCGTTGAATTGTGATAATCAGAGGTTTAGTGATGTGTTTTATCTACCGATTATGGTCGTGTTCTTCATTCCTCAAGCACATCGACTATAATCGGTAGTTAGAATTAGTCAATATCTACCGATTGTCTTTCTGTACCAAAATTTAGGCTTAATGGGTAGTTAATTTTTTTATCTAACTACCGATTATATTACATGGTTTCATGTGGAGGAATATAGTTTGAATCAATCGGTAGTTTCGTATAGGCTTAAACTCCCGATTATGAAAGTTCAGGATTCCTCAAGCACATCAACTATAATCGGTTGTTAGAATTAGTCATTATCTACCGATTGTCTTTCTGTACCAAAATTTAGGCTTAATCGATAGTTAATTTTTTTTATCTAACTACCGATTATATTACATGGTTTCAATCGGTAGATATGTAGTAGTTGTTAACTTCCGATTATATTAGATGGTTTCAATCGGTAGATAGGTTTTGTATTTGACTTCCGATTGTTTTCTAATCGTTTGTTATTGTGTTTATTTGACTACCGATTATATGTGTGTCCATAGCTCAGAGTTTTCTATTCCAATTTTTATGCATAATCGATAGATAATCTAGGTCCCGAGTAACCGATTATGAACAACCGGTTGTTAGTTTGACTACCGATTATATGTGTGTCCATAGCTTAGAGTTTTATGACCCAAAATTGTTGCATAATCAGGAGATAATCTAGGACCCGATCTACCGATTATGAACAATCAGTTGATTTTTATGTACTTTTTCTACCGATTATGTAATGATTAAACGGTATCTTATGAGATAATTGTTCTTTATTTTATTTTTTAGGGAAAGGCGAGCTAAGCAAGCCCAAGATACAATTGTTTCGGGGCCTCGTAGTGAAGGGGGTAAGAAGTAACAGCTAGTGCAAAAAGAGAAAAGAGTGCTAGCGGAATCTCTATCACCGAAGGAACTCAACCAAGTTTATAACCAAATATTCCAAGAGTTAGAAACCAAGAAGAAGGAAAACTAAGTGCTCCACAAGTTAGAAACCAAGAAGAAGGAGAACCAAGTGCTGCACAAGGAGAAGGACAAGGTACAAAGAAGGTAATTAAGAAGAAAGGAGGACACCAAGTCCCCGCCTCTTTGAAGATGAAGGGTATTGAAGAAGGCCAAATCCCTGGGGTTACCAAGAGATGGATGAGATCTGTTATTTGGATACAAAGAATCTTGAGCCAAAGAAATTTATTCAACTGAGGTAACAATTATAAAACACCATTCTTAAGCTAGTGTATTTTTACTCGTAAAAATGTTAACCGTTATTCTAATTATTTTATAATTCGTCGTGTATATTAGGACCATTCTCATGCGGTTCGTCTACTCAAACCTACATCTGCACCAAGAAAAATGAAAGACTGGTCGTTAGATGGTGAGTGTGAAAGGTTCAAGCAAATTATTTATCACTCGGGGTTATCTACTGCTGCCGAGAATTCAATGTTAGAGCATGACCGGGTGTCGATATCAACCTTCCTGGAGAAAATGTATCCTGAGACCGATACCTTCCACATGCTGTTTGGAGAGATGACGATAACCCCAGATGATGTGGTGCAAATTCTTAGTCTCGCTGACCATGGTACAGCCGTCAAGTTTGATTTTGTAAAGCAGTTAAGCTGGGAACACCTTTATTTTTACACTCAGAAGTGCCTTGGTTGGGATCGAGCGACATCCGACAACCGGTGCTTTCGTTACAAAACTAGAAGTTCAGCATGGTCCACTTGATGAATATGTTCAAAGACACCAAGGATAAAGAAGAAATGAATCCAGAGTTTAGCGACGACGAAGTGAATGCTACAACCATTGCATATCTCCTTTTTGTTTTGGGATGTGTCATTTTCCCCAATTGTAGTGGCAACCAGGTCGACGCCAACCTTCTACAACTATTGAATCATCTCAATAAATGATTACTCGTGGGGAACCGCATGCCATGCGTTCTTGATGAAAGAGTTAAGAAAGGCATCGAGAGAATTAACTAGCCAAATTGCCGGGAATGTGAGCCTACTAAATGTATTTTGGTAACTCTATTGATGCTTTGATTGTTATTTATTTTTTTTCTCTTTTAAGAATCAATTTTCTCATACTTAGTTTGATATGTACATTAAACATGGATCTATGACCACTTCCCGTTCCTCGATTTGGCAAAAGAGAACCCGATATGGGAGAAAGGAACACCCATAGGAACAAAATACATATTGGACAACAACCGTTCAAGGTCTAAGGAACAACATTTGATTTCTTTGAGGAGGAAATTAGACTTGATGACGTCCAAATATGTATGTTTTGATCCATACAAGAAAGACCGAGCTAGTGAACATATAACGGGAAGGTCTGAGTTGTCGTTCTATTATGGACCCTTGTGGCATCCCACATGATTTATTATATACAATGCCTTTAGAGTGATGCGTTAACTCAGTTATGTACAAGAAGAACCTTGGAGTCACATGCGTGGCAAGTTCAAATTGGACGTGGAGAATTCTGTATGTGGTAAGGACTCTATCACAGTAGTTTACTCTGGTAATCCATCTGTTGAAGATTGGAATAACAAGATGCAATATTTGATCAATGATGTGAGTCCTGTCAACCGAGGTGATGAAGTAGATCCAGACTATATGGAATGGTACCAGGATCATTCTCATCTTCATGTGATCCGTGAAGATAAAGGAAAGACCACCAAGGTTTCCGATTATACTTGTATCATCAAAGACAAACCTTCTGGTTATGATGATACATAATGTTCTTTTCTTTTGTTTTTAATATTACGGCCCAATATTTTAGATAATAATCGTTTCATTATTATTGCATAAAAACAAAAAAATAGGTTTGCGTTTTTCTCCAAGAAGATTGCTGGGTGTATAAAGGAAGGAGTGCCTTTATCAATTAAGAAGATGAAAGAGCATACAGACCTTATGGATAACATTGATAATGAAGCTTATGCAAGCAAGTTTGGGGAGAAAGCTTCGAATAAGCCTAAGAGGCCAACAACAAAGCAGTACAATATTTCATGGTTCATCGAGTGATGATGGTGAAGCCAATGTCCCTGATGCTGAAAAATATGTCCCTGGTGCTCGTCGTCCTCGTACTAAAACCAAAAAAATCTAGAAATTAGATTGTGGTTGTTTTGTTAGATAACATCATTTTCAATTGATTTGCAAGAAACTTGTTTAATGTTCTAACATTATGTTTACTTTATGGATGATGAATGAATTACTTTATGGATGATGAATGGATTTTAGGTTCTTTTTGTGTACCGATTGATTTACAAGAGACTCATTTTTAATAAGTAACTTTGTTGAAATTTTACATTACAATCGGTAGATAAGTGGTTTGTATCACCTACCGATTAAGCTTGTTGATCCACAATATGATAATTATCTACCGATTACACCTGCTGATCTAAATCGGTTGATAATTATCTACCGATTACACCTGCTGATGGAACTGCTTGGTTTCTGGACATATTTTATATTATAATCGGTAGTAAATAAAGTTTCATATACTACCGATTATGGAGTATGCAAATGTTGGAAATTTGATAATTTTTTCAATTCTGAATTTGGGGCAACATATACAATCGGTAGTAAATTTTTTTTCTTACACTACCGATTATGGAGTATGAATATTTTCGAAATTTGATAATTTTTTCAATTTTGAATTTGGGGCAACATATACAATCGGTAGTAAGAAAAATTTCTTAGACTACCGATTATGGATTATGAATATTTTGGAAATTTGATAATATTTTCAATTTTGAGTTTGGGGCAACATATGCAACCGGTAGTAATTTTTTTTTCTTAGACTACCGATTACGGAGTATGAATATTTTCGAAATTTGATAATTTTTCAATTTTGAATTTGGGGCAACATCTATAATCGGTAGTAAATAAAGTTTCATAGGCTACCGATTATGGAGTATGGAAATGTTGAAAATTTGATAAATTTTTTAAATTTCAAATTGGGGCAACATATACAATCGGTAGTAATTTTTTTTTCTTAGACTACCGATTATATCTGTTGAGTACAATCGGGTGTTAATTGTGTACCGATTAAGATGATGGAACTGATTGGTTTTTGGACACATTTCACATTACAATCGGTAGTAAATACATTTCTTAGACTGCCGATTATGGATTATGAAAAAATTTCAATTTCGAATTTGGGGCAACATCTATAATCGGTAGTAAATAAAGTTTTTCATAGACTACCGATTGTATAAATCGGAAGGTAATGGTGATCCCGATACTTCCGATTGTTTATATTCGTATGAACTTAGTGTACATATTTTCTGTACACTCTTGTTACACCAGGCCTCAACAACTCCTTTATTTTTTTGAAAAAAAAAGCCGTTGGGACTCTAATCTATATAAGGAAGATGACCTATTCTCATTTATGCACCTCCAATACATTTTGACTCTCCAACATCGAAGTAATCATCTTCAAGATTAATGGCTCAACCGTTCACGGTAGAAGAAGATTTATCGCTATGTATGCGCTATGTGCAATTCTATCCGAGGAGAGGAGAAGAACGTAGGCAAAATGGTGTAATGAGTATGAGTTATTTGGAGAGCATTCACGAACATTTTTGCGTTGACATCGGTAACCCCAATAACCGTAATAGAGCTGATCTTTTTTGTCGATTTAATTGCATAAGCAGAAAAGTTGATTCATTTATGAATTTAACTTATCTTGTCAATCGACATCGTTTGAGGGGTGAAACTAATGATTAAGTTATAGAGAGATCTCTCGAGAAATGACGACGATGAAAACGATCAAATTATCGTTATGAAGCTCATTTCAATATCCTTAAGGTGATGGACAGATTCAACCTGTTTAAGGTTCGTCCACGCTGCTTAAGATGAAGGGAATTCTCCAAGGCAGAATATGAATCACGGAATAATTACCATGGATACATAATCGGTAGTTAAAATATACTATTATCTACTGATTATAGTGTTTGTAGTAACTTTTTGAAAATATTATGACGATACAACTTTCTCTTGAAAATGGGTTTTCGTGTTTGATTTTTTAGTATAATCGGAAGTTATTGTTGTCATATAACTACCGATTGTCTCACTTGATTTCCTGTTGACAATATTCAACATAATCGGAAATACAATGTAATTATCTACTTCCGATTGTTCAAATCGGAAGATAATGGTGATCCCGATACTTCTGATTGTATAATATAATGTTGTCAAAAAACTTTCTCCATGTTACACAATGACGATAACACAAAAGACATAGCAATTTCAAAATACATGTTCAACTAAACTACTCACCATCCTCGGTCAAATCAATTGGGTCCTTGACAAAGTTTGTTAAACGATCCCAACGCTCCATGTTGGACTTGTATTGCTTCAACCACTCCTTTCAATGGTTAGTTGGGAAGTACTCCGACCACATACTCAATGGAGGTAATGGACAATCTTCCGTTAACCTTAAACCGATAAAATGATTGATATTAACTCATGCCATAATGATTCGTCTATCCTTGACCGACTCATCACAAACCGTCATTGTGGGTGTAAATGTAACACTCACTCCTAAGGAAGGAGGACATAAATAATGTACCACACAGTTCAATACATCCGCTAAAAGATACCCATATTTCGGCATTACCATCCAATACTTGGACTCTATTGTCTTCAATCCCTTTCGGCATTTTACACGAGTATATAACTCTTTGAACTCTTGTTCTCTAACATGTCTATCTCCATCTCACATCATTTCAATATAGAATTCCTTATCCTCCAATAGTTGGGCGGCCATCTTATTTCTTAAATATTGTCATTGAGTGATATTCTCGGTAACCGCCTCACTAAAGTCTCTTATTTGTTTCGAAGCAACGTGAAAATCACAGTTGCCATCCCCATCGACATCGTCGGTGGACAAAAAAAATGGTATAATGAGTAGAGGGAGTTGTTCCAAATACTCATCGTATATTGTATACGTACCTCGATTTGGTCTTCCGTGTATAGGTTGGGTTTGACTTACTTGAGAAGGAATCGTAAATACCTTAGGTTTGTCTTGTCGTGAGCTTGGTCCACCTTGATCCTTCCTTGGACGACCCCTTTTCCTTAGAGACGACACTTCTTGATACTCAGCTTCAGTATGCTCATTCCTAGAAAGCTCTCGGCGACTAGATAACTATTCCTTCAACTCTTTTCTTTGAATTGACCTTGGTTTTTCGGTATTCGGCCTACCCATCCTTTTTCCTTTTATTGGTTCTTCAACAACCTTTAGACAGGGGTGAAGGGCTTCCTTTAAATGGTGCATCAATATTTGCTTTTTTGTCCCATTTGACGTAGAGTAACGCTCGAGCATTCATGTAAACATTTCCGTCTCCACGAACGACGCATCATCAACCACCGGGGTGTTTCGAGTGAAAGATAATTGCTTTCAAAAGGGATGAATATCATTAATGTCAATCGCTTCAACATACCTACCAAGCATGTGACGACACGGGAGTCCAATACCTATCATCGTCTTGCAATTGCAAACCGTAGCCTCATCATCGTGATCTCTATACAACTCCAATTGTTGTATCATGTAATTTATTGCTCACCAAGAAACTTTGTAAACTATACCCCTTAGAAGATTTTTATGTTTTAAATATGCCAACGGGAATCTATGTCGACTTTTTTTTCCATTGAACCGTAAATCTTAGTGAGGTCACGATTGGTGAACTCATGGATTGCTTCTTGGACCGACACAACCCCATTTTGACTACCGACTAGTATTTTCTTTAATCGTCCATGTGACCCCTCTGCAATGCTTGTTGCCTCGTTCTTGAAGTTCTGATATTCATATGTCCATGCAAACAAAAACTTATCCTTATGCGGTCTCAACTATTGTGTTTTGCAATACTTAACTGGTCTTGGATAGTTCTTGCCCCATTCATCCTCAAAGTTCTTCAAGTTGTATTCATAAACTTCCTCTGTCATCGACCAAACTAGCTTATCCCATGCTTTTAGAAAGAAAGACCACTTTATTCCATCCTCAGCCCACTTTTCATCAGCTAACCTTTTATCTTCTTCTCGTTCTCCCTAGGTTAGTTTACTAATACGTTCATCCTCTTCCTTCGACCTCTTGGTACCTTTGTTTCGTTTTTTAGCTTGGATATGATGTCTGCAGTTGAATTTGATGTTGCATTGAATGTGCTACGTAGAAATAAAATTTTGGGCTTCCGAAAACACTACCTTTATTGCATTCTTCAAGGCTTAATCGTTATCCTTACAATAACTCTTGGAAAATGATCGCCATTATAAATCGATCTTAATGTTTGCAACATCCAAATGAGACTCACATCGTTCTCAACATCCATTAAACCCCATTCCACCGTAAATATGCATTTCTCCAAAGTGTGGAAAGCAATGTTCAACAATGACATGTTGTACCTGTTTGTCTTGTAAGTAGCATATATCAACAAAATTTGATGAAAGCATTGAGCCAATTGGATCATCTTCGGATGTGCCAAGAAAATACGAATCACTTTACCATCCCTTTCTTCTTTTCTCAACGTATAGTTGTGTTTATCGTCTAACCAATCTGATTGTTGCATAATCATTCGACCATCCCATTCCGTCCTTTTGATCGTTGCTAGCGTCGACTTAATTGTAGACAACGAAAACAAGTTGTTGGGGTCGTCCGCCTTTATCTTAGATAAGATTGCACTCGCTTTCATTACGTGCCTCATAGACTTCACCGTCTCCATTTCCTTTGGTTTTAACTTGGCAACCATTACGTGCCCAACAAGACTTTCCGGATCTTCGTGGTTGTGACGACCATTAGCAACTCTAAACATTTTCCATACTTTACCTTCCTTACCGTCGGTATTAATGAAGATAATCTTAAATGGACATCCAATCTTATTTGAATTACCTCGGTATTTTCTCTCTGTCTTCTTTACGTACTTATGATCCTTTTCCACGTGACTCTTTCGCTCGCCACCTCTCTCACAAACATTTCAAATCCATCAACCCTCACGCAATTGTTCTGAAATACAACGCACATCTTCTCTTTTGCCTGGTTGATAAGCCATTCCTTTGCCTCCACCTTATTTCCAAATGTCTTAATGCACATATAACAAAACAAATATCATAAGCCTAACTTTGTAACATACATTCTTTGAACAAGACAAGAGTGGGTAGGTAGCATACCAAATCATTTGCATAGTGTAGGGAAGTATCAGGACCCTCGTATGAAACATGATTAACCGATTCAACAATCTACAAAAAATAGCAGTGAGTTAGACAACAACAATAGGTAGATAATAATGTTCCCGTACTACCGATTAACGACAATTGGTAGTTAATTATTTCCCCATACTATCGATTAACAACAATCGGTAGTTAATTATGTTCTCGTACTACCGATTATAGCAAGACAAGTTCTGTACACAAAAACAAGTATAATCGGAGGACTAATTTGTTAAAAAACAACCGATTACAATGGAATCGGTAGATAAATTTGATCTTTAAACTACCGATTATAAAGTGCAAATTTATTAAGTTTAATTCAATTCTAGCTACAATCACAATCGGCAGATAAGTGATTTTATAAACTACCGATTCTAAATCGATAGATAAAGTTTTTCACCCACTACCGATTTTGAAAGATGAAGAGTAAGAAATTTTGTAAGTTTTGAGAAATTCATTTTTGGGGCGACAACTATAATCGCTAGATAGTAATTATTCCTAAACTACCGATTATGAAATCAAAATTCGAACAAAATTCAATTTGGGGAATTCGTTTAATCGGTAGTAATCATTCTTCACGAGACTACCGGTTATACCATAATTTTGGCACAGGCATGTATAATTAGGGCTGCACAAACCCGACCCAACCCGCCAACCCGACCCGCACCCGCCCAAAATTACCCGACCCGCACCCAGCCTGCCGATGAACTGGTCGGGTGCGGGTGATTTTTTTTATACCCGCTTATCAACGGGTCGGGTGCGGGTGATAACTCCTCTCACCCGACCCGACCCGACCCGCCCACCCGCCATCTCACTCATAAGACTCATATCTTCATCATCGACTCTATTTTGAGACTTCATTTCACAGTGACTCTATTCTCTTCTTCTTTGTTCCATTTCTTCTTCAACGATTCTTATTTCTTACTTCTCTTGCAGAGCACACCTGACACCACCACCACCACCGTGAACCCAACTGCATCATCAGTTCATCACCACCACCTTGTTGAATCTCTATCAGGTGTACAGGTACTGTTTTTTTTAAAAAAAATTTTTTGCCCTAATTGAAATTAATGTTTGTATCATTAGTTCATTACATGATTGGATAGCAATTGAATATGGGTTTCATTAGTTTTGAGTGTTTGTGAATCTGTGATGCTCATACCCAGCTGCTGTTTTCTTAATTAGGGTTTAGGTAAGTTTTAGGTAATTTCAAATTTTCAATTAGCTCATACCCAGATGTTGTGAAGAAGATGTGAACCATTTTTTGTAGTAGAGCCAAAGCAGGAATTTCAGGTAGAATAGGTACAAGTTTAACTGCCATGTTTTGTAGAGAAAATGGATTGAAAAAATAGATAATAATTGTAGTAGTAATTAGTAAGAAAATATCAACAGAATGACAGAGATCTATGTAGAAAATATCAACTTGGACAAAGGGAGGAACAAGTTTTAAAATGTTGTGAGAAATGTAGGCAACTGTTTGCAGAATTATTTTGAATTTGTTTGTTTCTTGGAATAGGGTATCTTTTACATCAATGGGCAGCCCATCCTCGACCTTTTAGTGTTGTTGTAGCTCCCACTTCGAATGAACCAACAACTCTAAATTCAAGCTTCTCTCGGATTAAGTCTTTTTTTCTTCTTTTTTTGGCAATGGATTTTGCAGCAAGAGTTTTGCTGCCCTGGTGCTCTTTGAGTTCAGGCAAAATGATATTGTTCAATTAAATACAGTGGTGTGTATTTACCCCAACCACAAATGGGTCTTCTCAGGCATTATGTTCTCTCATCAATCAAACGTTGTTGAAGCTTGAGAAGAACCATAAGCTGTGCAAAAGGAGGTCGCAAATTAGGGTCACTGCAGAAAAACAAAAGAATTCGTTAAGTCTAGGATTATAAATTTGAGCGAGTTGGACAAAGGGAGGAACGAGGTGCGTACCTTTGCCAAAAAAATAGATAATAACTGTAGTAGTAATTAGTAAGAAAATATCAACAGAATGACAGAGATCTATGTAGAAAATATCATACAGATTAGGTTCTTTTTATAATCGTCGGCTTGTTGCTTCATCTACATTCTTGAATAACCTCTTTGGTCTTCATATTGTTCCATGAATGCATCATTGAACTTCTTGAAACTGTCCATGATTGCTGGCATGTCTTCTTCAGCTGGTAAGATAGTATTCCTCAAGTGGAAGACCCTGTAACATAAGAAACAAATTGATCATGTATTAGAGGAGCAAATTACCCTTCTTTTTGGCCAAAACCTGAACCAGGGACAGTTGAAATGCCTGTTGACTCCAAGAGCTTCAGACAGTAGTAAACATCGGGAACTTTTCCAGCTATTTTCACAGCTTCGATTGCTTTTGGAGGAAGACGTATTTGTGGACAAAGTGTATTGTAAACATACTTTCTCTACTCCTTTATATAGATGATTTTTTTTACTTTTTTACCATCTCATCAGTGTCACTGTGTCAGTAAACATTTGTACTTGGAAGGTCAATATTTGTACTTGGAAGGTCAATATTTTTGTGTTTTCATTTGAACATTATACATTTACTTATAGTACTTTTTGAACATTATACAAATTAATAGTGACACTGATGCATATTAATACATATTAATAGTACTACTGTAATACATTTGAACATTTACTGTAAGGTCAATAGTACTGTAATACATTGTCTAAGTTCAGGACAGACATCATTTTGAGCAAGACAACTTCTAACTTTACTCCAATTTTCAGATTCAGTAACATAATTTCTAAGCCAAGAAGAATAACCTTCAACTCTATACTCTTTATAACCTCTACCAGGAACTATGTAACTACCATCATGTCTAGTTACAACAAAAGCAAATATGAGTAAAATGAGAAGTACCACTATGAGTGCAGCCATGGAGAACAAGTAAAAATCTAATAGCCCTTGTCTATTCCAATAAGATTCAGTATAGTACTTATACCACCAACTTTTTGAACATTTACTCTAATACATATTAATAGTACTACTGTATTTGACTAATTCTAATACATATGTATGTATGATAACTCACCCCTTCTGCCATCTCTGCCTTGTAGGTTATCAACATGGTTGAAATCTCAGAAGATGACGTTAGTTCAGATCTTCCACTTGTACAAGGAAGACCATCCCAAAGTTGTATGGGACCTCCACCTCAACGTCAACCGACATCCTTAGCAGGGACAAGGAGTACAGCTGGGTCATCAGCGTCACCATCTAGTCAACCTTCATCATCCGCGACACCATCTTCTCAACCTTCATTATCAAATGAGAAGCCTAGAGTTGGTGTGAAGAAATCTTGGGTATGGAATCACTTCGATATTATAGAAGATGGTGCTAAAGCAAAGTGTAAGCATTGTCCAAAGGGTCGGGGTAGTTACAAGATTGGTGGTAAAACACATGGTACTACCAATCTTTCTCATCATTTAGAGAAGTGTATTGAATACAAGAAATCAGTTAATAAGGAGCAGGGAGGACAACAAACACTTGGTTTTCAACCGTGCAAGTCGGGAGAGGAACCACTGTTGGTGGGTTCAGTTTTTCTCAAGAAGGATGTAGAAAAGCGTTGATTAGGTTTATTATTACAGATGAAATGGCTTTTAGAATTGTTGAAGGCGAAGGTTTTAGGGCTTACAGTAAGTTTCTTGAGCCGAGATTTAAGATTCCAAGTCGTATGACAGTGTATCGTGATATATGCACGTTGTTTTTGAATGAAAAGGCCGCATTGATAAGTTATTTCAAGACAAATAAAACAAGGGTATGTCTTACTACTGATACTTGGACATCGATGCAGAACTACAATTACATGGTTGTAACAGCTCATTTTATTGATCGGGAATGGAAGCTGCATAAAAGAATCATCTGTTTTTGTTTGATTGAAAGTCACGAAGGTAAACAAATTGGTAAGGCTTTGGAGAAATGTTTGGTGGAATAAGGGCTTGAGAGAGTATTCACTGTCACTCTTGATAATGCATCTGCGAATAAAACTGCTATTGATTATTTGAGAAAACAAGTTGTTAGTTGGGGTTCTTCATTACTTGGAGCTAAATTTTTGCATGTTAGATGTGCGGCCCACGTACTTGCTCTTGTCGTTAAGGATGGTTTAAAAAAGTACCATACATCAATTCTCAGAATCAGGGCAGTGGTAAAGTATGTCACAAAATCTCTCGTAAGATTGAAGAAGTTTATGGATGCTGCTGAGATGGCAAGGATAGATTGTAAAAAAGGTTTGATTTTGGATGTGAAAACGCGGTGGAATTCTACTTATTTGATGTTAGTTGCTGCAGAGAGGTATGAAAAAGCTTTTGAAAGGCTACATGAGTCAGATAGGGCATTCCGTGAGAAGTTTTGTTATGATATTCCAGTACCATCTTTTCATATGGGTGACGGTGATGACAATGTTGATATAGATGCTGATTTTCATCTAGATTCTGACGATGAAGAAGAAGAAGTAGATATTCCAGAAGAAGAAGTAGATGTTGCTCTTAGAAAATCCAAGAAGAAAAAAAGGCCTCCAGTGCATGCTCCTGAAAGATATGATTGGTGCAATTCCAGAGT
This sequence comes from Papaver californicum, assembly GCA_023531435.1. Lineage (NCBI taxonomy): Eukaryota > Viridiplantae > Streptophyta > Magnoliopsida > Ranunculales > Papaveraceae > Papaver > Papaver californicum. The sequence continues at coordinate 1,776,598 of JAJJMC010030606.1, forward strand.
TCTGATTCAGTTTCTAAAGGTATTCTACTATTCAACTGTTGTTTTTTCAGCTTCTACATATGTTACTTCCCACTCATTCTTGGAGGAACTCGGTACTGTTGTCAAGAATTAGAAGATTGGAAAAATAGATACGAGGATCCTTTCTTAAGTCACATGGGCGATGTAATGTTGCTCAAGTACAACAAGTATTGGGGAGATTTTGAAAAAAATGAATTCGTTGATGTTTATTGCTGTACTTCTGGATCCACGAGAGAAAGAACACGGATTGTATGTGACTGTTGAAGATTTAGTTGTGCATTACGACCCTGTGATAAAACAAAGAAGGGTAAAAGCTTGGGTTGATAAAGTTAAAAAGGATTTTGATGAACTGTTCACAGCTTATAAATTAGAACATACAACTGAAAGTGTGATATCTTCATCCGAGTCTCTAGGTAACTCTAGTTCTACTTCTGCTCAAGGTTCTTGTATTTCTGGCAAGGCTAAGTATAGGGAAGAAAGGAATAAACGCAAAAACCAATTGAGTGCTGTGGAGGATCATAGAAGATCTGAGGTGGAAAGATACTTGGCTGAGCCTATCTATTCTCCGACCAATGAGGATTCTTCTTTTGATATATTACTTTGGTGGAAGATCAACTCTACGAGGTTTGGCATTTTACCACTCATAGCCAAAGATATATTTGCTATACCTGTTTCTTCTGTTGCTTCTGAATCAGCTTTTAGTACCGGAAAACGAATTTTGGATCCTTTTCGAAGTTCCTTAAAGCCTAGAACACTTGAGGCATTAATTTTATTGCAAAATTGGTTACGTACACCAATTGACAAAGATTCTTCTAGCCTTGGAGTCGAGGAGGAGGAGGTTGATGTTCTTGAGTCGGGTATAATTTGTAATTCATGGATCATGGTTCTTAACTTCATATACTATTATTACTATTGGTATTTTTAATCTTTTTCATTCTAATTGTTCATTTCTTTTGTTGCAGAGCTATTTGGTAACCTTGCTGCTTCTTCCATCATCATAGATGACGATTGATTCATATTCGGTGACCTGGATGGTGCTGCTACTAAGATGAACTTGTTTTTGTTGCTAGTTGGGAGATGTCGTAGAATTGCATATTAAAACTCTAATTTTATTGTATAATTTTGAATGTTGGGACTTAGATTTTAAGATTATCGATTGTTAGTTAAAATGGTTTATCAGGTGGCGCGCGTGAGGATCAAAAAAACAGCCAAACCCATGAAAAAAATTTGCATAATTTTCTGGGTGGGTGACCCGCACCCGCCCGACTCGACCCGCCATCTAGGCGGGTCAGACCCGACCCGAGGACCAGGCGGGTCAGGTGAAAAAAATTTAACCCGGCTGACGGCGGGTCGGGTGCGGGTAGGGCTGCACATGGCTCGGTTCGGTTCGGTTTTTGCCCTAACCATTACCAAAACCGAGAGTCTCGGTTTTGAAAACCGAGTGTCACCATTAAGCTTTTTGGTTCGGTTCGGTTTTAACCGTCTCGTTTTCGGTTTTTTCGGTTTCGGTTTCGGTTTTAACCGATTTTTTTTAGATTTTTTTTTTAATAAAACAACCAACTCATGTTCCATTCACACATTATTCCTTCCTAATCCATTTCTACCATTTTTTTCCTAGACCTTTACTAGAAGAAACATAAACCAAACGAGAACACTAAAATTAAACGATATAAGATCTAACTACTAGTAAGTCGGACTTGCAGAAATTCAGTTTCATGTCATCAACTAATTGGTAAAATCTGGATGAATAATAGTTGATATTTGGCTACGTTCAGTCTCAATTTTTTACGCTGTACATCTCATATCACGTAGTAGTTTGAAACTTCAAATGCTTCAGCTTGTTAGCTTATATATGATTATACTAATCCTTTCATCTTTGGAAAACAGACTGTATACCGGAGAAATGGAAATCTATACTACCGTACGAGCACCCAGAAAGCACTAGCAAATGAACAGAGTACGAAACCTTTTGGTAGGATTTTAGCCATCATTATGTAGTAACCATTTTTTTTAACCATTTCGGAGAGAGGCGCAGGAAGAAAGAATGAAACAAATCTAGGTTTTTTCTTTTTATATATTAGGGTTAGAGATCAACGGCTAAAAACCCTCTGAATATTAATCGGTTTTTTCGGTTTTTTTGGTTCGGTTCTAGGGTAGGACCAAAACCGAACCAAAATTAACCGGTTTTTTTCCCGTAACCGTTCATCACCATTTAGATATTCGGTTCGGCTCGGTTCGGTCTTTTTTGGTTCGGTTCGGTACGGTTTTGTCGGTTTTTCGGTTTTTTGTGCAGCCCTAGGTGCAGGTGAGGTCAAACCCGACCCGACCCACCCGATGTACACCCCTATGTATAATCGGTAGATATGGAACTCTATTATCTACCGATTCTGGGACGTCCATGACATTAAATGCATGCAAAAATGAATTTTTTTTTGTTAACGATCACATAAAAACACATACAAAATGGGTTTTTGAGCTTCTTAACACAATACCTGATTGTTTGATGCATTATTATGTTCATTTTGATGTGATTCGTCAGTTTCTCTCGCTAAATCGTCGTCTAGGTTTTCTTCCATACAAAATTTGGATCATCCAACAAATATCCCAAATCGTCATCTCTAAACGTCATTGAACCTTCAATATTATGTTCTTCATGATGTTTCTCACATTCTTCCTCATACTCATCCATGTTTGTTATTGATTTTAGGTAAAACCTAGTTTTCCCAAACTTCTTCTTCTTCTCTAACACACTCTCTATTTCTTTTCTAAAAATATAACTCAAATAATTTTCTAACACTAACTATAACCAAAATTAACAAACTAATTAATCAACATTAACACTAATTAAACAAGGGCAGATTAACTATTAAAGAAAATATATGGATAAAAGGTGTGGTGATATTATTTCTTAATGACCTTATTTTATTTTATTAGTCGTTCCAAAATTTTTTTGAGTCGCCCTAAAAAACACATGGATTAATAGATAAAGCCAGTGAAAAGCTATAACAAGACTCTGTAGATCTGATGTTATTTCTCATGTTTGAATGAAGAAATATTACAATGACATTAAGTGATGACGGGTTAAGAGGGAACACAGCGGAACAACAAACGTTGCACAGAGCAAGAAAACTCCAGTAATAGAGTATTTTTTCTTTTTTCTCTTTTTTTTTTGATTCGGCAACTTCAGTAATGGAGTTCTAAAGAGAAAATTCACGGCCATTTGGTGAACTCAAAAACTTTGAAGACAATTTCTATGCCCGTTGGAATTTGCCATATAAATAGCAATACGTTTATTGTATTCAATGCGATGTGTAGACTTCTAGCTGTTTCATTTCCTTTCTGCATTGCAGGTACAAGAGCGGCAGCTGCTGCCCAGAGCACCGTTATTCCTGTTGAAACCCAGCAGAATTTTAGCATAACACTTGTAATTCATAACCCATGAAACACACAATTTTACTGTTCTAAAGAGTGTTTTCTTGTCTTCAGTAAGTACTTGGAAACAACCGTATCGATTTTTTTAGCTACTGAACTAACTGTGACAAGTATTTCTACTCAAAATATCATCACTCACCTGCTCCAGCAAACAGATGTGGCCCTGGGAAGAGCTTTCCTGTTCGCAACCATGTATTCAGCCCACCACCAACTGACTCTAACACTCCAAATCCCAGCAGTATCGAACCAGCATTGAGATGTCTATCCTTGAATGATCCTTTCAACAACACTTTCCTTTCCTGTATATTTTTCAAGTTTTAAGGCGTCAATGACATCAACATTGTAATTTCTGTGACAAGTCAACTTCAAAACAAAGGTTAATTTGTAAATGATTGTGCATGTAATTTCACAAATAGCATAAATTGTATACCTCGGTGAGTTCTTGAATTTTGACTTCAATGGGAGAAGGTGGTGAAGGAACCTCTTTTCCTTCTGGTGTAACAGCAACAGGTTTCACTTGTTTCCTGAGTTCATTAATCTCATTCTGAGTCGTTCTTACTCTTCGCCATTGCCAACCTAAATAGCCAGCCCATAGGGTATACAGAAACAAACCGCCCATCGCAATTGGATGAATGAGTGCTAATGTCCTTCCTTCAAAGATCCCAAATTCTCCACCAGCAGCCACTGCATCCTGTTTTCAAACAATACCCACATTTGATAAGCATAATCAAATCAAATTAGTGATACAATCAAACAAAGTAAGAAACTAAACCTACTTTTTTGCTCCAAAAAGAATATAATTGTAAAACATTAATCCAGATATAGAGAAAGTTTGAAAAAGAAAAAATCCCAACGCATAATTAAATTCTAAGTTTTATAAATGAAAGAAATTGGTACTAAGGTGTATTATAACTTGCCTGTGAATCAAGTAAGAAAGGCAATGTGAACACAGTAAGAGGAAGAGTAGAAGATTTTAAATGGTGAGTAGTTTGTTGAATGAGATTTGGGAAGAGTTCTGTTGGGTCCTTCTTCTTCCTATTATTACTATTATTATTATCTAAACTGGCTTTGATCAGTTGCGGTTTCGTTAGTTGGTTGAGACTTGACAGTTTTGATTTGGTTCGAAGGGGTTTAATTGGAAGACTTAGAAAGTTGAGTGTGGCGGCCATACTTTCTTGTGTGATTTTTCCGGCAGAGCTACGGCACAACGAGAAAGAGAGAGCGAAGAGAGAATGACTGAATGAGAGAGGGACTCAGATAGAGATAAGAAACTACTATGACTCCATGAGATCTTAGTCGGTGGAATATATGGGGATATTTTGGCCTTACAAAATTTCCAACTGCCACTCTTTTCCTTGTTTAAATGTACTCCGTATCTTTTATAGGAGAACTATTATTTAGCCGTATTTTTGGGGTTTTGAAGGCTTACAAGATATAAAATAGAATCGCCAAGAAGTAAAGACAATAACCCCTTGTCCTAATACTTTTAATGATTGTTAGAATACCCTTAATTAATTAGTTATAATAAAATTAATCAAGTAAAATAATTAAGATCAGTGGTATGACTAGATTACTGATTTGATTTAAAATTAATGTTTAAATTATTATTTTTTTATTTTTTTTTGGTTTTTTGAGGGAATTCTTGGATTATGGCTGACAAAATAAGAACTCTTAGTCATAAAGAATCTCTTCGGCCAGAAATAATAAGAACATTTAATCGGGTGATACCTCCACAAATTGGGGGATACATAATAAAACAAAATAAAGACATTTTAAAGTAAAACAATAACCCTTTATCCATATATTTTTTGTAATGGCCAAATTATCCTTGTATTTTTAATTTACTATCTTTAAATTATTTATTTTTATTTATCTTTTATTTTATTTTTAATTTAAGTTTAAGAGAATTTTTTTAATAATTATTTAAAATAAAAAAATAAATATTAAAAAATAAAATAAAAAAGAAGAAATACATAAATAAACATGAAAGCTATAGGGGTATAATCCTAAGCATCCCCCAATTTGTAGGGTTATTCCCCGATTAAAGGTTCAATAATAACCGTAGAATAAAATCAGGGCCACTTACGGCTGGATAATGTATTAAATCTAGCCGTAAATGTGGTTTTACAATTAGGTTTGTATGTGTCGATCCAACTGTAAATATGGAATAACTAGCTAACGGTTAGGAATCCTTACAATAAAAATTTATTAAGTATTTCCTATTGTTGACTTTAGTACTAGATCCAGCCGTAGAAATGATATAAATTAAAGAATTCTAACCCTACAGTTAGGAATCCTGACCGTAAACACCACTCAAAGTAATTTACGATTGGTTTTTGTGGTAAATTCAGCCATAAGTGACCCTGAATGTCTGTATTTTTTTTAATGTAATTGGAATTACACAAATGTTCATATTCATTCACACTAAAAAGAAAATTTCCTAATATTTTTCATTGAAGGAAATGCCATTATATTGAAAGAAAAGACCTAACAAGATAAATTACACTTGAATAGTTAAACAATATTGAAATACAAGTCCTTTTCTTTCAAGATTTTATAGAATTCATGATTCCTGAAATTTTCGCCAAAAAGATGCTTATATATGTCAAGAGCAAGATCAGAGTATAATTGAGATGCATTTCTTCATTGTCGAGTTGAAATTAAGTCAACTTGATGGCGGAAAAAATCGATATAAAACCCTCACATAGACTATAGAGTAATTCGAAATGAGTTTGAATGATCTTCCTTTTTGATTGCAACGCCACAAAACCTATGAATACACGGTTCCAAAAATTATCCGAGGTTAAAATAAGTTAATATTTAGGTGTTCGACATGCTTTGTGGTCGATGACCATGCGCGAACTATGGCAACATCTTCTCTGGTGTTGAATTTAGTAGCCATGTTTTTGTTTTTTGGATATGAATAAATGAGAAACAATTCGAGAAGTAAAAAGGTGTATTTGTTGAGAGAATACTTCCTCTATATATAGATGAAAGGCCCAACGGCTAGATATTTTTAAAAATCAAGTCGTTGGGTTGAAAATGTATTATTCAACAAAAGCAATTGTTGTTTTTGAGTATATTTATATATTCAATGGACATGAATTAGTTGAGTGTAATGAACTAGCCGTAGACACAATTCAAGGTCACTTACAGTTAGGTTAGGTTATAAACCCAGCGGTAAGTTAAACTTGGGGAAGTTATGGATGGTTTTTGTAATTAAGCTAGCCGTAAAACATACACAATTTAGGAAATGTTATCTGCGGTTAGGATTGCTGACTGTAGGCTCAACTCAAGGTCTCTTATGGTTAGGTTGTGGTATAAACTCAGGCCTAAGTTAAACTTGAGAAACTTACAATTGTTTTTTTTTTATTAATCCAGCCGTAAAACTGACACAATTTAGGGAATGTTACGTCTATGGCTAGGTTTCCTGACCATAAGTAAAACTCAGGGTCATTTACGGTTAGCTTTTGTAGTTAAGCTAGCTGTAAACCTGGCAGAAGTTCTGTTATTGTTGTTTTAGGTTAGGTTTTTCAAATAATCGACCTAGCCGTAAGTGACCCTGATTTTTTTTTTGTTAAGTTATGTGATATTTTTTATTGTATTTAGAAAGAAATCAATAAAAAGCTAAAAAAACTCCAGCTAAATTAATATCCATAACTAAAGAAATGTATCCTTCAAACTCATAAACCAACACTACCATAACTAACTTAAAAGTACTAAATCTTCATATCCGTAACTAAATAAGAAGATTCAAACTAATAATCATCAATTTTTATCTTGGCCACCAGTACGACCTCAACCATGGTTACACACACATTGACCTCGATCTTCGCATCGACCACGACCTTTGCATCTACCTCGACTTTGACCACGACCTTTACCTTGAGCTTTATATTGAACAATCTCTTCATTGTTACATGAACCTCCGCTAGATAAAAAACCAGTGGGAGTAACTGATTCAAAGTTAGAGGAAGTAGATCTACCTCTCTTGGAACTTCTCGTTTCTTCGTCATCGTTATACTCATAGAGACATGCTTTACCAGGGTCAAGTAAATGATCAATCTTTCCTCGCGATAGTCTTTGATCTACAACCCTCAACACTTTTTCAGTATTAATGCAACGGCTCATGTCCTTCACCAACCACTTAACTCGGTCGACCTATTTTCAGATCAAAGTGTCCAAACTTTATAAACTTATACAAAATTTGAAAAATTTATACAATAAGAAATAAAATAGTATATGTACCATCATAAGATATCTCTCATTTCAAAATCTTGCACCCTTCGAGGAAGTTGGATGATCCACCTTGTTGTAAAAGTGTGCTTCTGCATCCATATTTATCACATAAGGATGACCAATTTGGTAAAACCAAGTCAAGTAATCTTCCTCGGCTAGTTTTCTGCCATGAAAGAAACTGAACCTATCATATCCCTTTGGTATGGGGCTTCAATGCGACCGTTCCAAGCGTCGACTGTTATATCAGGCTCGTAAACCAATATCACATTATTAGCTGAAAGGCTGGAGTGTGTTTTTTCCACTCTAAACTGTGCATGGCTAACAATTTTCTGGACAACACCAATTTAACGGAGAATTCTATGAGGGTTGTAAATAACGTACCATGTTGGATGTTACAGTGGTCCGTTGTAGGGGACGCTTCAGAAAATGCACGAGCATTATTTCTATCATCACCAAGCTTGAAGTACGAGTCAAACACCACGTTGTCAGTTGCTAAAGTATCCAAATTAGTCATCATCTTAACCATCTTAGCCTCTTTGTCCTTCTGTTGAATTTCCTGAGAAGGGATATCTGCTTCCTGTAGGACTAGTGGAATGCCAATTTTTACCATCCCTTGGCCTCAATATAGGAAAACGGTCTTAAACCCATGAATGCACAAAAAGAGAATTATATTAAACATAAATCAATATAGAATTATAACAAACTTTGGAATTAAAATAAAAAAATTACCTGGAGAATGCTAACACTCCCCTCAATTTGTGTGGCATTCCACCTCGAAGATTTACCTGTCAAGTAAGAAAGAAAAGGTGGAAGTGCCCCATGAGTACCATGCTACCTGATTGTTCTTAGGATCAAGACTAAGATGTTGCAAGAGCTGTAGACAATAAGCGTTCACCCTATTACCTGAAAGATCGAGAAAAATTATGGTTCCAAGTGCGTACAACAATTACGTTGTAGCTGTATGTATAACGCTTGCTTCATCCATCTCCTTCTCCTTGGAATTCTCAAACTTTTCCCTCATACGAACCAAGTTTATCTTTCTTGCAATAGGAATAGTTAAAAGTTCACCATCATTTTCTGTTATCCTAGTTCCCTTCGATTTTGCTTCGGCTCTTATCTCAAACTGTTATTCGGCTTCATGCTTGTGCCATCCAAGATATTCTTCGGCCAATTTATAAATATCTTCAAATGCAAAATAATTGTTTAAACCAATCATACACGGCTTTTCCATCCACAGAAAGTCTTGTAATTTGGAGAGCATCGTCCGAAATGATAGTCATCTTGCCGATCAGAAGATGAAAAGTTGTTGTCTTGGGATGGAACCTTTCCTAAAGTAAAAAACAACATCAACATCATATTGCTTCTACGCTGAAGATATTCCAGGACATAACCCCGAAGCCCGTACCAAGGCTACCAACCCTTCGCTCTTTGTATCCAAAAACCAAAAACTCGCCCTCTGATGTTTGAGTTTCGGGACCCTGTCGTATGATCCTATAAAAATGATGACATAAATGTTTAGAAATAAAAATACAATGGTAAAAACATTAATAATAATATATAAAGTTTTATATTTAGATTAGATTAGATTATTACCTCTTCCCGACAGAGCCTTGCAGCCCATGAATGTTGGTAACCAAATAGGACGGACGCCCAATCATTTGGCTCACCCCAAGGTTTTCCATTCACTTTTTCGGGAACAAAAGCAATACCGCCAATCAGTTGTTTGGCTGTAGAAGAAGTTGGCTTCTTCTGTTTTCCTTTCAATTGAGCATCGGAGGGACCAACCAATGGACGAACACTTGTTTCGGCCATATGTCATTCTATATCTTGTTGTTGAGAAACCACAAGTTGAATTTCACTTAATTCTTCTCTTGGTTCTTTAGTAACAAGTGTACCTCGTTCCCTTTTCCTGCACCCAATTGTTTGTCGTAACGAAGGGTTGGAGTCGTCTTATTTTTTGGTGTTACTTCTCACATCCTTCTTTTCTTGCCCTTTTGATTCTTAAAACAAATTAAAAAGGAATGTTCAATACATATAAAAAGAAAACAAATCGCAAAAATTGAAAAAAAAACAAAAATGATTTCAAAAAAGGAAACTCAAGGTCGTTTACGACTGGGAAAATCAGTCTACGGTTGGTACATATATGCTTACGGTTGGTGTTTCATAGTATCGACCTAGCTGTAAGAAAGGGAAATTTGTTTTACTCAAACTCAGGGTCACTTATGGCTAGGGAACGCCTCATACGGTTGGGAAATGTTAGAGCTACGGCTAGGAAACACTTTATACGCCTGGGTTTTTTAAAACGTCCTAGACGTAAGCATACTCATTTATGGTTGGGAATTTCTTAATTCCTAACCATATAAACTACAATTATTAAATTACGGTTGGGAGTTCATCATTTTCCAACCGTATAACTTTATTTACGGTTAGGAAGGCAGTTCTGAAACTGAAATTCTTAACCCTAATTTTATCAAATCTAACCTAATTATGCAATCAAATTCATAAAAAAACGGTGGGTTTTTCGATTCCTACCTTATACAAGTCGTGTGTGGCGGATTATCAGGAATTTTCTCTTCTTTGCTGGTTGATTCTTGATTTGCCTGTTCGGGTTCTTCAGGCGAACTTGAACTCGGATTTTCTTGATTATCTGGTTGTTTTCCTCTTTTTGAGTACCTTTAAACACTTGCTTCAACCTCATTTTGTTTTACAAAAAGAGTTTAATTGGTGATGAATAATTTTGAGAATAGATTATTAATCGTCGTTTAAAGAGGAAAAATGGAGAAGAAGTGATGGAGAAACGGAGGAGAAAAGAGGAGATAATTAGATTTAGGTTTATTTTATTTTTTTGTTTTTATATTAAATTTAGGATGGTTATGGAGGGAGGGTATTTTTGACACGTGATATGGATATTTAGTCCCCCCCTATCCACATTTAAGACATTTAAATCCACTGCAGCCCTAATAATAGGTTTCTTTCATAATAGTAGTTAATTGATGAAAATTTTGACTTGATCTCCTTTAGATAAATAGACATTTTCATGACAAAACAAGTCGGGTTTTCTATTTTTAAGGGTTACTTGTTTGTTACTCTGGGGGCCTAGTTAACAAGTTCATGCATTTTTTTTGTCGAATAAGTCGCGAATCACGAACTACGCATTCCCCCTTAAAATTGCCGTCCATTTACAATCTCGATCTGGAAATGCGCTTTTTCAGACTAAACGAATTATTCACGACTTTCCCGGATTCCAAACAGATTCACAAATTAAATTCACAATATTACAATAAAGGTGCGCCAGAAAAACAGAGTGATGGTGTTGATGAAATGAACTATGATCAAGAAAGTTGTTATGAAATCAGTTGTTGCTAAAGTCATGTTTAATATGTGTCTTAAAAATTAAAAATATGATTAAAAACTATATATTTATGCCGAATTTTGAATGCCGAATTAATATATGCAAAACGCATTGATCACGTATTTCCGTATTTCATCCCTAATAACAGGTTTCTTTCATAGTATTAATCAATTGATAAGTTTTTTGGCCTAATTTGATTTTGAAAAACAAATATTTTCATGACACTCTTTTTAAGGGTTACTTGTTTGTTACTCTGGGGCCTGAAGAAGTTATAGACATTGGTAAGAAAGTTCTTTGCTCGGACTTGTTAAAAATTGATTGCAGACTAAATTTCTAAGACTAAAATATCAAATATACACAAGATGATAATAATATTACGAGAAACTAAAAATCATGATTCCACCCTTTTTCACATTCATGTGGTTCAAATATTAATTTTAGAAAATTATAGCTCATATAATAAAAGAATATTGACTCTGATTTTTTGCCAAAGTAGATTTTTAAAACACTGACTGTAAATCCTAAGCATGGACCATTAAAACACTTAAGCTAAGCATGACCCATCAGATTAAATGACACCCAGTTAATAAAAACTATAAATCAAACTAAATTAATACAAAAGTCGTAAAA
>JAJJMC010030606.1:1791173-1847534 GCA_023531435.1 Papaver californicum
CAGAAGTTCAATACAGACTTACACTTTGTTATTTGTATTTCACGGTTTCGAATTTTGGGAACAAAGGGAAGTGTGCAGGGCAGGTAAGTGGTAGAGGTCAAAATCAAAACTAAAAAAATGGAACATGTTCTTGGTGGGTGAATTGCCAACTGTAGTGTGTGGAAAAGTAGAATTGCCCATATACATGAACCTAGTAGAACATGAAGGTTGGACTACAAGTTTCAGAAGTGGACGCATCATACTTGAACTATGTTAACACCAGATGTGAGTTCTCTTTTTACCTGCGCTCTTTCCTTTAATTCTAGCATGGATACTTTTACTAGTACAGTACATTATCTTCAAAAAATTGTAGAGCCCGTCTCCTAGAATGAGCGCAATTGAGATAAAAACCTAAAAAGGCAGCGGATTCAGAAAATTTCATGCTACTAAATTGCACATATATTATATATTGATTAGCGGTCATTCTGTCAAAATAGTTACGAAATCCAAATGGAGAATGTGAGTTAGTGTAGAGACCTTGTAACCATTCACACTCTTCATGCTACTTTCTGATAAAGCTGCCAGGTATCAGTCTCCTTTTAGGCCATGTATCAAATGGCCACATTATTCCCCATGAAAGAATGGCTCCACAAAGCAAAGACAAGTTAACAAGATGCGAACAAATCATCCCTGCTCCAATATAAGTCATGCTGAAATCAAAGAAAAATCTGCGAAATGGAAAAAAACCCAAATTTCAAAAATTGTCAAACAAAGAGAAAGCTGGTTAAAATTGGGCAGAGGCAAGCCAGTGAGAAGGAGTACACACGTTTGCTTCCAAGCTTTCAAGCCGAAAGTAGGAAACTGAGCGAATCCACATTGGTCTCCACCCGAGTAGAACCACTGAAAGAAACCCCATAAGAAGCTAAACGAAAAGAACCTTGTGAATCCTTGAACTTGCTCCCTGGGCAGATAATAAAGGCAATTAATGAGCCAAACTCAGATTCAAGACAGGAACCATCAGAAAGAGTAAAGGAATCAGAGAATAATACTTGTCCATCTCATCTCCTTGAGGTGTGTGAAAACCATTGATGAGAACTGCAGTTGCAGGCCACTAGGATAAGTTAACTTGTAATCTATTATCATAATCTACAAAAAAATGACACAGGTACATCAATGAACAAGAAACATCATAATCTCACAAAAACAATTGAACACTTTAGTACACAAAACCAGCCAGATAGCCTTAATGGTTTGCAAACAACGGTTGCATATGAAAAGCAAAATCAACTAGGGATTGAAGCAAAAGCTTATTTTGTGTTGTAAATATGGTAATTTGTAGATAAACAAGACTACTTAACTCACATAAAATTGAACCTACATATGGACTGAATTCTAAGAGATTGAGAAAATAAATCCCACACCTACTAAGAACAATAACTTCAATAGATTAAAAGGAACTATGGACCCAACAAAGGGAAGAGACACATCTCTAATTCCCTGTTCAAGTTTGTTTTAAGAGTTAGGACTATGGAAGTTATCAGGGAAAACAATCCAGTACGAACTCCCTCTTCATCTGTTTGCTTAAGGAAAAAAAAACAACTAACGAATGGGATGAAATTAGAGGACCTAGATATGTCTGATTACTTTAGTATGATCATTAATTAGAAAGAACAATATACACCTGATTCTCATCCCTTACTGTCCTTCCACAACTGAGTTGCAAACTTAAATGTATTACCTGTATCTTGTTGTCCAGAATAATGAATGCTACTACTTTTAATTATGGTTAGTGCTAAAGTTGTTAAGTGTGCATCATTTCCATTTTGTATCAAAATGCTACTAAAAGTTGAACCAATCCTGTCTTTAAGCAAGTGACCATTGGTTTAGTTGGGAACAAAAAGAAAAGCAAGATATTCAAGAAAGCATTGTACCTTTCGAAGAGGAATCAAAGCTAAAAGCCCAACAAAACTTGTAACAAAAAGGAAAGCAGTCATCCATCCAACTCCTGGTTCTTTATAACTCCCAGGACAGTTTCCCGTAGTGTTAACCCCTACTTGCTCATATGTTTTCTTACTCAAACCCAATAGATAAGACCCAAATCCACCTACAATTAACTAAAAAGAATATCACAATGGAATCTCCAGAGAGACCTGAGGCAGAGACAGAAACACAGAGAAAGAGAGTGTTTACCTCTGAAAGAAATACTATAACAAGCAACAGCACTGGTTTGAATGACCGTATTCTCTTGTCTAGTAAATGGAGTAGAAACATAACCAGCTTTATGAAGCAGTTTAGTCCATGAATTAATGAAAACATGTGCTAGAAGAGCAGCAGAGACATTAAGATTGGGAACAAGTCCTGTTGTGAGATTAAGCTTTGTCACTATCACACTGTAAATTATCCCAATTATAAAACTTGCAATTAATCCTCTCACTGTAATTTGTTTCTTCCATGGTGGAGTTTTTCTTGACAAATCATGTTCTTGTTGCTCGTGTCCTTGTTCTTCTAACTCCTCTCTTTCGGTTTCTTTATTCTCTTCCATACTGTTAAGAGAAGAAATGTCGCTTGACATTCTCTCAGATTGATTTTGATTAATTGATAATATGATTATTACAGACGAAAGGGAAAGCAACTACTATTTAAACTGTTACAACTGTTGACTGTTATAACCGGTGACCAACGTATACTAAAACTAACACCTTCCAGTTAACACACACACATTTGACACAAGCACCCCCACACCCCCACAAGATCAGGGTCTATGGAGAATCCAGGACACTGAGCTTGGACATGAGAATATAAAAACGAGAAGTTGATAATCCCTTTGTAAAGATGTCAGCAATCTGCTCATGAGTAGATAAGAAACGAACTTCCAATGATTTAGCTGCTACTAACTCACGAACAAAATGAAACACAATCTCAATGTGTTTCATGCGATTGTGGAAAATGGGATTTGTTGTCAGATAGGTGGCACACATATTATCACACCACAAAATTGGAGCTCTAGGAGAAGCAAATTGAATCTCTGACAGAAGTGATTGAACCCATACAATCTCTGAAGTTGCATCAGCAAGAGCACGATACTCATCTTCAGTGTTTGACCTAGACATTGTTTTTTGTTTCTTTGAACACCAGGATATGAGATTAGGACCCATGAATATTGCCATTCCACTAGTTGACCTCCTATCAGTCACGTCACATGCCTAATCAGCATCAGAGTATGCTTGATCTGCAAAGAACTAGATCATTTGAACTGTAATCCACAAGATAAATTTCCATTGAGATATCTTAGAATACGTTTCATAGCATACCAATGAGCATATGTAGGTGATTGCATGTATTGACAAGCCTTGTTGACAACAAAAGTAACATCAGGTCTTGTAATGGTAACATACTGAAGTGCACCAACTGTACTTCTATAAAGAACTGGATCATCAAGCAAAGGAGACTCAGCATCTGAAGGAGAAGTAGTAAATGGAGTTGAACATGACTTAGCTAGATTCATCTTGGTCTTGATCAATAAATTAGATATGTACTGTTGCTGAGAAAGGAAAATCCCTGCAGAGTTCTTGGTAGCCTGAATACCCAGAAAATGAAGCTCTCCCAAATCCTTTATGGCAAACTCCTTCCCTAAGTCAGTGATGAGCTGAGCAACTACACCAGAAGCACTTCCACTGACTAAGATGTCATCCACATAGACTAACACATTAAGAGCTGCAGAAGAGTCAACTCTGAAGAAAAGAGAAGTATCAGTTTTAGATGAGTGAAAACTACATTTTGTCAAGAATTGACTGAGCCTTTCAAACCAAGCCCTAGGGGCTTGTTTCAGACTATATAAAGATCTCTGCTACACATGGTTAGAATTTTTTTTTATCAGTATAACCTGGTGGTTGAGTTATAAACACATCTTCTATGAGATAGTCATGCAAAAATCATTCTTGAACATTTAGTTTTCTTACTTGCCAGCCCTTGTAAAGAGAAATATAAAGAATCATGCGCACTGTGGTTGGTTTGAAAACTGGACTGAATGTGTCCTGGTAGTCAATTCCCTCTACATGATTAAAGCCTTTTGTAACCAAACTGGCTTTATACCTTTCTATAGAGCCATCAGCATTTCTCTTGATCATGAGAATCCACTTGCAGCCTATAACATTTTCATTTGAGCTCACTAACACCAAATTCCAAGTACCATTCTGCAGTAATGCATTGATCTCTTCATCCATTGCAGCTCTCCACTTAGGATCCTTACAAGCCTCAGAATAACAAGTAAGAACTATGATATCCTTACACACAGTTTGAACTTCAGAAGATATACTCTAGGCTTTGTGATACCCTTATTTCCTCTTGTGGTCATGGGATGAGCATTTGTAGTAGGTACAGGTAATGTGGATGAGGATGAAGAAGGAATATCAGATAAAGGAATATCAACCTCATTGTGCGCAACAGGAAGTGGAGATGGCAACAATGGCACAGTAGTGATAGAAGCATTATCTGACTGAGCTTGTTGAAACAATGTTGCATAAGGGAAATCATTTTTATCAAATTTCACATCCCTTGAAATTATGATTTTGTTAGTTGCATGATTTAAACATCTGTAGCCTTTATGCATAAGACTATAACCTAGGAATATGCATTTAACTGACCTTGGTTCTAGTTTGTGAATATTAAAAGATCTTAAGCATGGATAACAAGCACATCCAAAAGTTTTGAGAAACTTATAGTCTGGTTTGAGATTAAACAGATGCTCAAAAGGAGAAATTTGATTTAGTTTAGGTGTTGGTAATCTGTTAATGAGGAAGTTTGCAGTTTCAAATGCATATGACCAATAAGAAAGGGGTAGTGAGGCATGATACAAGAGAGCTAAACCAGTTTCTACAATGTGCCTGTGTTTTCTGTCAGTTATTCCATTTTGAGCATGAGCATGAGGACATAAAACTCTATGACCTATTCCACATGAATCCAAGTATGTAGAGACATTCCTATATTCACCTTCCCAATCAGACTGAACAAATGTTATCTTTCTACCAAACTGATTTTTCAACATGAAGCTTAAATTTGATAAATATAGATAAAACTTCAGATTTACAAGCCAAGGGGTACAACCATGTAAATCTGCTGAAGGAATCAATAAAAGAAACATAATATTTGAAACCATTTATTGAACATAGGGGAGAAACCCAAACATCTGTATGAATCAAATCCATAGGTTCAGACACAGTGGTTTGAGAACTAGTGGGAAATGGTAATGCATGGGTTTTAGCTAATTGATAAGTAGTACAAATAGGAGAAGACAAGTGACTATCTATAACAACATCAACAAAAGAGAGAACATGCTTTAAAGTGTGATAGGTAGGATGACCTAGCTTATTGTGCCAATTAGTTGTTGGTGAAGTGGATAAAGTGAGTGCTTGCTTCAGCTGAACAGTAGTAAACTCCATATGATATAAACCATCTTTAACAGGACCAGTGAGAAGAACCTTGCAAGTGACCAAATCCTTCACAAAAAATTTATCATGATGAAATTCAAAGAAATAATTATTCTCCTTAGTAAATTGTTGGACAGAAATAAGATTCTTAGTAATGGATGGCACATGAAGCACATTAGGAAAAATGAATTTAGTAAGATCATGAGAAATTATAGAAGAACCTAAATGAGTAATGTCAAACCTGATCTATTGCCTACACGCACTTGATCTGAGCCTTGATATTCAGAATGAAAGTTCAAGTTGGATAAGTCAGATGTTATGTGATGAGTAGATCCTGAGTCAGGTACCCAACTAGAAGCAGGAGAAAGTGAATATGATCATAAAATGCATATGCCTCAGTAACTAGACACCAAAAAATCATCAAGCACATCATTATAAACCTCAGAAGTAGTGTTGTAGGCTTGCACCATTTTATCATTAGGCGCATATCTATATCTGCATTCAGCAGCAGAGTGACCTGGTTTTGTACATATTTGGCATTGAATATAGTAGTTATATTCACAATAAGTGGATGAAAGTTGCTTGCACTATTAGATCTTCCAAATGTTCCTCCAGTATCAAATCTGCCTCCTCTAAAACCACCTCTTGTATTTGGACCAAATCATGAACCACGAGAGCTAGGATACCGAGTAAAGTTTCCCCTAGCAAGATAAGAATTCCAAGAAGATTGTGAATTAGCGTTGTAATTACCCGAGAAAGGTGAATAACAACATGTGTATGAATCAAACTAATTAGAGAAGCATATGAAGGTTGTTGTTGAGATACATTAGCAGAAGCAGTAGTGAGATCCACTTTCGTTTCAGAAGCAACTTGAACTTCCTCAGATAAAATAATCCCAAAAGTTTAACAGATGTAATAAGATTCTCATTCTTCGGTTACTGAGTAGTGATAGAAGTTTTGGAAGCATTAAACTCAGAAGGTAAGACTTGTAAAATATGAAGAACAAGATCTTCATATGAGATTACTCGACTAATCTGAGCAATTTGATGAGAAATTAATTTGTCTTTATTATAGTACATCAACATAGAATCCGAGCTTTTCTTCAGTTTGATAAGATTTGTCTTCAATTGCACTAATCTTGACTTTGTTGAAGCATTGTAGTTATGCTCCAATCGAAGCCAAATATCATGGAAAAAGTACAATCAAGAACCTACGAATGTGTTTCTTCAGTTCAAGACGAGAATAACCATGATACAATTGTTTGATCTTGAGTAATCCAGTAATTGTAGATCGTATTTCTGACAAATTCATTCGTAACATTAGTATCCCAAAGGAATCATCAGTTAATATTACAGCACCATCAGGAGAGTTTCGTCTGTAAAATTTTGCTGGACATTGAAAGGAACCATCAACAAATCGAAAAAGATTGTAACTACTAAGAAGAGGAACTATCTGTGACTTCCAGAGAGCATAATTGGTATATGATAATTTGGATAGAGGTTTAAGAGTTAATGGAATATGTTTCAATTGATATGCAATTGTTGAATTGAAGAAGATTTTGTTTGAAAGATTTTAGGTATCTGATACCATGTTAAGAAAAGAAATATCGCCTGACATTCTCTCGGATTGATTTTAATTAATTGATAGTATGATTATTACAGAAGGAAAAAAAAAGAAGCTTGATTTAGGGGCTCCACATTTGTAGAGGAGCTCCAATGTGAGGCAGGGTGACCCAAAAATGCATTAAGGGGTGTACTAGGGACTATGTTAAATGTTTATATTACCCTTCAATCAATTAAAACCTAAATAAAACAAAACCTTACAAAATTTCAATTCCAATTCAAAACCTTTCCCTTTCCCTCCATATCTCCTCCTTCTCTATTTCCACCGAAGAATCCTACTAAAGGTGTAGAAGGTATTAGTGATGACAATCAAAATCAAACTAAACAACCTAATAAAGAAATTGAATAACAAATCTGGTTACAGAAAAATTTACGGTTGGGTTCGATTGGAAAACCCAACCGTAACTGGTTTGTTCTTCATTTTACGGTTGGGTTATTAAACAAACCCAACCGTAAAATTAAAGGTAGGAGATGAAGATGAAATTTTACGGTTGGGTTCGATTCTGAACCCAACCGTAAAAAAATTTGCACTTAAACCCAACCGTAAAATTAGATGAATAGATTCGAACCCAACCATAACTGGTTTTTTCTACATTTTACGGTTGGGTTTGTTAAAAAAAAACAACCGTAAATAACAAGGTAGGAGATGAAGATGAAATTTTACGGTTCAGAATCGAACCCAACCGTAACTAATCTTCAAACCCAACCGTAAAATTAGATGAATATATTTGAAGATTTTTTCATTTCTATCTTGTAAAGAATTGAAAGACGAAGCCAACCCCAAAAAAATGAGGTCAATCGGACATCATATGAGGGAGTTATGATCAAAACGGTGAAATACAAAAAGTATCCAGGAAGAATTACGGTTGGGTTCAACCCAATAAACCCAACCATAAATCTGGGCATTTTGGGCTTCATTTTTGTGTCAGATTTACGGTTGGGGTTATTGGGTCGAACGCAACCGTAATTCTTCCTGGATTTTTTTTTTATATTTCACCGTTTTGATCATTACTCCCTCATACGATGTCCGGTTGACCTCATTTTTTTTGGGTTGACTTCGTCTTTCAATTATTTACAAGATAGAAATGAAAAAATCTTCAAATCTATTCATCTAATTTTAAGGTTGGGTTTGAAGATTAGTTACAGTTGGGTTCTATGCTAAAGCCCAACTGTAAAATTTGTACGAGTGATTGTTTGTTACGGTTGGGTTATAGGATGAAAACCTAACCGTAATTGTGAGTTACAGTTGGGTCCGATGCTTAAACTCAACCGTAAAACTGTTACGATTTGGTGTTCATCCATTTTTCTTCTCTTTACGATTGGGTTGAGAAGAACACCCATTACGGTTGGGTTCGACATGAAAACCCAACTGTAAAATTCTCTGAATAAAAAAAGAATCATCTTCTCATACGCAATTTCATCAACTTTGAGCCATTAAAAGACGAAGAGTTTAAGTTATAGGTATACCTCACTACTATGGTTGATTGAATCAAAATCTAGGGTTTTTTTAAAAACTCTAGAAAATTATCTTACATTTCCTCTAATTTTTCTTCCCACCAAACCAAAAAGAAATTTTTTTGATTTGATTTGATTTGATTAAGTATAAAATTATTTAAGATTAATTATGATTAGCTTAATCTATTAGTTAATTAGTTTTACTAATACTAACTAATCAGGGGTATTTTATCCATTATGAAAATATCATGGATAAGGGGTTTTTGAATTTTACTTCAAATGTCTCTATTTTGTCTTCACATGAGGAGCCCCTCTATGAATTGAGGAGCCTCTAAATCAAGCTTCAAAAAGAAAGCAACAACTATTTAAACTGTTACAACTGTTGACTGTTATAACAGGTGACCAATGTACACTAAAACTAACACCTGCCAGTTAACACGCGCACACATTTGACACAAACACAACATGAACTCTTAACACATACTCAATGCTCCAAAATTCATCACTTTTCTCTCTTTCACTCACTTAAACTTCTTTACATTAATAGGAATATGAGAAAAAACAAATGTAAGAAGTAAAATTAAATTAACTCAAAAAAAAAAACTGCTAATGTTTTTAACAATCTCACCTGGGTTTACGAAGAAATTAAAAAAAGAATCTGATTATGTCTTCTTCTTCTTTTAATAATAAAAAACACAAGAAGTAAAATTAAATTAACTAACAAAAATTATTAATGTTTTTAACAATCTCACTTGGGTTTGCAAAGAAAAGAATTTGGTTATGTCTTCTTCTTCTTCTTCAATAATTTTGGATTGGGTTTTTCCCAACAAAGCAGAAAACCACAATTTATTAAAGGAAACGACGCTTTTCCAACTCTATAAGAAAACCTCGAAAACAAAAAAATTCTAGAATGGATATATTATAGAGATGAATCAAAACTCCATTAAAATTCTGAAATGGGTGTCTTAAAATTCAATATTTTAATAGTAAAAAACTCATTTCAGAAAAGATACAAAATTTATCACATTCTGTTTCTACATAAGTAAATACAGACCAAACAAGAATTATTTTTTTTCCGAATTGTTTTCTCTTCTTGACAAATCAAACCTTGTACTGCATGAAGTACAATTTCATTAAAGCGTGGGAAATAAGGAGTACTACACTAATAAGAAAATGGAGCAGTAGTCCCCAGGATTACTCAATCCAACAACTCTGAATATAGTTGCACCAGTTTTCTCTTTTATCTTTTAACTTCCTTTTTGTTGGGGTTTTTCACTCACTTTTAACATTTTGATGCCGAGTATATTGGAGATTTTGTAATAAATAACGGATTAAGAAAATAAATATATAGGGATAAGCAAACCATTGACATAATAACGAGTGATTTTATGCATACGATTGGATACAGAGTAGAATGGATGCTATATTTAAAAATCAAGGCTTGCATGAAACTCAATTCACAAGCAGGCAACCAAACCAAAACATCATAACGTTTTGTCCAAGTTGCATTTTGTAATGGTGGAAACAAATTCGATCGATGGGTAGTTAAATTTAACTTCAACGGTCGGCGCAAACTCACTCAAGAATTATACACGTTATCCACATTTTATGTCAGTATGAATATAACTCTTTATAAAGAAGATGACAGAAAGAATAACGCTATTGATGGAGCAATATGTTATTGCACCCACAAAGCAGAGACTTTAGCTATAGTAGCAACTAGCAACTAGCAACAGACGGATATGGACAATGATCTATAAAAATTAGAATGAGGTTTACAAAGTAAATGTTCCTGTTTGGGATGTGAGATTACATAGGTCTTGAATGGATGAAAATGATGATTAATGCACGGTGTTAGGCTTTTAGCATCTTTAGCAAATCATGCCCTAGGTAAAGCTAAAGTTAGTAGTTTTTGAGCCACTAGATATGAAGTAGATATATTCTCACCTACCTTCAATTTATGTTTTCAAAAGCCAGGTCAATGGTTAAATTGACACGTTTATATTTTCATTACAATTCTAGCCGGACCAATAAGAAACAAACATTTTAAAAATCGACTTTCACAAATTTAATTGGTTGGTCTCGCTCCGCTTCCCGAGGCTAGTAAGGGACGTTTCAATGTGTGAGTCAGTTTTAGTTTTGTTTGTTTTCTTTGGTAGAATCATTTTTGTTTAGTTTTATACTGAAGAGAAGATTATTATTTGGGTTTTGTTAACTTGTACCCTATGCATAAGTTAAAACCCAATCATTGGCATGGGTTGTGGAGTTTAGCAAAAGGAGAATAGATATAAACAATATAGTAACACAAATATAGTTGTACTATTACATCATTTTGTTAATGGTAAATAAATTATTTTAATTAGCATCTCTCCCACTAATATATTTTATATTATTACAGAGTTGACTAGTCAGACTTACTCATATAACTCAATTCACTAGTTCAAGTTCACTTTTTTTGTTTTAGTATTTTAAAAAAGCTAAAGCTAGAGATTGAACTCCTAATTTCAAGCTTGCTAGATAAAGGCATGGACCAGTCTTCCATCTGTTGTTGTATGATGTACATTTTATTTTTTACATAGAAATACAATATAAATATAAAAAATTATGTAACGAAATTTAGTTTCTACAAACTAATTCATTTTCCAACTATTTTTTCCTCACTAATAAAAATTAGACATGTCTCTATTAGGTATAAACAAAATTAATTATGAAAAATATAATTCCAAAATGATAAACTCACACCAACAATTTTCCTCACTCTTTTTATTTCCTTCACAAAACAAAACCCAAATTTATATAAACTCACACCAACAATCTGCGTCTTTCTCAACCTCAAATTCAACTCAAACAATCATCATTCAATCATCTACATCATTGATTCAAATAGCATAGAACTTTTCCTCTTTATTGTTTCTTTCTTGTTGTTCTATGTCTTGAGCCAATTCAGTGTCCTCTTTAAATTCTAACCCCTATCTTGCAGTCACTTGAACCACTGAAACCATGGTTCTGCCGGTGGTGAATGAGGTATGGGCAGCAACAACTGAAAAGGGAAAGAAAAGGGAAATATGGATGTTGTGTTGTTGACCTAATTTAGGAATGGAAATGTGGGATAGATTTAGGCGCCCCTGATTTGGATAACTTGAAAACTGTTTTAGTCACCCACGACTTATATAGGGGTTGCCTTACTTAACTTTCCATAGCGGAAAGTCAGGTGCTAAAAACAAAAATAGAAATATAATGGCTTGGTTAGCCCTTAACATAGGGTTGGCTGCAAAAAACACATTAAAAAAATCGATAGCAACATTCATTTCTTTAGATTGAACGAATTCGAGTAAAATTGAAGAAATTGAATGAGAAATAAGGTGATTGCGTCAAATTGATTGATTATAGGTACTTCAATTATAATAGATTTAAAGAAATTTGATAATATGTAATGAAGATTAGATAGAATTTGAAGGAATTCGAGTAAAATTAAAGAAATTGAATGAGAATTGAGGTGATTGCGTCAAAATGAATGATTATAGGTACTTCAATTATAATAGATTTAAAGAAATTTGATAATATGTAATTAAGATTAGATAGAATCTGAACGAATTCGAGTAAAATTGAAGAAATTGAATGAGAATCGAGGTTTAACCCAAAGTGAATAACCCAAAGTGTAAAAGAACAATAAGGTTTAACCCGCTAATAGCTTTAAGTTTGGTGAAATAATCTAATCAATGCAATTGACATATCCGAGTAGACAATTTAACAAAGTTCATAATTCACATGTGAGTACAAGAAAATATCATGACAATCCGCAATCGCACTATATTACTTGTAATCAAGATTAGTCAACGTTTACGTATTAACAACCTTAACTTAGCTCCACATATGAACACAAATCTATTTAATTTTGGATTCAAACAAATAGGTATTTTCAATCATACATGGAGATATTTATAGTGAATCATGAATGATAATTTGAGACTAAACTAATATATTAAATGAGAAACATATATTATAAAATTCAACTAATCCCAAACCAAGAATAAAATTAACTACTCATAATGGAGTTGACAAAATTAAAATGAAGAATAAATTGCAAACACTAGAAGTCGAGACATCTTCCCCGCGCAAACCTACAAAAAGGAGTAGAAGAGGTAATTATTGATACCATATGAAAAACTAGATATCCCCCTCTCTTGTTAAAGTTGCTTTTATATATCTTCTATTGTTCCACCAATCCCACTTGGAATAGAAATCACTTTCCTTGTACAACTCGAATACCACAACTTCCAAATTGAGTTCAAATTCTATTTAGGAAACCCTAATTTCTGGGGAAAACTTGACCCGAAGCGTGACTCATAGATCATATGTCCTACGAACCAATTTCACGTTCAACAAGTTCTACATTTATGTTTCAATGAAATTTTATGGTTCACACTCTAATCTCTGAAATCAGGCATCCCGGACTAGACGCACCGGTTCGCCATTCTTGTTGTATTTTGGCACTATTTCTGTCAGGTTGGAAAATTGGTTTAGATATTTTGTCAAACACTTTGTGTGCACATTTTGACAAGAGGAGGAAAATGTAATGTTGATTTTCAAAACCTTGTCACATCTTCTTCCCTGTAATTTCAAACTCATCCATACACATATCCAATTCATGGCAGCTACCATTCATTCATGAAGGAACTCAACTGCTCCATATCCTTTTTTCTTTTCTCGACTTATAACTATGCCTTTTCCTTGGTCACAACAGCGTGACCATCTTCTTATTTCAGCTCAACCCTGCCCACCCATCCTTCTATTGTTGTTCACTATCTTTCGACATCGTTTCTTCTTCAACTGAACCTCTCCAATCTCGGCAGTAACAAATCTTTGTGTTTCTTTTCTTGTAATCTCAGCTCAAATTTTTTCCAACTCTTCCATTACTGTTCGATCACAGCAATCCAAAACCAAAACAACTCTACCCTGGCAGATGCAACATATAACTACAACATTACCATATTTTAGTTCTCTATTTGTTTTGTAACTTGAAAACAACTCAAATCTCTAATCTATACCACGAGCTCTAGTTATATTAGTAGGCATCATCATCTTCTTTCAATTAATTTTCAACCACGAGTTTTTCCCTGTTTTCTTCTCCCATGGCAGACAATCAACATCAACTCTTTATTCTCGTTTTTTTTGTTTCTCTTTACACTCTATTCACTCAAGAACCAACGGAAGTAACCACAAATCTTGCCTTATTCTCGCTGGCAACTCCTTCTTTCCATACACAACAACCAAACCTTAACTACCTTGATAAAGAAAAACTCTTTTGGACCTTAAACCCCATTCCCACGACTATGACCTTGCCAACAGTTAACCCATGGAGCAGTAACTTGAATGAAAAAGAAGAGAAGTTGTTGTTGGGCGTGTTGATACTTGAAAAAATGACTATCTACTGATAAGGGGAGTCACCTTGATGAGATAATCCTAAACCCACAATTGCCTTGGGGACTAAGCCTAAGTCCCTAATGGCATATCCATGAAGATGAAAGGACAAGGAAGGAATAAAAGGAGAAGTTAAGGGTAAGACCAAGAAAATTACACTTTTATAATATAAGAGAGTTTAGGAAAACATGTGTCATTAGGAAAAGGAAGAAAGTCTGTAAAAGGAAAAGAAATAATACTAAGAAAGGATCTTCTCACTCTTGCCTTACTAGGAAATGTGTAGTCCTTGTTGTGACTTGAATAGGTATCCCCTTTACCATTTTACCCCTAAATAGGGTACAACTTAGTTTTAGGCAACCAATAGTTGGATATGGGTAGCCTTGAAGGTTAAAGAAAGCGGCTTCCTGAATCAGCATTGAGGTGCCAAAATCATCAATAAAATCTTAAATGCTAGGTTGGCCCTTAATATATGGTTGATAGACATATTTTTGTGTCTAAATTGTGTTCAATTCTCTGTATTACTAGTGCTTGATTGTGTACTTGTTGTGTGATTTTATGTGTTTGTAGGTATTTTTGGAAAATAAATATTTGTGAAAAAAATCGGCTCAAAAAGTGATATAAGCATCCCCCCGCGAAAAATTACTAAAGGCACCTGGAAAATTTATAAAAGCACCCCATGAGTTCTGATAAAGGCACCTGTGTTTTGGATAGGGGCAACTCTCCTCTTTGGTTCAAATCCGGAAAAGGCGGGAAACCAATTATATTACACGTGAAAGAGCTGAGTTGTTTGAGAAGCGAGTTTTATGGGATATAGTTGACGATTCAATATCATAATATGAAGAAACAATTAAACAAATGTTGAAACACGTCAAAAGAGCTCTTCTCGCCGTGAAACATGGCTGGAAATTCCATGTTGTTACCGGAAAAGAAATACTCCTTGATTTGGGATAAACGTGAATTTGAGTTGGTTTTGGATTGTGTTTTGGGTCCTTATCGACTTGGGAGGACTAGTTATGGTTTGCTAAGCCTATATAAAGAAAAAAGAATGAAGAAAAAATCAGACAGAGGGGAAGGGAGAAAACCCCCGAAGTTTCAATTGAAAAAAAAACCCAGAGATTCCCTCGAGATTTGAGGGCTTTTTTGTATATAAAAAGGTTGTATCAAGTCCAGAAAAGATTGAGAGAGGTTGGGTCAAGCTCAGGAGGCCAACAGAAGGAGAAAAAAATCATCACAGGAAAAAGTGTTCTGCTGCTGCTGAAGAACATGAAGAACAAAGTAAAGGCAATGGTTTCTTCAACCGTTTTGCAACGTTTATCTTGAGTTTTGTAACGTTTATCTTCAGCTGCAACAGTTTCTTCAACCCATCTGCAACAGATATCTTAGCATCTGCAACGTTTATCTTCAACTGAAAACACTTTTCTTCTGTAACAGTGAGAACTGTGGTTTGCAACGCCATTACACCGTTGCGAACCATCTGTGTTATTATTTTTTTCTTCTTTTTACACACTTTTGAGCCATGAATAATTGTTTTGAGAGTGTGTACATCATGAGGAGCTAAACCCAACCATTGGGACAATGGAGGAAGCCATATTTCATGAATGAATGGTAACTATTTTTGAACCTTAATGACTTTTATATTGATTTTTAATTGATTTATGATTTTTCATAATTAGTTGTGATTTTGTTTGATGGTGTATGTTGGGACTTAAAAGGTTTTGATGCGGCATGCTTGTGATTTACAATTAATGTTTTAGAAATTTACTTTTGGCAAAGAAACCTAGTCAATGAAAGAGCTATAATTGTTATAGAATCATTGTAGAGATCAATCAGAAGTGATGTTGGTGGAATCTTGAGTTCTGGTTCTCTCGATATTGTTAAAACCTTTTACTTGTTTTCTAGTTTATTTTAGAATTAGGTCTAAAAAGAATCTTCACAAGTCTCACCGAATGAACATATTTTTACCACTTTTCTGAAACGATCAAGTTTTTGGCACCACCGTCGGGGGACTTGTTTTTAGATTTTTTTTTTTAGGTTAATTAGATTTTTATTTTTATTTGTTATATTTTACGTCTTTGGCTATTTTTCTTTGTATTACAGGTTTTGGATCAAAAAGAAATTGGAGCCAAAGATTATATTGATTGATTAAAGACTTGGAGTCAATGATAAATCGAAAAGAACGAAAAAAGAAGACAAATTTATTTTATTTTATTTTATTTTAGTTATTTATTTTTTAATTCTTAGGGTTTTATTTATTTTTATTTTTAGAAAATTGTATTAGGAAATCTTTTATTATTTTTCTTTTATTTTTGGACTTTATTATTTTTAAACTCTACGGAAGGGTATTATTAAATATATACTGCAACAGGGAAGGACGACAATTACGATATTGTCTCTGCCCCTCGGGTTCATACACTGACATAGGAGTCAGTGGCCTGAGTCGACTTCAACGGTTCATTGCCCATCTGGAACGGGAGGTAAGACTCTAACCACCCACGAATCCCCTGTCAGTGGGTTTTCTGGACGCCTTTGTAATGCATATATGCTGAGGACCTGAATACGGATTTACTTTTCTAGTAAAGGGCAAGGACTGGCCATACAAGATGACGACTCGGATTTCATCACCGTTTCCTTCTTGCCCGCTTTAAGAACACGTTACTAAACGCGAACCTAAGCCTTAAAATTTGACTAGAAAGAGACCGATAGGGTAACGAGCTTATAAGGAAGTCATTCAAAAGGACTGTATTGGTTACTCTGTTAGCCTAACTCAAAGTTCAGGAAGATTATTTTAAGTAGATTCGAGCCGCCTTGTAACCCAAAGAAACGTTGCCAAAGAGGCAGGGTTATCAAAGCTCCTTAAAGTTTATCCTTTTCTATTCGACTTAATCTAATTCAGATTGTTCTAAGATATTTGCTAAAATTGTAACTAGTTTCCTTTTGGAAGAATAAAAGCTGGTCTAGAAACAATCTAAGTGGAGCCATCATGCTTTTTGTTCGCTAGATTCAGTAGGTTTGATTTGGTTGAGTCGTCCTTGTTTGTGTATGTTTAGAACCCCCTTCCTGTTAGGATTTATCTTCTTAGATTTTTGTAAATATATTGGGAAGTTTTTTGTCGGAAATGTCGAACTGGTATTATGAGGACCAATACAATGAATATCCGACTGAATTTTAAAATGGACATTATCTGTACTATTAATATAGTGTGGATAGTAGTTGGGACCACCATCAACCTTTTGGAGGTTATTGCTCATACCAGGGTGATCCCAATTACTATTCATATACACACCCGTCATATGAACATGAAAATTAGCAAAATTCGAGTTCTTTGTCTTGGAGGGATACCCTAAATCATGTGTAATTTAGTACTCCCTATAATAAACCTATTATGCCTCTAGAAGAATCATTGAAGTAGTTGCGATCTAGTACACAACATGAACCTATTATGCCTCTAGAAGAATCACTCAAGAAGTTATCTGAGATGACATATAGGTTTGAAATTAAGTGTGAGAGGAACAAATAGTAGTCCAACTCTTTCTCTAGAAGAATCACACGAGCAGTGGCGATCTAGTATTCCTTATGATCCATTTGTTTCTCTATAGGATTCCCTCAAGAAGTTGACTGAGAATACAAATAGATTCGTATTAAGTGTGAATGAAAGTCTTGCCAAGAATAATATTGCCCAAAATGATCTTAATTTCCAATATAGTGCTACCCTTGATAATTATTCACATAGTCAAGAGGACGAGGATAAAATTGGTAACACTACTTATTTAGACGAGGTTCAAACATCTTCATATTATTATGATGATGAGGATAGTATTGACGAAGAACTTGAAATATAGAGGCAGAGTGATAAGGGAATTGTCACTCCAGTTGTGCTTCATGATGATAGTGTTATTTTTGGTTCAAATCCAAATAATTTTAATGATTATTCACCTATTCAAAATGAAGAGGATTTGACTAGAGATACCACTGTTTTAGACGATGTAGAATTTTCTTATTTTGAAGCCGATAATGGTTTAGAGGAACGAGTTTATCCTGAGAATACTGTTAGAGTACATCGATTTAGAAACAATAGTCTTAGGTAACAAAGATAGACCAGTAGAGATTTTAAATATGAGTGAGGATGCACCACCTGATTATAACCTAGAAGAAGCAATTGACCATTTTCAAGAATCTGAGGATCTAGAAATTAGGGAAATTGTGACTATTCTATCTAAAGACACTGAAAACTCTAAGTTTGGGGGGTGACTATCATTCTCCCTGTGTTTTACCTTTGACTCTGAGAAAGGTCCCTAACTTGGGACTTGACATATGCACCTCTACCATTTTACAAGATCATCTTCAAACTATATTCCCTGAGCCTGTTGATGTCCAGAAAGAAGTTCAGTTGTTAGAAACCCATCCTTTGGTTGATGTGGTCTACCCAAGCGATAATACCAAGATTGACTTTGTTTTCGCACCAAAAATTTTCTTTCAATT
This sequence comes from Papaver californicum, assembly GCA_023531435.1. Lineage (NCBI taxonomy): Eukaryota > Viridiplantae > Streptophyta > Magnoliopsida > Ranunculales > Papaveraceae > Papaver > Papaver californicum. Next base: position 1,809,556 of record JAJJMC010030606.1, read on the forward strand.
ATGGGAACGTTTGAATTTCAAATGTGTCAGGTATTAAGTTTTGAGGCTAAGCCTAATTACTTTAGGGAATTAGAATCGACATATTTTCTTAAGAATTACCACCATTTTCATAGTGGTCAAATGTGTGGGTCAAATATGATTGACTTTGAGGATCCACAATTATTAAGGTTATTATTATGTGCTTCAAATTTATTAGTTGAGCTACTCCAAACTTTACAACCTGATCCTATTGATCCTGCCTATGAGGATATCCAGCCCATGAAAATATTTTATCTATACCCTTTTATAGAGCTTGAACCTGAACTACAGCTAAATATAGTTTTCTTAAACAGAAAACTAGATAAGGGTGTGCTCGGGTTGTTCATTTTCTTGGCATGTTGCAGTCTCTTTTTATTTGTGATATCATTATTTTATTCAGATGACCCACAGTAGTTCCGGCTATTGCTATATGATTTTATGAGGTGACTAGTCCTTTCTTAGTATGAATGAAGACTTTAAACTTAGCACTTCTTGGGAGGTAACCCATGCTCATGCGACACCGTAATATCTTTCCTTAACTTATTTCCTTCAACTGGTAACAGGTTCTCCTTGTCCATGCTTTTAATCATTCATCTTTATAACATTGAGGACAATGTTAGATTTAAGTTTGGGGGTAAGGGAGAAACTTTTAAGTTGAAATATAATACTCTAAAGTCTAGAAACTTGTGAACAATTTAGGATAACACTAACCATTCTAGGTAGATGGAAACTTAGCTCTTTTTCTATAGGAATTGGTGTTCCCAGCTAAATGGTTTATTCATAAAAGGATGCCTAGCTCAGGTGTTATAAATAACATGATAGTCGTTACCATATCTTGGAGTCTATCCCGACCATATCACCTTTTGTTTTTATTTTTATAATTTTTTGTGTTTTTTTAAGTGATTTGGTGGGGCACCAATTTCGAATTGTTATCACCGCCAGGATGGAGTAGAGTGTTTGAGATTATTTAGACTATGATTCAAAAAAAATATTCGAGTATTGACACTTTGATAGCAATATGTGTGTGTTCTCCTTGTCTTCGTCGCCTAAGCAAGCCTGGAACGCAGGATCCATGAGAACTATCATGTAAGATGCTGATAAGGAGCATGCGCTAGGATTCATTTGATCCAATCATGTTGTCAGTACATTTAATAAAATAATAAATAATTATTTTATTTTGAATAAATTGATCGCTGAGACGCTTGTATATACCAGCTGAATCGATAAGAGTAAGACTAGTGGGAACGTATCTCAAACCATTAGGATTCTTCCTGGCACTGACCTTCAGACAGATATGGGAAACACCGTTCACCTTAGTCAACATGCGTAAACTTCATTTTTTCAACATTCATCTTCTAAATCTTTTCATGTGATTGAACTTTGATAGATTCCGAGTATCGTGGTTGAACGACTATCTAAGTAGAATTTTGAATTCCTGTATGAATTTTAGTACGCTGAGTGCAAACTCGTGTACAACAATTGGATTCATATAGGGTAATGATTCCCATAGTCGAAGAATTTAGTATGCCACCTAAATAGCTTGTTTATTGTTTACCCTCAATCGTTCACATGTAGCTAGGGTTTGGAGTAAAGGTTTTGTGGGTATACCTCTTGTAAACCCTCACGAGACTAAAACTCATCCGATAGGGACACCTATGGGTTTAAAGGTTTGTTGCACACGCTAAGTGCAATCGTGATGCCTGCGAAAGTGAGTTAGGAATTTTATTTTAATTTTAGATTAAATTTGCTCGAGGACTGGCAAATAATAAGTTCGGGGGTATTTGATAGACACATTTTTATGTCTAAATTGTGCTCAATTCTCTGTATTACTAGTGCTCGATTGTGTACTTATCGTGTGATTTTATGTGTTTGTAGGTATTCTTGGAAAATAAATATTTGTGGAAAAAATTGGCTCAAAAGGTGATAAAAGCACCTAAGAAAAATTACTAAAGGCACCCGGAAAATTGATAAAGGCACCCATGTGTTCTTATAAAGGCACTTGCGTTTTGGATAGGGGCACCTCTCCTCTTTGGTCCAAATCCGGAAAAGGCGGGAAACCAATTCTATTACACGTGAAAGAGCTGAGTTTTTAGAGAAGCGAGTTTTATGGGATATAATTGACGATTCGATATCATAATATGAAGAAACAATTAAAAACATGTTGAAACACGTCAAAAGAGCTCTTCTCTCCATGAAACATGGCTGGAAATTCCATGTTGTTCTCGGAAAAGAAATACTCCCTGATTTGGGATAAACGTGAATTTGAGTTGGTTTTGGATTGTGTTTTGGGTCCTTATCGAATTGGGAGGACTAGTTAGGGTTTGCTAAGCCTATATAAAGCAAAATGAATGAAGAAAAAATCAGACATAGGGGAGGGGAGAAAACCCCCGAAGTTTCAATTGAAAAAAAAAATACCCTCGAGATTTAAGGGCTCTTTTGTATATAAAAAGGTTGTATCAAGTCCAAAAAAGATTGAGAGAGGTTGGGTCAAGCTCAAGAGGCCAACAGAAGGAGAAAAAAATCATCACAGGAAAAAGTGTGCTGCTGTTGCTGAAGAACACGAGAGAACAAATTAAAGGAAATGGTTTCTTCAACCCATCTGCAACGGATATCTTAGCATCTGCGACGTTTATCTTCACCTGAAAACACTTTTCTTCTGTAACAGTGAGAACAATGTTTTGCAACGCCATTACACCGTTGTGAACCATCTGTGTTATTTTTTTTCTTCATTTTACACAGTTTTGAGCCATGAATAATTGTTTTGAGAGTGTGTACATCATGAGGAGCTAAACCCAACCACTAGGACAATGTAGAAAGCCATATTTCATGAATGAATGGTAACTATTTTTGATTCTTAATGAATTTTGTATTGATTATTAATTGATTTATGATTTTTCTTAATTAGTTGTGATTTTGTTTGATGGTGTATGCTGGGACTTAAGAGCTTTTGATGCGCCATGCTTGTGATTTACAGTTAATATTTTCGAAATCTACTTTTGACAAAGAAATATAGTCAATAAAAGAGCTATAATTGTTACAGAATCATTGTAGAAATCAATCAGAAGTGATTTTGGTGGAATCCTGAGTTCTAGTTCTTCCCAATATTGTTAAAATCTTTTACTTACTTTCTAGTTTAATTCAGAATTAGGTCCAAGACGAATCTTCACAAGTCTCAGCGAACGAACACATTTTTACCACTTTTCTGAAAAACGATCAATGGTCAGCTGCGAATAACATTTTCCCGTGAAATAAATTTTTTTCCCTTTTGAAAATTATTCTTCTTTTACTCCAAATGACTTTGAAACATCTATAAAACTCAAAACAAGCATAAAATACAAAATATACAATAAATAACTTAGAGAAGCATATAAAATACATATTCTTTTCTAAGAATAGAATAGAACCTTACAGCCGACTAGATGGTATTAGAAAAACTTCATCTTACATCGATATTTCTAAGAATTGAGTTTCTCGGCAAGAGAGTTTCCCACTATGCATCATAGTAAGGCATATTAAGAATATAGTTTGCTCTCTGCTGGAGTTCTGGCATCATAGGATGCTTTAGGGAATTACAAATAATACTACTAAAATATGATATTAGGTCTTTTATAGAGTTTAAAATAATAGTAAAGGAATTTTTCTTTGAATTGGTTGTCGCTTCTTCCAGTTGTTTCCTTGTTTCTCCACTATCCATGAACATTTGCACTTTCTTGACTTTGTTTCTTCTGGCATGAGTAAAAGATGCCACCGTACCTAGCATTATACTCTGTTGATAGGATATTCCTGATCTTGAGATCCATGCAAATCCTGTATAAGAGTTATTCCTTCCTGAGTACCATATTGCAATATCTGCTTGTATGTCATTGTCTCTTTTCATTGAAAAGATCTGGTAAATAATGTACAAGTTTGGTATAGTGGGTTGAAGAGCATTTTTTTGGTCTGTGGTTGGGTTCCTAGTCAGCTGAAGATCGTTGATATGATGTTTTTTATCTATAAGTTGGTTTTGAATTTGGATAATGGTAGTTTTTGGGTCAGGATCTATGTTTTGAAAGCATTTGGAGCATCGGTTTTCCAGATATTCCAGCACACTATGGCTCCTAAAAGAGGCAAATCTTCGCTGACATTATGACCTCTAGTATTTATCTGGAACCAAGTGTTTGTACTTAAAAATTGCTCATAGGCAAAACAATGTACCGTTGAAGTACTTTTTAGGTCCGAGGATTAAAATCGTACAAAACAAATCCAAACAAGAAGAGTGTCTATCTACGTTTTCCTTCGGTTACAAAAGAGGAGATGGGTTGATCTTAGGGGAGGGGAGCAAAGAAAATTGAAGGAATTGTGTGTTGTGGTAGAGGAAATAACAGAGCTTGTGAGAATGATTTTCTATCTCTTCTCTGTTCTGTGTGTTTGAAATGGGTTAAGTAACCTATTTATATTGATTTGTACCACACACTTTCCTTGTAAAGTAATGGAGGTTGTGGGGATATGGAGAGATGGAGGTTGTGGGAATAACCGTTAACTTTGTCTTGGGATGTTTTTCGAAACTTATAGATCATTACTCCATTATCTCTTCAATCGCTTCAACTTACCACTTAGTTTGTAACTTCCTTTTCATGGGGTGTTGCTACGCCCATGTTGCTGTAACCACCAGACCAAAACCCCATGTTTAATCCCACGTGTAATATGATTTGAGTCTCGTAGAAGTTAGTGGAGTCAGGGCTTCAAAGTCGTGAGTTTGTTGTAAAATAATGATGATGGTGAGCTTTATGCTAACTTATCGTGACAATGGCTTAGGTAGTGGTACTAGCGACGAAAAATAATGCTAGCACGGGAGGGCGAACATTAGTACGACGAGGGAGCATTGGCACACGACCATGGAGCATTGGCGTGGACATGGAGCATTAGTGCGCGGACGTGGAGCATTGGCGTGGCCGGGGAGCATTGGCGCGGCATGGAGCTGGCGCTAGCGGTGTCCTTGGCGCTTGCGCTGATGCTAGAGCTATTGCTAGCCCTAGCCTTGGCGCTAGCGTTGTTTTTTTAAGATTTTTTGACTCTTTTTTTTTGGCCTTTTGGCTATTTTCTTTAGCTTTTTGGCTTTTGTTTGACACATTCTTGCCGAGAGCATGGTTAGGGCTTACTAAGGCCTGTACTTGTTGATGCTAGGGCTATTGCATATGTGCCATTGGTATTGGCATTTCCTAATGTTGTGATCATGCTTATGCCTTATTTATGGTTTCTCAGTCTTATGGGATTTAATTGTTAACATTTATGCTTAGCTTTTCCAGGTGCATACAGAACATCTTCAAGAGATTCAGCCGCGGAAGTTTACAAGTACAACTCTGCAATTAGATAGTATGCATCTAATTAGCGTTTTCATTCATCTATGGCATCGCTTCTATTCTGAATGTTTGCACTTTTGTATAACCAGTATATTCTGTTTTATACAAGTATTTAGCATGAAATAACAAGGATTTAATTGATTATAGCTCTGAAATTTCTACGGTGCATATATGTGTAAAAAGAGCTACAAGGCTAATTTATCTAGGAGCTGAATATCCTTTCTCGATTTTCTTGCAAAATATGGGATAGGAGTAGTATTCATAATTATGATGCTTGTCAGAAATTAATGTATATTTATTTCATGCTTCTGCAACTAGGAAAAAAGCAGCATTACGAGAGAAGTATTACAATTCCCCCCCTTGTAAAAAATCCACCATCAACACCAGGATAGAAACCAGGTACCAATAGGTAGGTGAGATCCAGATTCCCCAATATTTGTCAGGTCTAAACCAAACCAAATAGATCTACTAAAGCTACAACTACACAACATGTGGTTTATGGTCTCCTCATGGGTATTCCAGAGACTACAAATAGATCTGATTTCACTCACTCTAAGACTCAAAGTTTTTGCCACCTGAAGGATTTCATGGATGGCTTTCCACGTGAAAATTTGAACTCTAGGAGTAACTTGGAGTTTCCAGAGTCTCTTCCAGATTTGGTTGTTATGAACTTTAGGAGTTTGGTTCTGCCTCATGGTACCTAGACTTTCATACACTTTTTTCACTCTAATCTTTCTATTTGTAATTGTATCCCATTCCAGTCTATCACACTCATTTCCCAGTTCTTTTAGATCAATGGTTCTAATATTCTGTCCAAAACATAAAGGAAAATTTTGGTTTAGATAACTATCATTCCAGCTTTTAGATTGAGGTTCCACCAACTCACTGACATGAGTAAGAGTATTTTGGACTATGGGTTTTATTTTATTTCTACTAATGTTGTTTGGATAGTCCAAAGGTACCCAATTGTGCATCCAACTTAGGATCTCCTCCCCATTTCCCACCTTCCAGGAAGCCTTTTGTTTTACTATTTCAAAACCCATCCATAAACCTTTCCGTAGACAAGAGCTATTAGGGTTAGGTTTTTGAATGATAAGGGGAGAGCTGTTGTGGTAATACTTGGCTTCCATAATCTAGGCCCATAAACTATTTTTTTTTGTGAATCATTCTCCAACAGACCTTTGTTATCATTGCTATATTGAAAACTCTATAGTTTTTGAAACCCTGACCCCCCCTTTTTATGAAGTACAGACAATTGTCCATTTGATATGACATAAACCTCTTTTCTTCTCAGCAGCATGGCCCCAGAAAAAAGACTTATTTAAAGTATCAATTTGTTTAGTGATAGTTTTGGGTATGATAAAGCAAGTCATATGATAGGTAGCAACAGAGTCAGCCACTGATTTTATCAAGACCGCTTTACCCGCTGGGTTGAGACATTTACTTCTCCAGCCAGCAAGGCGATTTTTCAACTTTTCCACCAAGGGCTCGAAGCATTGGATTTTTGATCTATGGGTAAAGAGGGGCACCCCTAGATATTTTTCATCAAGTTTTATCCTACCCATTTTCATCAGCTCCACTATTTCTCTAGCTTCCTTGTTCCCCACACTGTTGTCAAAGAATATGCAAGATTTCTCATAATTTATTAGCTGCCCAGTTCCCCTGCTAAACATATCTAATATTTTTAACATATTTTTTCCTTCTTTTTTAGTAGCTCTGGAAAAAATGAGACAGTCATCCGCAAGTAACAGATGGGCTATATGAGGGGTATTTTTTGCCACCTTCACCCCATGAATTATACCTTTGTCCTCCACTTCATGGAGGACCCCAGATAGACCTTTCATACAGAGTATGAATAAGTAAGGAGAGATAGGATCTCCTTGTCTAAGGCCACGGTATGGTTTAAAGAATTGAGTTAGTGATCCATTAACTAGCACAGCAGTGAAGGTGGTGCTAATGCATTAGTAGATGAAGTCGCACTATTTTTTTGAGAAGCCTAATCTTTCAAGAGTATAGATTAAGAAATTCCATTCAACCCTGTCGAAAGCCTTGGACATGTCAATATTGAGGCCCATTTACCATACTTTTCTTTTCTTCCTAGATCTCATAGTATGAATTATCTCATGTGCTATTATCACATTGTCCGAAATATGTCTGTCAGGGACAAAAGCCGATTCATTGGGGGAAATGAGTTTATCAATAAACGACTTTATTCTGTTTGCAAGCAGTTTCAAAATGATTTTGTACAAGGTATTGCACAAAGATATAGGTCTAAAATCCACAACAGATGTCGGGAATTTTACTTTAGGAATAAGAGTGATGAAAGTAACATTAATTTCCTTAAGAAGAGACTCAGCACTGAAAAATTCCTGCACAAATACCGTCACATCATTACCTATCAGATTCCAATTTTTTGAAAACAAAACTCCCAGAAATCTATCAGGACCCGAGGCTTTGTTGGGATGCATACCAAAAACAACAAACCTAATCTCATCCTCTGTAGGAGGGGTTAGTAAGTTAGCATTGTCCTCATCAGAGATACTTCGTGAGATTAATTCCAAAATTTCATTTGGAATGTTGTTATTACCAGATTTAGAAATACCTTTGAAGTGCTCAGAAGATATCCTACTATTTCACTTCTATTATTGCACCAATTCCCCTTGGCATCCTTAAGAGTTTATATTCTAAGCTTTATGGAGTTCCGCTTAGCAGAAGAATGAAAATAGCCTGTATTCCTATCCCCTAATTTGATAATATTTTCAGTAGCTTTAAGTTTCCAGATTGCCTCTTCAAAGTTGCTCCATTTTTCCAATTCAAAATTCAAGTTGATGAGGGTTTGGGAATTATCTAGAAATAAATTAACATCTTTCACAATAGAGATTTCCTTAGTATTTTTTTGATGTTAAACTGAATGTTACCAAAATAGTCTCTCTTCCATTTTTTAATTAGAATTTTAACATCTTTTAGTTTAGCCAAAAGGGAGAAAGCAGAAGTTCCACTAATCTCAAGTCTCTAGGATTCTTCGATGACATCCAGAAAAGTAGGATCCTCCAGAAAGAAACCAAAAAATTTAAAGGGTTTGGGGCCATCCTTCCAACCAGGGGGGATTTTAGAAGGATTGGACTATGGTCCGAGGTAATGGAGGGAAGATGGTATATAAAAACAGAAGGGAAGGCTTCAACCAAACATCATTAACAAGACCACGATCATGTCTAGCCTCAATGGAAGATTTTCCTTTTCGTTTGTTGGACCAAGTGAATCGGTATCCGACAAAACCAAGGTCAATGAGTTTTGCATCATTAATAAGGTTATTAAAAAAGAAGCACTCATTATGGTTTATACCATCTCCACCTTTATTTTCATCTCTATTGAGAATGAAATTCAAGTCTCTTAGAACAAGCCAAGGTAGGGTAACCTCCTTAGCTAAGTCTTGAAAATAATTCCAACAATTCAGTTTGAAATTCCTATTAGGACAACCATAAATGCAAGAAAGCATCCAATGCTTTTTTCTTTTTGCTTCGACAACCAGGGAATCTATCTGGCTATCACAACTGTTGAAAATATTGAGGTTTAAAACGGCATTCCAAGCACAACAAGACCTCCTGCAGTTCCTATATAACCTTTAGGGTTGACAATCTGCATACTAATGTGTCCTAAAATTTGGATAACATCTCTCACAATTTTGCTATCTTGTTTAGTTTCTGCTAGAAAAAGTATATCAGGTTGATGTTCTTGTACTAGCTTTCTGAGTTGGGTTTTAGTAAATGGCTTTCCCAGACCCTGGACATTCCAGGATAAGATATTCAGAGACATAGTGATAAAAAACCTTTTAGTAAGGCATTGGGTAACACAACTTTTTCTCTCCCTCTTAACTTGGCCCCAAAAGCAAACTTGATGGATGAACAAAAAACTGCCCAAATATAATCTTGTATTTGCACAGCCTTTCGGGAAAGGCAAAGATTTTATAACCCCAGTAGAAAATATTTCAAAATCATCACAACCCCCTTTTTTTCTTTTCTTTTCTATTGCAATTTCTCGATTACTATACCAACAGTCAAACGAGTTTTGATATGAAAACTAGAAATTGAGAAATTGATAAACTTGAAAAATGAGATGAAGGGTATGTAGATTACCTGGATCTCCCTGTTGTTGAGACTAAGCTCGGCTCCAGATGAAGTCCTCAAAGGAATAGTTCTCTCGATTGTTGGTGTTGCTCCAGCCTCTTCACGAATCCCTTTCTTTTTCTTCCAGTACCACTAAAAAAAAAACCCATGAGGATTTTTGGTTTAGGTGTTTTCTGAGGATTGAGGATTGGGTAAGAAGTAACACACTTTCTTGTTTCATCGGACCAAGGAATTGTATTAAAAGGCTTTGAGATTGTGAAGATAGGATCCAGTATTTATTTTGGTGATTCAAAGCAGAGGACATCCATATCCTTACTCTAAGCACAAGACACAGTGGAGGCTGCATCAATTTTTTTTCTAGCCTCCCCATACAGCTTATGTGGAGGGACAAAAATATCTTTCTCGGAGTCAATCATGATTATACTATTAGCTTCATGTAAACCCTTATTATCTTGTTTCCCAATTATTAATTTGCACTTCTTTTTTGCTTTTATGAAGTCCTTTGTCTTTTTTGCATATTTATTCTTGGGTTTAACTTCCCCCAGTTTTTCTTTATTTTATTTTTTTTTTTTGTCTAGTCTATTCAAGTCTTGAACTAGCTCCAAGTTTAAACTTAGCTTTTCCTGATTTGTTGTTTGGTTTGAATCCGTTCTTACACCCACTTTGTGGCTTCCTCCAGGCACATCTCCCTCTTGAATCCCGTTAAACTTATTAGATGATGATAACCCCAACTTGAGCTTTTCATTATCATGATTCTGATTTTGACCTGAAAGATCTGTTTCCTTTATTGCTTCTGTCGCCGACATAGGTTTCTTGCCTTTGTTATCTGTAGGAATATTTCCTGAAACTGAGACATCCTTATGGAGAAATAAGTCTGCTAGAGTTGGTCTAGGCCACTTTGTCATACCACCAGTAGGATTATCTTCAGTCTCCATGTCAATAAAAAGGCCCATAGATGATTCACTATCCCATGTTGTATTGATATACCTTGAATCCGGAAATTCCTCAAACGGAGGTCCATGGACGAAGCTAAAGGAACCCGACCCAGATCCAATTTCTCTCATTTTCTCGGTAACAGTTTTACTCTATCTTTGCATTTTACTCGGGGTTGACTCCTCAAATAAACACCCTACTCTTTTAGCAATATGCCCCTTAATCACCGATACATCACAGCAAGAACATAAATCTTTTATTATCCTTGATTCTTCCTCTATATTTTTCATAATGAAGCCATGTGGAATTCTAGGGACCACCAGATTGGGCTTTAGTGTGACCCATTTCTTATCTGCTGAGGTTCTTCAGTTTCCGTAATATCATCATGTTGATGATCAATAAGTATTCCATCTGTAGAAGCAGCATTTGTGTTATAATCCAGTTGATCTTCGATAAACCTTGAGATTTCCACTACTTCCTCCTCAGAATCCCCACTCTCATGAATATATTCCGAGTAGTAAATAGATTGTGGTACACTGCACCTTTCACGAGGGTGGTTAATAGTGCGACGGGTTTTATAGAATGACTTAGGTAGCGGATCGTAGAAGAGGATAACATCTAGAAAGTCCTCCTCTTCCATCCATAATCTAAAAGTTGGCTCCAACTTTTTATTCAAGTCCAAAGTAATAAGACACCTAGCATATGGTCTTTCCTGATCACAATCTTGTGGAAGTTCTATTTAACAAAGGTACCGAGTCTGTTAGGTATTAGTTGAGCAATACCTTCTTCAAAGAACTCCACGGGCAGGTTCATATAACTAACCCACATGTTTACCATATCCATATTGATCGTAGAAGTAGGGATCAAATATTGGTAAGCTTTGACCACTAGGAGCCATGCATCATACTTTGATAGAGAGTATGCTACTTCCTTTTCTGCGTCTTATTTGCTGCTGAGTTTGAGAATGAATTTATTATCTTCATTTGGGATGTTAACAAGAGTAGTAACCGGATGGTACTGGAGGCCCCATATGAACTTTAGCATATCCATAACCTTCTGAATATTGAGTTTGAAAGGACAAAAAATTCTTCCTATCACTAAGTACTCTGCTTTTTTTTTGCATTTTTCTCGCAATTTAGGGGAAAGCTTGATAGATGGAGATATGCTTAGTTGAGATTGTAATTTAGTTGATATGTCTATTTTATCTACAGAATCACTGGAGTTGTGATTATTGTGCTTCTTCATGTTTTTTTCACACCAGAAATAACCAGACCAAGACTTGAGGTAGGTTTTAAATCCTCTGCAAGACTTTGGAATGAGGTTTTCCATTGAGTCATATAGAAAGAGGCAAATAAACCACCAATATAACTTAAGGGAAGCCCAAGGTTTGGTTGAGGGGGTAGTTGGTTTTAAGTTTGCCTGTGAGGGAGGCTTCGTTGAATGGCCTGGGAGAGAAACTCGGGGGAGAAGGGACAACAAACTAACTCAGAGAGAGAATTAGCAGGGAATATCATCAGAAAAAAATATGGAGAACAGTTCGAGGAGACCATAACTGATAGAGCTGGAAAAAAGGGAGGCAGTAAATGAACGGGGGGGGGGGGGGGGGCGCTTCTAGTAATACCTGAAATAGAAAGAAACTCTCACCGGAGATAGCTTAGAAGACGGGGGAGAGCCAGGTAGAACAAAACTAGAACATTATCTGATCAAAGCCACACAGAGAAGGGTTTTAATTGAATTTTTTTGAAAAGCAGTATTTAAAACACCTGAAGATTAAACAATATGTTGCAAAACTCTCTATGACATAAGCATGACGGTCATACTGCTTTTAGTTACTCAATCCCTATAAAAAATTGATATTCAAATAGTGTATTTTAAGCACTTATCAACATTCCCATAGGATATGTTTGGTAGTTTTAGTTCCTTGTTTACATATCTTGCAGACATCTCCTCCATATCTCATAACTCTGGTCATTCTTTCGCTTGAAGTGACAACATCATTGACATATTTTCGTATAAAGTTTTTGATTCTTGGAAGAGTATCTAAACCCACCAGCTTTCCAAATCTAGCAGTTTCTGCATCATTTTTTTTTATTGTTTTGCTTCAGATCACAAGCTTATTATACGTTGATTTCACTGTAAATTGTATGTTCCTAGTTAAAGTCCATATTTACATATCTTCAGTTGTAGTTGATATTCTCATCTCGAGGATCTTTCGTGCATCCTCATCCAAGAAGAGATGTTGAACTACTACCACTCTCCAATACCTAGTGTTTTGGTCAATTAAGTTAGCAGCAATGTTATATGTCTGAGCTTCATCCATGGAGATTCTTGGTGTTGGGGGAATTTGATAATCATATATCCAATTGTGCTTCCAAGTGAGAATGTTTCTACCATTCCCAAGTACTCGGAAACTTAAGTTATTGACAAACTCCATACCACTCTATATAATTTGCCAAGCCCAAGTTGTATTTTTCATCTCTTTCGCATGAATAGCTGAAGTTTCTGAAAAATATCTTTGCTTCAGAGCTTTATCCATAATTGACGGCAATTATTGCATAACCTTCAAGATGTTTTATCAAGGAGAGATTGACTGAAACAATTTAGATCCCTGAGTGCTTTATTTTTGTAAACTTTTGACCACGAAGTTAAATAAATCCATTTACCATCTGGTTTATCCCATCAGAAATTTCTTTGAACCTTATTAATTTTCTTGATTATATAATCAGAGATCTTGAAGATACCCATTTGATGTGAAGGAATAAAATCAATAACATGTTTTACTATTATTGATATTCCAACTTGGTTCATGAACTTTCCCTTCTATCTTGCAAGTTTTGTCCTTATATTGTCAACAAGGCTTAAGAAAGAAGTTGTTTTTCTTCTGCTAAGAAAAATAGGAATGCCAAGGTACTTTTCCTTAATGTCTATTATTTCATTTTTAGACTTCTTAGCAGCATCCTACAATGTCTTGGGTGGAGATACTTAGAGAAGAAAACACCTTTTTTTTAAAGATTAACCCGCTGGCCAGAAGCTGCACTGAAGCTATTAATCACTTGAAGGAAATTATTGAAATTATGAATGTATTCTTTAGCAAAAAGAAAACAATCGCCTGCAAATAATAAATGGGTTACCTGAGGTGCATTTTTTGCAATCTTGATTCCTTGAATGTTACCACATAGTTAAGCTTCAGATAGAGCTCTTGAGAATATCTCCACATTTAGCAGAAAAAGATATGGCGATAATGGATCACCCTGTCTTATTCCCATTATTGGTTTAAAAGAAGTACAAGGTGATCCATTTAATAGAACATGGATTTCAGAAGTACTTACACATTCTTGAATGAGACCACACCATTTGATGTTGAACCCACATTTTCATAATATTATCCAATAAAATCGACTCTACACGAGCGAAAGCCTTTGAAATGTCAAGATTCAGTGTCATACAACACTGCTTGGGTTTTGTCATCTTCATACAATGAATAAATTCATGATATAGAATGATATTATCTGTAATTTGTCTCCCAGGGATATATGTACTTTCATTGGAGATATCATTTTATCTAAAAAAGGTTTTAATCTTGTTGCACGATTATTAGAGATTAGCTTGTATGTAGAATTACAAAGAGTTATTGGTCTATAATCACATGGAGTCTGTCAAAGCCTGTTGTTTGGGATCAAGCATACATTTATCTTGTTCATTTTCTTCAACAGTTTTCCTGAGGTAAAGAAGCTTTGAACCATCTGAATTACATCATTTTTCGTTAAGCACCATTGTGATTAAAAAACCCAGAAGGAAAGCCATTCGGTTCTGGTGCCTTCCATGGTTGCATATTTTTAAGTGTTGCTAGATTTTTTGCTTCATTAGGAATCTTAGTAAGTGCACAATTATCTTCATCACTGATGCATTTTGGAATTAGACTAACAAGTTCTTCATTGGATATAAGATAGTAAGAACTCATTATCTCTTTGAAATGAGAATTCAGAAGTTCCTATAGATTCCTTCTACCATGATGCCAGCTGTCATCTCTCCTTTTAAGTGATTCAATTCTGTTTCTAGATCTTCTCATAGTAGCTTGCATATGGAAATGTTTATCATTCTGATCCACGTCATTAAAAAAAATATCCTTGGATTTTTTCCTGTAGAATTTCTCATATCTTTGGTGTCATTCACTAGTTTCCTTTTTTACTTCTTGCACAAGCTAGGTGTTTTCTTATGAGAGTTTGCTTGCTGCAGATATATGAGTTGTTGATGTTTCTTAAGTCTTTCCTAGATGTTGCCAAAAGTAGTTTTGCTCCAAATACTATTTCTTTTTGTTTCAATCAGTTCCTGATCTAATATGCAATCAGTTGGCTCATTGACATGTCTTGACCAAGAGGTAACAATCTGATCCTTACATGTACTATATCTCAACCAACACTAAAAAAATATCCAAATTTTAGAACTATGAATATTATTAGGTTAAAAATCAAGGAAAATTGGACAATGATCTGAGCCTAAAAATGACAAATGTTTAAGACAAGAATCTGGGTAATATATGAGCCAGTTAGAATTGATAAGGACTTTATCTAATCTTGATCAAATTTTGGATGTACCATGTTTATTACTTGTCCATGTGAATGGATTGCCATGAAATCCCAAGTCACATAAAACAGAATTGGGGATAGATTGCACAATTTTGGAGGAATGGGAAGAAGATCCAAAGTTATTTTCTCTTTTTTCACTATGTAGAGTAATATTGAGGTCCTCAATGAGGACTCAGGGAGCATATATACCACATAAGTCACATAAGTCTTTTATGATGTTCTATTGTGTATTTATTTCTTGGAGATATGGAGACCCATAAACAATAGAAAGCAACCATTGTGGTTTTGCAGGATCACTTCTAACAAGGCAATGTATCATGTTTTTATCATGGTAATTAATGTCAAGATCAAAACCATCCTTCCAAACAAGGCAAATACCTCTATCTATACCGATAGAAGGGACATACAAATTATTTGGGAATTAATAAGTTTATCTTAGTTTCCTGTAGAAATATAATGTATGGGTTGAGCGTTCTCCTAATGTCGCAAATGTAGTTTATAGTTTCCTTGGAAGCAAAACCATTACAGTTTCAAGATATTATCTTTATTTGAATAGAATAATGTGTAAAAAATCCAGATGACTAGAATGATGATTTCAAATAAAACAAAATCAATTCAGAATGAAATTTTTGTATGAACCAAAAATATGTAAGAGAAAAGAATCAAGAGAGATAATGAGCGAAGGAATTACTTGAGTAGCAGTTTTTCCATGATGTTCAATTGTGGGCATTTTAGAATCACATGTTTCTGACTGAATTAAGTTCATCTTCATTCCTTCCATACTGTCCATACCAATATTAATATCCATAGTTATCTTCATAATATTGGTAGGTCTGATATGAATATTGTGAGGGTTATTTGAGGGTTCTTGATTAGCTTCAAAAAAATTTATTTTTTGTTCTTTCTAATGTCCTCTTGATTTTCTTCAACCATTGTTTCTACAGTAAGAGCAAAGTCTAAATCATTAATCTGATCATATATTTCCATCTCATGTTAAACTAATTGTTCCCTAGAATGAACAACATATTCTTTAGTTGTTAAACTATCAAGATAAGGTTGATGAGCAGTCTTTGTACAATTATTATCTAAATGATCTATAATAAAACACTTGTCATAGATATTATACGACTGCAAATCCAAGTGATATCTAAATGACATAAACACTAGTTTGATTTTCTACAAACTTTCTAACGAGTGTTCACGTGACATTTTAATTTGAAGTTTTGATTTAAGTTGGTAATTATGCAATAAGGGACGATACTCTTAGCACGTTTGGTAATGGGAACATTCGTTAAGTATTTAACCAATAAAATAAGAATTTCAAATTTATAGTTTTTAAAGGAGTGTGCAAGAGGCGTAATATAAGCTATAAATAGCTTTGGATTTTTGTTTAGCACATGGGTAATCGTACTAGTTAACATGTTAAATACTTAGGATAGAACTCAAAACCAGACTTGAGACAAAACCACAAAGTAGACTCAATCTGACAATAGTTTGTAGGCGATATCTCAAATAAAGTTTCACCATAATATGTTACAATATTTTTGTAGAGGGGGTTCAATATGAGATTCAATATGTATGTCAACTCAAATAGTATTTAATGAACACTCACTCTAACACTAAATATAACTATTCATGTCATATATGCCAATTTGAAATAACAAATTTTGACATTTTAAAATAGCATATTGTTTTAGGGTGAAAACAAATATACTGCAAAAGAGTATTTTCAAGTAGGTTCGAGAGATCAAGCTCTAACAGTAATGGTCATTCACATCCTTTTTTGATCACAAAGGTGGAGAAGATTAGGTAGGTCTTAGAGGAGGGAAGAAAAGAAGGATGAGAAATATCAGTGTGATAAGTAATTGCAGTGTGTATGAAGAAGAAAGGATTATCTCTCAAATGAATTGCTAGTTTTGTATATCTTGGTTGTTCTCTCTATCTTATTGTCCTTTATAGTTCTGAGAAGACACACTGATTTCTCGTAAACATTGGAAGTTACAGAATAAGTGGAGGAGTAACGATTGTGGATATTGTAGTGGAGTCATATCCAAAAAGCAAGGAAGGCCTGTATGACCACTACTCCTCATTCTCTCAACTGTCTTGTAATTGTCCAAGTACTTGTTACCTTCTTGTTTGTGGATGTGTTATCACAATGCACGATTGTCGTAGACCACCAGACCAATACCCCAATGAGAATTTCCCCATGTGTTTGATTTGATATCTCATAGAATAGGGAAATAGTGGAGTCCTGGATTATCACTTTTTGATTAGGTTAAGTCAAGTCAATGACTTACTAAGTAGGTGAGGCAAGTTGTGCAACTCACTAGATTGATAATCAGACTGATTAGTGTCGAGTCTGGTAAGTTTAGTGGTCATGTACTAGCTTAGGAGTAACATGACATATTTAATGGATAAGTATTAGCTCAAAAGTGTCTTAGCATAAACCTGGAAAACATTTGAAGTCAAAATTATGAAGAGCTTCTTAAGCAAGAAGACTTATTAGAAAACCATATAAGATTTGGAGTTGGCATTAAGCGAATATTGAAAGAAAAAAAGGCGTATTTATGAGGGAAGTAGATAGCAAGGCTAACATTGGCTTCTTAGAGCAAACGGTAATATGCTAGCTCTTTAGGCACAAAAGCTAATGTGCCGACATCTCAGGACCAAGGCCAATATGCGTAGCTTCTAGCAAACGTCAACTATGCTAGCACTAGAAAGCTAGTGACAAGGACGTTTGAAGTTAGCACTTCTCAAAGAAGCCATCTAGGTTAAGGAAAGTTAGCACCAATACGCTAGCGCCAATACGTTTGCGCTAAGTCACTTGGCCAAGGACGCGCTAAGCTGGGACGCACTTGTCAAGGATGCACTAGGCCATGAAGGCACTAGCTAGGGATACGCTAGGCATGAATGCATTATCCATGGAAGTGTTAAGACCTTGGACGTATTGGCCATGAATACATTGACCATTGACGCGCTATCTAAGGGCGTACTAGGAAAGACCATGCTAGCCAAGGACGCATCAGTTAGAGACGTGCTAAGGTCAACGAAGCATCATCTAAGGACGCGATATTTAGGGGCGTATCAGCTAGGGACGCTAAGGCCGAGGATGCATCAATTAGGGACGTGCTAGGCCAAGATGCATCAGCTAGGGACGCGTTAGCCAAGGCCGTGCTAGCTAAGATATGATGGCCAAGAAAATTAGTGTTTTTCAGCACTAGGGTTACCGTTTTTAGCGCTAAGGTGGTGCGCTAAGAAAGTTAACGCTTTTAGCGCTAAGGTGGTGCGCTAAGAAAGTTAACGCTTTTAGCGCTAAGGTGGGGAACTAGAGCCAATGTGGTGCTAAGCCAAGCGGCTGGTGCTAGCATGACGCTAATGGAAAAAGAGCTAGGGTTAGCCTAAATTAGAGGCTCAATGCGTCTTTTGAGGCATTGTTTCTAGTTTGTGGCGCATCCAAGATGAGTGGTGCATAATTCGTGGATTATCTTTGAGCAAAGTGCTAAAGTAGTATATTTGAGCTCAGAAAAGAAATTTAATAAGAGTTTTTGCGAACGAAACGTTAATCTAGAGTATATTTTAAGGTTTAATCATTAGTTATTACTGAATTTGATAGATGTTACCGGAATATCGATGCGCACTCGAGGCATGTTCAAGGAATTCAACTTTGGAATTTATGCGACTTGAGACTAGTTCGATATGGCATAAATATTGTGAGTGTTGAGGAGGCTGCGAGGCCAGTTTAGAATGTTTGTAGAGGATCTGTATTTTTAATTCGCTTGCGGAATATAAGTAGAGATACAATTTCCATTTTGTTATAGAGCTAAGCATATGCGCAAAAGTACGCACATATCCTTTTATATTCCTGCCGCTTGCCATAGGGTAATTTTACAATTTTAGCCCTTGGCAAAACCTCACCATCTACACATATATGCTATAATATAACTTTGAGTTTATTCATTACATGAATAATTATAGTAAAAAAGGTTACAAATGCGGTACTGATGGTCCCAAGAGTGTTGATACCTAAAAAATGACTATTCATTGATAAAGGGGAGTCATTTCTACTAGGTGGGACCAAACCCATGATTATACGAAGACTTGGGGACTAAGCCCAAGCTCTTCAGAGAATATTCATAGAAGATAAGGATAAGGATAAAGAGGGAATAAAATGAGAAGTTGAGGGTAGCATTGGAGGAATGTCATTTTGGTAGTATCAAAGAGTTTGTAAGGATATATGGGAAAGGAGATATAAGAGAAAGTCTATAAAAGGAAAAGGGAGAATACTGAAAGGGGGCTTCTTCTCTTTATGACCCAACAAGGAAAGGTGTAGTTCTTGCTGTGACTAGGATTGGTCTTTATTTTACCGATTTACCCCAAAACATTTGGCAAACACAGTGGGAGGCTTGTCTCAAGTACAACAAGATGCACTCAGGAGCCACTTCCCCGACTGCCCCTGCTAGCCAGTCGGCGAATGACAGTGATGATAGAAGCAATAAGAGGCCAATCACCAGAATTATCGTCAATATCCCGATTAAATAAACATTTGAGGCAGAGAAGACGAAAAAGAGGGGGATATATGTAGCGATTAGAGGCGACATGCCGAGGGCCCTCCAAACTAGAGCAGGAGCGCGCTCTGACCTCTGCTGACATAAAAACGAAGAAGTCATCCTCGGAAATAACAAAAAGAACAAAAAACGAGTCACTACTCAATCAAAATATGAAAAAATGAGAAAATAATGAGAAGGAACTATAAAGAATATGGACGAGTTGGTATCATGAATCGAGCACATGCTCAACAGAATGTGAATGCCAGAAAACAAACAGTTAAGCAGGAAGGGCCCTACCGTGTAGAGACAATGAAGAATAGACATCACCTAAAACGGGAGAACAAATCAAAATCAAGATTCCTGCTAAGGGTAAGCGGACGAAATTTTTTTCATGATTAAACGATATCATGTACAAGAGCGTCATTAAAGGTTCAGTTTTAATAAAAAGGGAATCATTCATTTTATCCTCTACCTCTGGAAACAAATTTAATGAACGATCACAAGTGGCAGAGGACAGAACGCCCCTGTTCAGCTTGATAATTAAACAAATGGTCACTAAAGTGCTGAAGAGGGAAAAGCATCCATGTTCGGCCCAATAATTAAGTAAACGGTCACAAGAGCGATAAAGGGAAAAACGCCCATGTTCGACCTAATAATTGAATATACGATCACAAGAGCGGCAGAGGGCAGCGCTCCCCTGTTCGATCCAATGATTAAATAAACGGTCACAAGAGCGGCAAAAGGAAAAACACCCTTGTTCGGCCCAATAATTTAACACAATGATCAAAAGAGTGTTATAGAGAAAAGCGCCCCTGCCTGACCCTGCCAATACCCAACATCCAAACGGTCAAGAGCAAAGAGGGAAAAGCGCCCCTGTCCAACCCAATAATCAAACAATAATATTCACAAGAGAGGCCAGGGTAAAGCGCCCCTGTCTGACCCAATAACCGAGCAACAATGGTCACAAGAGCGACAGAAGGCAAAACGCCCCTGTCTGAATAAATAATCAAATAGTCACTGTCACAAGAGCGGGAAAGGGCAAAGCGCTCCTGTTCGACCCAATAATCAACCTTAATTGACACAAAAGCGACAGAGGGCAAAACACCCCTGTTCTACCCAGTAATCAAGCAATAGTGATCACAAGAATGGCAAGGGACAAAAGCGCCCAAGTAGGTCGGACTAAGTACCTGCTGCAAATACAGAGGGCACATCCTCCTTGTTCAGACAAATCTTAAAAAAAAAACTATTTTATTTAGTAAACCACAGAAGGAATAACATATTCGGATAAAAGAACAAATCTCAAGAGTCATTAAAGGTTAAACATTACATCTATTCAAGCCCCTGATAAACGCGGAAAACTAATAAAGGAGCATGCGCACGACTCAACTGTATAACCGTGAAAGCTAATTTTTGCTCACAACGCCCCATTTCTTCTCGACCATAGACAAATTATTCACTGTCCGCAAGTAGCATCTCAAGAACCTAGCGCATCGGCGTACAGATTCATACTATGGAAATAGAGCGTTTGACCAGCAGCAAAGGAGAGCTTATATGATTTCACAAGGTGAGTATACTCGTCCACGTTATCTTTAAAAAATTCATTCCTAAGGGCACGAATCTTCGATGTTAAATCAGCTACAATCAACTGGTATCTTTCAACAAGGCAGATGTTAAACGCACCCCTGGTGGAACGATCCATATAAGGGAAAACAAGGAAAAGAATTAATAGAATACCAATACAGGAAGAATATGATACATATTCATACTATATTTAGGAAAAGTCCAATGAGCAACATAACAGTCCAAGACGAATCAACAACCTCTTTCTTTCAAAAAAAAGGGGGGATTGGACCAAAGACATAAAGTTATTGAATAAGGAAAGGGAACCATATACATATAAGAAACAAAATAGAAGGGACTTCCAAAAGCATCCAAGGCCACACTCAATAAAGACACCCCAAACTATCGACACAAATACAGATCATTCATCTTGATGGGCTACCACCGCACGACAAGTAACTATCTCTTAATCCAAGTCTTTCATCATCAACATAACTTTGTTATATGCCGAATTAGCCATGTAGCGTCAAGTTGTAGCATCCGTGTGCAAACGATACACATCATCCATGACATGATTGGCAGCGTTAGCATTATGGGCGATCTCAAGAGTCTCATGCTGCTCTCGTCACGCGGCACGCATCGCAGCCTGATGGGCTAGCTTGTGTGTCATCAACACCTTCATCTCGTCTTTTAACACTAATAGACGCTGAAGTTCGTCTCGCTTGTCTAAGGGTGTGACAAGAGCAGGAACGGAAGCCATAACCAAAGTATACAATGGAGACGACGTGATATCTTGCAAAAAAATAATAAAGAAATACGAAAAGAGAAAGAATGACAAGGAAACGTCAACAAATATCTCTTTCAATAGGGAAAAAGGGCCATAAAACAAAGTTGTACTTACTGAAATACGGTCAACCTGACCGTTACAGAATCAAACGACTTAAAAAAAATGAAAAGATCTACGTAACAAAAGACGACCAGTCTTTTCACATACACAAGAAAATAAATATATTTGATAACCCACTATTAAAGACTAATCATCTTGATCATCCACCATCGCAAGACATACCTCTATCTCACGATCCAAATCCTTCATGATCAAAAGAATCTCTTGATATTGCGAGTTAGCGGCACAACGTCTAGTATGTGTTTCCTCAAGCAGCCGATTGACATCAATCATGATACGAGCCTTAGCACGAGCCTTCCAAGCAGACTCAAAAGTGGTGTGAGGTTCCTCCCAAGCGGCATTCATAGCAGCTCGATCAGCACCTATAAGTCACCAGCATTTCAACCCCAGCTTTAACTGTCAAAAGGCGCTCGAGTTCACCATATGCGTCTGAAGTCACAACAATAGATGCTACCTAAACCATAGCCAAAGTATACTCGTGTAACGCATGAGCCATTCCTGAAAAAAAAAGGAGAATCAAGAAAGCAAACAAGCGAGAATATCGTAAAAAAAAGAAATGGATGAGATAAATAACAAATAAGAGGAATATTTAAATAGAAGTAAACCACAAGTAAAAGGACGACACGTGCCAAAAAGGAAAAACTAATAAGCATCCCAACATATTACAGATGTAAAAAAAATGCGGAGCAATTTAGTAGCACGATAGATACGTGGATCAAGCCACTAACGTGTCTCAGTAGATGCCATAAGGTCATGCTCATCAACATTTAGTTTGTCGTCTGTCAAACTATATAAACAATAAGTTGCCTCGAGGGAAGCAACGGTAAGATCACGAATCAAAAATATTTTATAGATAACGCTAGCATGATACCATCGATTACATACTTCCTTGAGTAGCACTTCCTTTCCCCCACCGCGCCGCTACGACAATTCACTCCTCAAGAAAATGTTATAAATTTCTCCCCCAAGTTGCGGTCAAGAGCGGCAGCTCCAGGATACACCATGAAAAGTGAAATGGTATGAAACAAAGGAACACAAGTCATATCCATAAACAGCCACCACGATAAAACAACCATAATGAGTGTCATTAATACAAGATTAAAATATCCATTAAACCAGCACACTCATAATTCAAGAAAAGAACAATAACAATGATACCATAATATTATCCGAGGTAAAAGAAGATAAAGGAAATAAGATCAACCAAGTCAACAAAAATAATACAACATTTTAAACAATAAGTCAACCTTCTCGAAAGTAGACAAGTCTCGTTTCTTCTTCTCGAGATCCTCGTGCACCCGGTCTACAGCAGCATCAGCTTGCGTGGCCACGTTAGTGGCATTAGCAACCCCCAAGAGAAGCTCATTCAAAGCAACCCTCTTCTCCGTGGCCAATCATGTTAGGCTCTCAAGGTCCTTCTCTAGCTTGGCAATCTCGACTGAAAGATTCTTGCAAGAATCGTGTTTACCCTTGATCGTGTCTAACAACTGGTCCAGCTACACAACCGGGAAATGAAGTTCCACATCTGTATGAATCGAAGACTTTCACTCCTTCAGCTTGCCGATGCTAGGAGGATCATCACCAACACGAGAAATCCCCTCAGCGACCTCGAGTGGACCTTGTTCATAACAACTATAGTCTCCATATCTTTAATAATACCCAGTTGTACCAAGTAACCACTCTGCTCTACAGTTTGCCTATAAGTAGTAGATAAAGCAGAAGGGACCCAAAAACTATGAATCAGTTTATAAGACTTATCCTCCCCAGCCTTGTCAGCATTAACGACAAAAGAAAAATGAAATTTGGAATCTTGTTGTGTAGCCAGCAAAGCAGCCACGTCTATCTCGAGTGTAGGCAGAACGAAATTATCTTCATTACAACGCGTACGTTTCAGGCCGCTTGTGACACTAGGAGAATCTTTCTTGACAGGTGAATTGTTACCACGTTTTATGTTCTAAAAAAAAGAATGGAGGAATTAAGAAAAAAAAGGGTGAAGCAAACAAAAAAAAGGGGGAGAGAAGGTGAGACAAGAAACTGACCACAAAAAGCGGAAGATCATGAGAAGGTGTTCGAGCGGGGAAGGGTTTGTGAGGATCCGTGGGAGGGCGAAAAGAACCCGAAGACGAGTCAGAACCACTAGCAGAACCTAAAATAAATTAAAAAAGAGGGGATGAAAAACACATACGCAATAAAGCATCAGAATAAACGTATAAATAAGATAGAAACCAAACCGAAAGGACAAACACAAAATAAAAAAGATGACACGAGGCAGACAGAGGTTATCAGAAACAGAAAGATTTTCGTCAGAAGGCACATGACCTTGAGAAGAACTATCCCGACTGGAGCTGAGCAAACTGGTGGGTGTCTTACAAGGTTGATTCATGGACCGGGAAGTGGTATCTACGCGGGGAGATGGTAACACCACCACGCGATAAATCGACGCCTAATCTATGTGTACGCTCCGTAAAAGAAGAAGATAGACTTGGGGAAACTCGAGCCTTGGCCTGTAAAGCGGACATGAGAGAGATATCAGCTGAAGCGGTCACACGAACGCGTGGAACTGGTAAAATCCCCTCGTCACATTTAGCCTTCTTAACCCTACGATGGGGTGGCCACTCATGCTCAAGAATGTCAAGATATTCCTTTATCATGAAGGAGTGTGGCTTGTACCCAACAGAATCCATAGGGACGTTACCCTGGTGATGCGTGGCCAACATAAAAAAATATATAATAATAATAATAATAATAATAATAATAATAATAATAATAATAATAAAAGGGTGTGGGAGATTTACTTGTAGCGAGGCTTCCCACCACTAATGTGTAATCGGTTTTTCCTATCTAATAAAATTTTCGTTCTCATAATAATAATAATAATAATAATATATGTGTATAAGTACGTATAGTAAGGGAGAAGAAGATGGGGAAACCCCACATGTAAAACACACCTAGTTAGAAGAAGGAATGAGAGTTGATTAGGGGTTTGATCCTTAGTCGTCTTCTTCTTTGACGAGGGCGGAAGCATCAATCCCCTTTTGGTTTCATTCTTCAAAAATGTATCATCAATGGGAGGAGTGCAACTGGTAGTCAGGGGATTCAAGGGACGACCCTTTAAACCAGACACGAGACCATGCTATTCTCCCACATGTGCATTTAACTTAATACGGTCTGACGCGTATATTAACTTGAGATCACTTTGGGATAATTCAAATGGATGATCAGGGAGCGGTAAAAAGAGAACGCGTTAGCGAAGGTTGCAGAAAGGAAAAACGAAGTGACCACTCGACCGGTCGAGCCCCTTTTTTGAAATCAAAACGATCGAAACTACTTCTAACATTAGTGTCTCGAGTAGAAAACGGAAACGAGACAGGATAGGGATCCCTTGGTCAAAGACTAGTTTCCGAGCCACGCGATCATATCTGTAAGACATCGCCATAAAATTGCCCAAAAAGAAACCAGGAAGATAACCAGGCAGCACGTCCATAACAGAATCAAACTTATCAATCGACAAAACCTGGGAAGAATCCAGGATCACATCTCCAACCTATGAAGTAAAATCATAATGAAGGGAGCCGGAAGGACCATCATGATAAGGAAAAGGTTTGAATTCGCTAGCAATGGCCATATATTTGAGGATGGTGTTCTTGGTAGACCTCCCTTTCCCACGCCAAAGAGCCATACACGGATAATAGTAAGAAGCGTGGACTATCTCGACTGTACCATCCTCCTTCGTAACCTTCTCCTCACGACTGATAACCTGGTCATTGGTCGGCGGAGCATACTTGGGAAAATATTCCCATGACCAAGCTTGAAGGAAATTCACTGCAACAAAGGTCTCGACTTCATGAAGGTCGTCCACGACGCAGATTTCGTCACAAAGGAGATCTAAATGATGATGCAACCCACCCAAGAACATGGGGGCCAAGGGAAAAGATATGTCGCGACCTTAGAACGGCCATCGGCACGAGCCCATTCTTAATAGTATCACGAGGGCTATGTTCAAAAATGTCGTGGCAAAGCCAATAAAGAAGGAAGCTTTCCAGGTCAACACGAGGGTCCTTTTCTTTCTGAATAGAAGATCCAACTCCTCAGGTAATAGTCGGGGCCCAATACCTCACCCACACAGGAAAAGAAGCACGTTTGTTTCCTTTGGCATTACGGCTAGAAGGAACTTTTCCTCGAGCAACTTGTCAAAGCCATCTCCCGATTTATCGAAGCCGGAGTTATTATAGATTTTACTTTGATTGGTTTTCTCATCCCAGCGACGTCCTTTTCCTCATTATAAGTGCCTTCTGTTCGGGAGTTACTTTTCTTTTCCGTCGTTGCCCCTTGAGATTTGCCTTTACAGTCAATCAAGTAAGCACATAAGACCTTATTCGAATACTTCATAATTTTATAAATGGCTGACTCGTGATATAGGTGATACCCATGGAACGACAATCATAATAGGACGACCACGTCCTCCAACATCGGGGCCACCTCACCCCAGGAAAAGAAGAAAGTATGTACTTCATCCACCCAGCGATAGTAGAGTCGGAGCATGTCCTTTTTTCATTTAACCACCACACGATAAAGAGATGCTTCTATGGCATCGTCTATTCCCAAAGAGTGGGGCGTAGCTAAATGTTCGGGGTTATAACGGATATAATTAACCTATGACTCCCAGAGAGGAGGGGTCTCTGCCGAGGAACACGATTCTACGGCAGAAAGCTGATAATCCCCGTGTTGAATGGCCATACGCGGGATTTTATCGAAGGCATAAAGAGGAAAGTCATTTTCCTCCGGATGTAGAAGCCAATCAGGGGACAGAAAGAAGGGCAGCATGGCCGGACTAAGCAGGCGGAAGTCGAGGTCATCATCTTTGGGAGTTGAACACGTGCCACCATCAAGAGTTGTTGTTCGCATGGCCTTTTGCAAGCATCGACTACCAAGAATTTCCTGCATAGAGTATGAGACCACG
Organism: Papaver californicum; assembly: GCA_023531435.1. Classification (NCBI taxonomy): domain Eukaryota; kingdom Viridiplantae; phylum Streptophyta; class Magnoliopsida; order Ranunculales; family Papaveraceae; genus Papaver; species Papaver californicum. The sequence continues at coordinate 1,836,530 of JAJJMC010030606.1, forward strand.
TCCATGGGTGGAGGAAGGCTCCCGTTATCAAAATGATTGCTATACTCGGCTCCCACGTCATTCTCCGTTTCTCCTGCTTCATTTTGTGTTTTTCCGCTTCATTGGTTTCCGCTGAAGAGTGTTTAGAGGAATCATATGACATAGAAAATAATGAGTAAAGAGGATTTGAGCAGTAAAAGGAGGTTTAATTGGTAAAATAAAGACCTTGAGAATATATAGTGAAATTTTTTAAGTATAGGATCAAGGGTAAGATGGTTAATCAAGAAATTCGCAACTCCAAGAAGAATCTCAAAAGGTAGTGATACACGTCACACGAAAGAAAGATGTATCGTCACGATTGATTAAAAGACACATGTGATATGGGCATAATTTATACATATTTACCGCATAATTCATATTTGCTAGTGCTTGAATTTGTACTAATAATATATTTTTATTGTTTTATTACGGGGTATACGTAAAATCCAAAGTTGCGAATAAACATGACTTAATGGGTCATTATTGACTGTATCCGGTGAATATCAGAACACAACGTTGGTTGTTGGTTTGGTTGGGAAGTGAGTTGAAGTGGACGGCTGGATGGTGGAAGCCGGGTACAAGCTAGCAAAGATTAAAGTGGACGCGTTAGTAAAGAAAAGACAAGGAACCTCTGTTATGGATATGGGCACTCCATCTTCTTTATTTTCAAGGATTTGCCGGGAAAACATTCTAAGAATTTGGTATACGGGCATTTTGCTTGGATTATAGATGAATGACTTTAGTGGGATATTTTAATGGGTCAACAGAATTATTTTCAAGAGGCATTTTCTTATGCTACGTGCAACATCGGAACATCATCATTATTTCATTATCAGATTGGATTTTATTTGGAGCGTAACTTAATATGTCATGAGTTGATTCAAACGAGGAAATATGAAGGAGTTAATTCATTTTGACTCATGAGCCCTTATTAAGGGGTATATTTTGCACATAATTGGTCTGACAGTTGGACACATACGTGAGTATTTTGGTGGAAAGGGAAAATTTTATTTCCTTGATTGATACTTGATGATTCATGGGTATATTATGACCATTAATTTATGGTAAGATGATATTGAAGTTTATTACAACATTATGACCATAAATGTACAGTATGGTAAGAAGAATATGGGATATTTCACGAGAACGAGACAGTGTCAACATGATGAGTAAGTTTCGTCTTTTCTCTGGAGAGTGGGCTACAAAATTGGAAAAAGTGATCGGATTAGAAAAGGAGGAGAGAGGGGGGTAGAGAGACAAAAAGTGATAGAGGAAAGTACGGAGGTGGAGAGAGGGTGAGGTGCTCTGTTCTGGGAAAGTAGCCTAGGGTAGAGGAAAGATAGGTAGGCTGTACAGGGAAGAGGGGACAATGAGACAGTAAAGAGAAGATTGATTGGGGAAAGACATAAGGGGGGAGAGTAGAGCAGCTGTGATCAGACGGAAACAAAGAAGGAGGTTCTTGGAGAAGACGTCGGTGCTCGATTTCGGTTTACTATTTTCCTCTCTACTTTTGTTATGCTTTTTTATGGGTTTTAAGAAACCCATTTCCATGTTTTGCTGATTTTTGTAGCTAGGGTTTTGGGTAGAAACCAATTTTGATTATGGAAAATTTATAAATAAATGGTTTAAATGTTTAGTAATTTATCTTTATCGTTAGCTTGATTAATTATTGCATAAATAGTAGATTTGATCATATATGCTTTCCGTTTGATATGTCGTGCTTGGATTAGATTTCTAGACGATGTATGCAATCAAATAGATATTTGATTCATTTAAACTATATATTGGTTAGATAGTTCTACTGATTGTTTATGTTTTTAAATTGATATGCCATGCTTAGTAACATTATATGGGATATACTTTTCGATTGATATGCAATTCTTTAGAAATGTCAACTTGGAAGCAAAGAAAATTACAGTGGTAAAACAATAATTTTGGAGATTAAATGTGAGTTTTATATATCAAATTGGCGAACACCGAAAAACCCTAGTGCCCTCTCTACTTGATCATATTGTATATTTTATCTAGTTTATTTTATTATTTTCTCATTCATTAGAATTTCTAAAAATCCAAAAATATTGTTTCAAATTAGTTTATTAAGAATATTGATTGCAGTATTGTCCCCGCTCCCTGTGGGTTCGACCCGTACTTTCTGTTGTCTGCATTGTAGACACCGTTTGATTGCGGTTATTTATTTAGGGTATTCTGAAATCCCATCAACGTGTTGAGGAGCTAACAAAAAAAAACTGCCTCGATACTGCATGGTTGACTATTGGGTTGCCCAACATTTAGCCCAATATCCAGGGGATTAAATGTTGATACCTACAAAATGACTATCCATTGATAAGGGAGGAGTCATTTCTACTAGGTGGGCCCAAACCCATGATTATATGAAGACTTGGGGAGTAAGCCCAAGCTCTCAAGAGAATATCCATGGAGGATAAGGATAAGGAGGGAATAAAATGAGAAGTTGAGGGTAGCATTAGAGGAATGGCATCTTGGGAATATCAAAGAGTTTGTAAGAATATATGGGAAAGGGAGATATAAGAGAAAGTCTACAAAAGAAAAAGGGAGGATACTGAAAAGGAGGCTTTTTCTCTCTATGACCCAACAAGGAAAGGTGTAGTCCTTGCTGTGACTAGGATTGGTCTCCCTTTTACCGATTACCCCAAAACAAAGAGCATCACCCCAAATGCTAAAAATCCAAAATTAAGTGATATACTTGATAGATATTTGGCATTAAGTTTACATTTGACTTACTCATACTTACAAGCTGCAGTTTCGTATAGAAATTCAAAAGAAGTTCGATCTAAGAATGAGCGCAGATGGTAGTTACTAGATATAAGAAGACAACACACACGACTAGCGAACTCACTAATATTGAGCTAAACATAATTAAAACCACCAGAGAGAGAAAGAGAAAAAAAAACTTACACTTCATTGAATGAGAAGCCAAGTGAGAACCTCTACCTGGATGTTAAGGATATCTCTATTTCTAGGGATCAAGAGACCCTTCATATATGATATTATTTTTCTCCTGAGAGTATTATACTTGAGTTATATAGGTTCTAGAGTATTCCTACATATTGACTTGAGCTTATCGCCCATTACATATTAGCCTCATGGTCTTAGATATATGTAGAATAAAATATCCACATCGATGCCCAGTTATATCCCGTATAGAGTTTTACGCAATACGATGTCCTTGAGACTAAGCTAACCGTGTCTAATCTTATATGGAAATCATGCATAGGCAAAAAATAATAGTAAGGTGATATTATGTAACCCAACTAGGTTTAAATATTATTTTTATAGCTACAATAATTAGAAAATACTTGAATTTAATGCAACTACATACAAATAGCCTTCAAAAACACGGATAACATCATCAAATTTGAAAAGGATATACACTCCAAACAACATGCTAGAAATTGAAAGAAAAAAAATTACACAAAGAGAATTAAAATTACTATTTAAATTCTAATTTCTAAAAGTTAATTTTTGTTTCAAAGTTTGCTTCAATTTAATAGATGGAAGATATCCTTGCATCCTGAAAAACAAGATGCATATTTTTTCGTACATCCAAACAATATACTTATGTATTTAAAAATATTTATATAAAAAATGTATGTTCAACATTTAAACTTCCAAGTATGGATAATTTCCATATATCCATAAAAAATGATGCATATTGTCATATGAATCTAGTTTTTTGTTAGTTAAATATATTTAAGTCGGCGTATACTTAATCTTAATCAACTCCTAATATGCTTCTACAATATCATATCAAGATAATTACATGAAATAGCAAAATTAAGCAACATACATGAATCATTGACGAGGAACACCTTGCGATAAAAAAATATGGGACCTTGCCCAGTTAAAGATCCACTAAAGTAAATAAGGTTTACATATAAAAAAAACCCGATCATTATAACACTTGCAACCAACGACTCCTTTTATTGTCTTTAGAATATCCAGACGGATTCATCCCTGTATAGCAACGTACTAGTTTTTCCCGCCTCATCTCTAATAACCGATAACTCAACTTCTTGATCTATTGGGAGGAACTGAATCCTTTTTCTTTGTTTTTTTGAGGAAATTTTAAGCACCTCGAGTTTCTGATTTTTTTTCCTTGAATAATAAAAGGTACACTTTAATTGATTCTCCAGTCATGCTTTATATGCTTATACTGTGAAAAACGAGTATAACAGTTTTCTCCTTCAAAATATAATGAGGCTAGGTGTCTTCTTCATGGATGTTTAACCTATAGTAAACCCTGGGTTTCTTATCAAGATAAGAGAATATTTTCTGCGGACTATAAGTTGGGAATATATGTTATAAAACATAAATTGATTTCCCAATAAATATGTTTTTAATAACAATTAAATTTTTCATAAAAGAAATTCATTTTGATATGATTTGATTGTTCCATATCATATGGTTTTAATGGTGTTCCCTATACCATAATAACATTTTATTAAACTTGTTGAAACTCTTGAATATAAAATCAGAATTTTGGTAGGAAAATAAATCAAGAGTTTTTCTTTATGTTTTTGAGTTTGAGAAAAAAAAAAATAGAAATAAAACAAGTGTGTAATCATCCTTTGTTTTCCACAAGAATGATTCTGAGTAAGAATGAAAGTGTAGAAGTATCACATTCTCTCACCGTGCAAGAGCGATTATGAAATAGATTGAAATCGGATGCTTTATCTTGGGGACGACGCAACATCGAAGAACTACTTACACAATATTGGACAAATCCACAAAACACCTAAAGGAAAGCAACCTAGTCCGCGGTTAGAGGTGTCAAAAAGACCAGGCTAGTCGGAGCCTATCTGGCCCAGGCTGTATAAACATGCCAAAACCTGGCCCGACCTGCTTTTAAGCAGGTTTGGCCAGGTCTAGGCTGGGCTGTAATTTTTGGCCTTATATCCTGTTTAGCCTGGCCTGAATGGGCCTGCTCAGGTCGGCCTGAATATGCTTAATTAATATAGTTCTAAAAGTATAAAATAAAATTTAACGGTGAGGTTTGAACTCTTAATCAAGAGTAAAATAGGAAGAGTACCTAACCACCAGACCAAGCCACGTTATGTGATAACACGTTACCAAAAATACATACAATGTTTATATTAGAAAGGTACCTATATTAAAAATTATATAAAGATCTACTGCTTCCCTAAATATTCTTAAGATCTACTACTACCCTAGATATTTTTATTCTGATGGCCATATAAATATGACATATATCAACTGCTTATGAGATTTGTTACAAATACGCTAAAATTTAAATAGTTATTCATGTTATAATTTTTATCTAAATCTTAAATAAATAGTTATTAGAATTAGAATCATGGTTACGAATGTTTGCAGGTGTGATTTTTTAACAAAACCAAAACACCATTATTATTTTTATCCTGATCATCATCATCATTATAATGTTTATTTGGGGTAATCATCCCATGATTATTAATCTAAAACTATTATACTATGTAGCAAAAAAACAAACTATTATATTAGATTGATGCTCCACCGCGATTATTTACCATCATAATTTTATCCACACTTAACCAAACATATCACAGTATTCACATAATTAACACTTATTCTAACATAATTTTTTTTATTTATTAGGAGGATAGATGGTAAATATTAATTAAATAATACTAAATCTTAGTGAGTCAATAATGTTAACATTTATGTAGTATCATAACAAAAATGGTATGTTGCTAAGATAGTGAGGTATACTACGTATAGCCTGGATATCTAGATATCAAACCCATTTGCATGTATTTTTTGCTACATATTTAAAGCAGGCAAGCCATGCCCAGCCCAGACAAGCCCAAAGGAAAACATGTCAGGCTTAGGCTCAGGCTGGGCTGTCTTAGTTGCATATCAGGCTCGTCTAGCCTGGCCAAGTTAGTACACAGGCCTCTTAAAGCTGGGACGTAGGCAGGCCAGGCTGAGATAAGACAAGCCAGGTTGGGGCAGGCCGGCCTGTTTGACACCTCTATCCTTGGTTCATCCATAACATTTTTTTTATTGTTTTGCAGGCATAATTTATCAATTGATCCAATAATTTTAAGACGTATTATTCTGTCGTAGATATCAAAAGAAAAACGAATGCTGAAATGTGATAAGTATCATTGTTTATTCGTTTTATTGAATTATTAACAATATAATTTTACTTTAGCGATTGAACATGGTGACTGAGATTTTAGGTTACTTGATACCTAGAGTTGAATTTTATGTCTGATCTTGATGGACTAGGATTGTAACTTGACTAATATTTTTCTTTCATGAATATTTAGCATAGAAAAAATATTGCTGATGATAAATAAATATTTTTAACATGTTGTAGAGTTTTCTAAAAAAATACTATATGAAAATGAAGTTGGTCTAGAAAATTTTACTGGAGATAGCAGACATCATACAGATCATACATGTTAAATTTAATAAGTTTTGAACACCGGAAAGTATTTTAAAAATATTCTACAAAGCTGTATAACGTAGTTGAAAATTTCTGACTAGCAAAAAATAGTCCTGATTGAATTTGTTCTATTCTTATCTCTGCGTATATATTTTGAATTCATGTATAACGTAAAACTAATAGATCAAGAAATTACCTTCAAAGCCTATTTTTAATTTTTCCATTTGGGATTATGGTTTAAGAGATATAGTGATCTTAAATAGGTGTGGATGTCTGTCCAAAACATGAGAATAGAGATTAGAGAAATAAGAAAGTTACATAGAGGTCGTATGTGTTGATTAGTGCTTATTTCATATTCTTGTTTAATTACGAAATAACATTCAAACTAGTGCATACCATATGTTTGATTATGTGCTTAATTGGAAGTTGTAAATATGGCGCTATAGTTATAAAAGTTCATCATCTTTGTTTGACACCTTAGAACAACTTGCAATACTAATTTTTATCGATTTTGAAACATTTGTGAGAGTATATATACATCTTATTTATTTGGGGATACATATGCTCAGATATAAATGATTGTGACATGTGATAATTTTACTTATTTAAGCAAGTTTCCAGTGGAAAAAAATTGTGAAAATATGTCGGAAATTAATTGATGTGTGGAGCAATAGTTTTTGATAACGTCTTTGCTGTTTTGGAAAGAGTGGAAAATGGTCTATGACTGATTAAGCCTCCAAAGAAGATGAGGTATGTTTGATGAACTATTGGTAGTTTTTCGTAGTTTTCAATTAACTACGTTCTAAATTGGAAAAGTGATTAGAATGCACGAAAACAAGATATTACAAATATACACTTATTGTTTATGACAATAAATGTGTGACTTATAGAAGTTTGAAACTTGTAACATATAATTCGATACCAAACCAAACTGAAAGAATAAGAAACCTATTCAAAGCAAATATCAATACCAACTTCCATCAAGAAATAAACATAATTTTAATTATGAAGTTATTTGATATGCTTGCATTAAACCAAGTATTGTCTCAAAAAATAAATTTAAGAAAGTATTATAACTTGATAATGCAAGGATACCAATAACTATTAATAATATTTTTCAAGCTAAGTTAGCGTGAATTGTGGATACGGTGAGAGGTGGTTAGATATTGGTCAATTACACCATGTTTGTTTTGATAGGTTATTGTTCAAAAGTTGTACTGAATCGTTTGAAATAAAGTGTTCTTGAGATATACTCACACCTCTAAGATTCTTGTTAATGATATGGTCTCAAAATTTACTTCGGGTAGAACTATCTTGTTAAAGATGTTCATACTTCCAAAGTGGGAAAGAATCTAGTTTCCGCATATCTTGTTATAACAAGATTGAGATTAGAAATTTGTTGAATTTTATCATTGCACTACAACCGGTATTTTATGGATGGAATGTTTGAACCTAAAATTGCAATCTTATCATAACATGAATTGAATCTCAAATGTTTGAAATATGATATTTTATCATGATTTTATGAAGTTACTGAGTTACTAATGAGTATGAGCATGAACATGCTCTGTTTTCCTCTAAAATTTATGAATTTTTTGAGTAACATTTATGTAATCTTACCCAAATCACTAAAGCATGTAACTCACAGATCTTGCTAGCTTGCAATGATATCGGATGAAATAAAATATTAGAGAATTTTATAAGATATTTTCGATGCTTCATATAATTTATCTTTGTGACCAAATCTGATAGTTTAAGTAGCGAATTAGGCGATGTTTTCTCCCCAAAAATTGTTTCAACTTGTATCCTCTATATTTGACATTTGAATTTAGATCATTAGATTTTCACAATTTTTTTGGATCTTTGGATATTGTTTTGAAATCCATAATTGAGTCAAAGAATAGTGGGGGTTCCATACCCTATGATGTACCAAATTTGAACTTAAATTAGAAAAACTGAAAACGAAGGTGACACGTTCACTAAGAATGAAACTAGACTAGCATATATAGTGAGACTAAACTTTAGTCCTGAATATTACATTGCTTATAATTTAGAAGTAACTTCACGTTGACATATACTTTGTTCTTCAAGTTTTATTCTTTGTAAAAAAGTTTTTGTGAGCCTAATATTTTTGGCTAAACAAACAGAAAACTAAGGATTTCGCTGACACTTGTAATCATGTTACTAAATTAACTTATATTCTTGCGTCGTTGATGATATTTCCACTATGTATGATTTTTTATACACCATAAATAGAAATATATACTTAAATGTGTATGTTAAAAAGAAGCATCTGAAGAAAAAAATGAAAAGCGTTTTACTTGATTAGTTCAAATGGTTTCAGAATTGATGAAAGTAAGATGCATAACAATATTTTTTTATATGTATAAATGATTTGTTGAATTTATATTCTAACTTGTATAGTGTTAATGAAACAGAGAACATGCTTAGTTTACTATTTGACATGAAAGACTTGGGTGAAGATACTGTAGATTTTTTGAATTAAATTTGATCTTCTTTTGGATATTTTATTACAATAAAAAAGGTATTTTTAAAAGAAATAGAAATATATGTAGCCTAATTTTAATTAGCTTTCATTAATTTAGTGTTAATATGCTTGAGTTTGTGTGTGATTGCACTAGATAAAAAATGAGTATGGTAGCACAGTATGTTTCTTTTCTATATGATTGATATATATATTTCTTTTATAATGGGGGTTTAATATATTGTTTTTGTAGTGGGGGTTTTATTTTCTGATTTACCAATTCTTGTATGGAAATTTGGTAAAGCATTGAGAAGGTTATAAGGTTTTTAAAAAGAACCGCAAACCTAGAAATACATTATCCAAAAAAATTACCGCAATTCTTTAAGGATTTGCAATGATGATTGGGATACCTTTTAAAAAGAATCCTATAAAGGATGAAAGGAATCAGTCATCTACTATATAGACGAAAATCTAATATGATAGTTCTGCGATTATTGCAAGAGCTGATAACTATTTACAACAGTAAAAACCTATCGATGTTGAGTCATTTGTGATGGATACCCAACCTAGAAATAGGTTCAAAGATTATAGACAAAATCACGAATGATATGGAGATGCATAAATAATATGTTATATAAAGTCTGAAATGTTTTTTCGTTGTCTTTTGACGAAAGGATTAAAAAGAGAGAAGAGGACGTATTCATCTTATGGGAAGATGCCCATCGATATTGAGTTATTTGTGATGCGGATACCCAACCTATAACTCAAGGTCTCAAAGTAGGTTCAAAAGGGTAAACCTTACATATGGAGTGAGATCCCAAATATAGGTTCAAATTGGACACAGAGTCATAGATAATATGGATGTGCTAAATTATGCCTTTTGAATAATTTATCCCACGACATGATATCCTGAGGCGAGTAAAGGTTGAGTTTAATTTTAAATTTTAAACTCTTAATGATGTTTATATCTCTATTTAGAGTGGGATACTTAGCTACAAGAATACTCTTGATAAACTCACTTATATGAATGTAAAAGTGTGGTTGCTTTCTATGAGGATAATGGGAAGTTCTCTAAATCCTTGATTAAACTGGGATACAAGCACATGGACATAATGCGCTAGCTTTATACTTTTTACACTAGTATAGTCGTGTGTGTTAAGAAATCTTTTTATATCCTAGAGTTCAACACTTGTGTTCACTTTATGGTCAGCTTTTAAGAGAGCTTATTGACACTACGTAAAGGTTCAAACCGCGAGATACATTTACTTATACGCAATAGTACTTTACAGTTTTTGCTCAATGTTTAAAAAATATGAGCAAAACATAAATTGTTGTTGGGAATATATGTTTTAAAACATAAATTGATTTCTCGATAAATATGTTATTAATAACAATTAAATTTTTCATAAAAGAAATTCATTTTGATATAATTTGATTGTTTCATATTTTATAGTTCTAATGGTGTTAACAATACCATAATAACATTTCATTAAATATGTTGAAACTTTTAAATCTGAATTTTGGTTGGAAAACAAATTAGGAGTTTTTTTTTTTATGTTTTTGAGTTTGAGAAAAAAATAGAATTTAGAAAGAAAACAAGTATGTAATCATCCTTTGTTTTCTACAAGAGTGATTCTGAGCATGAATGCAAGTATAGAAGTATCACATTCTCCCATCGTGCAAGAGGATTGTGAAAGAGATTGAACTCGGTTGATGATGCGACATTGATAGACACATTTTAGTGTCTAATTTGCACCTTAGTTTCTATTAAGTTAGTATTCGATTTTGCAATTATTACGTGTTTTTATGCTTTTGTAGGTACATTAGAAGAATAAAGATTTGTAGAAAATTGGCTCAAAAAGTGATAAAGGCACCCGGGACAAGTGTTATTGGCACCCCAAGATGAATAAGGGACACCCTAGAATCGGGCCGAGTCAACTCAGTCAACACAGCGGGTCAACCCAGTGAGTCAACCCGGCCTGAGTCACCTATCCAGCTCATCGGCAGCAACACGGGAAGCTTCTGTGAACTCAAAAACACGTGAAATTTGGTGTGTCTTGCTTCCAAAGTGT
>JAJJMC010030606.1:1847544-1889384 GCA_023531435.1 Papaver californicum
GATTTGGGAAGATTCTGGAGAGTTTTGGAGAGTTCTATTAGGTTTAGAACTCTCCCTAGGGTTTGTAGACCCTATATATATGAAGAGAAGCCGAAGAAATCAGGCACGCAGCCCTAGAGATCGATTCAGAGAATTCCGGCCATACTCCGGTCGCCGCCGATCACCTGCTGCTGCTCCGGCCGGCTTGTTCTTCACCCACCATCACCGAAGAAGACGACTCTGCAACGTCTGTATCTGTTGCATATCCAGTGTTACATCTTGCTCCTGTTGCCTTAGATTTTAAACACTTCTGTTGCTTAAAGCTATTTTGTAACGGCTGAACCCTGTTCTGTGACATTTATACACGCATCTGTTCAGCTGTTGCACCATTATTCAACCTTGTAATCGATATTTTGAGCAATGAAGAGATCTTTTGAGCAAGTTTTCTCCACCATGAGCTAAGTTTATTTACTGGGATGATGGAGGAGGTTTTTCTTTCAATTTTATGTGGTAAGTCTATTTTTAATTAATTATTAATAATTCTTTTATTATTATTTGCATGGATTTAAATTAGAAAAAAAATGGTTTTTATTAAATAGTTGTGTTCTCTTTTGATGGGTCATGCTTAGTTAATTACTCTTGATGTCCCATGCTTAGGATTTACAATTATTCTTCTAGAAAACATATTTTTGGCAAACTTTAATTAAATTGTTAAAAAGAATTACATGATTAATCACATAAATTGTTAGAAATAACTGAATCCCGATTCCTAGTTTTCTCCATATTTTCTAAAAATCATCTCTAGTTTATTTTCCTGATTTTTATTAGTTTAGATTACGTCCAATATTTTCTAAAATCGTTACCTTCACAAGTTCGAGAATCAAACACTTTATTTACCACTTTAAAAACTACATCAGACATCGAAGAACTGCTTGCACAATCTTGGGCAGAGCCATTAAATGTTTTAGAGTGTGACCTAGTCACCGACTCATCCATAACATTATTTTGTTTTTGTTTTTATTATTAATTCAACAATTGTTCCAACACTATATATTTCAAGACATTTTTTTTGGCATCGTTAAAACCATTGACATCGATGAAAATTAATGAGCTCTATAAGAACTAATAATAAAATGTATTGGGTAATAATATATCTTTCTAAGGGAAAAGAGGTTTGGGCATTATAAATTTAATGGTCATGAAAAAAATAAATTGATGGCCAAATGGTTTTGAATGTATGGGAAAGAAGTAACAAGCAATATTCTGGTGGAAGATATATATTTAGTGAGAAAATCGAGGCTGATTTGAAAATGTTGATTCTTAAAGACACTAACATATCTCGAGGAAGGGGGATGTGGAAGGGTTTCTTAAAATTCTACTAATGAAAAACAATTTTGTTTGTATTGTAAACAAGGGTGACGTTATTTTACATTAGCACGATAAATGGCTGGATAATAAAATATATATTAAAGGTAATTTATCCTACTTTTTATATGAAATCAAGTGACAAATGTGGACATGACTGAACGGTATCATAACCACTCAAAATTAAACAAGTTCTTTTACTTTACAAATACAAATTAAAGTATAGTAGTAAGAACAAGTTCGTTCCTTGGGGATATATGGGTTGTTAGTTATTCTTTATACTTATGTTGCTAGGGGTTTTATTTTGGTTTTTAAGCTAAATTATGCTAAAGCAAAAAAGTTATTCGGGCAGGTAGAAAAGTTATCATCAATGGGAAAGTACTGGTTAAAGGTTTCATCTTCCATCATCAAACATGTTATTAATTAAAACCATTTAGACGTTTAATTCTTTTTTATACCAAAACCCCCAAATCATCCTATTGAGGGCTTATTTCAGAAAAATTCCTAATATCATCATGTGCGTAGTAACTACTCCTTTGATCCTTTACACTCAATAACTCGGCACAAAATCCGATTTAGTTTAACCCAATGAGAGCAATGATGATAGTGAATTGAGGTTATTTTAAGCAACCAGGCGCAAGAGTCACACAAATTTATCTTAGGTTAAGCTTCTACAGTTGATTGCATGACAACATCTCATTGTTATCAATTATGATACGCTACTTGTGACTAGAGTTTTTCGGAACTTCCGGATCTCAAATTCTAGCCTAGCTATATATTTGAACATGTGTCACTTAACTGGCCATTTAAACAAACAAGTATTCACTCATACATTGTGATATAATTAGTAGAACAAAAGCGATATATGAAATAAATCATGCACGTTAAGAATTTATAATTTTAATTAATAAACATGTTCGAGACTTCGGATCGCATCCTTAACCAATATTATGAAATTATCTCCTCATAGATTTACTTACAGAAAAAGTAGTATGAACCCTTAGTAGGAAGTAGAAAAATGTCCAAATATCAAAAAACAATCCCTAGCTCTATGTTCTTTGCGTAAAAGTGTGTCTAATTGATTTTTAAAAGTGCCCCTATATATATATATATATATATAAGTATTAAAGTGCCCATAGACAAGTCCTCGTGTCGAAACTCGCCAAAAATACCCAAAACTAGGGTTAAATTCGAGTGTTATATGTTGATGTCATTTTTGGCAAACTGACAAGCTAAATATCTAAGTAGGCTCGTGTGAAACAAAAGGAGTCAGCTCAGTCACATCCTTGGATCGCCAGTTCCGTGGAATTGAAAAACTTTCACCTCTTCATGGGCCAGCGTGTTATGAAAATTTTACCCCTACAACTTATTTTACCTGTTGGATACAAGAGTTTAAAAATGTAACCCTTTATTTTGGCTTGGACGAATTAAAATTGTGCAACCCACTTTTGTCGATGTCATCTTCAATTGATAAGGCAACTTGACCGTAAAAATTTGAGTTCTCCTGAATATATAGCTCCCGAGCTTAAGGCTCGTTCCTTGCAAAACGAACAACTTCATACCATCTTGCATGTTAAAAACTTTTCTATGAGTAACTATTTATAAAAGCAAAAAAAAAAAAAATATGTACATACTCGAATCGACTTTTGAACACACTCCTTTAAAGATTGTTTACTTAACATGTTAATTTGATTGGTGAAGTAGTTAACGACTTAACGAATGTCTCACTACCATGCATGGTAAGAATCTTGCCCCTGTACTTACCGAAAAATTCCAAATGGAGATATAACGACAGTTGGGAAAGCCCTTTATCATTTGGATATTAATAAACGAATTGGGCCCAACTGATTCTCTCGGTCAGGATTTTCCACGGGAAAATCTCTTGGTAAGGCCGTTCCTATAGGTGTGGCAAATCTCTTAATTTTCCATATATGCACCCAATATGAGTATGCCTAAATAGAAAACTCATATGGCAAAGTGGCAAATTTTCCAGTTTTCCAAGCAAGGCAGAGTCTCTACTGAGCGGTAGAGTCTTGACTACTCGGTAGATACTCGATCGCACGGTGAAATATATGTCGCTCAATGTTTTATCATCCAACGGTCCAGAATCATCCCCTATAAATTTTCGATTTTTACCTCATTCTAACTCAAACCTACTCTACACTTCTCAATCTGTCATTCATCTTTCTTCTAGTCTAAAACAAAATTTACCATTTTCACTCACACTTTCTCTACATTTCATCATTAGATAATTTTTTGTAATATGACTTTTCAAGCTCAACCTCAACCTCACCTCAATCTGGCCGAAGTAACAAAGTTCAGGGTGCAAAATTTATCGTAGACGAAGATGAATGCATTTGCAAGAATTGTGTTTTTTTAGACACGATAATATCAATGGTGAACAACAATAAGGAAACCCCTTTTGGTCAAACATATTTCATGAATTTAATAAAGAAACAATGAACCTCAAAAATCGTGATGCAACAGGGTTTGTAGCTCAATTTTGTATGATTAACAAAGAGGTGATGCGCATTGTGGCTTAAACCATGTAATTTTAACGAGTAAGAATGATTTGTGAAACAAATGAGAGTGTATTAAGAAGATCACTTGAGGAATGGCGGAGAGTGAACGGAAAATGTTTCAGTTTCTTAAGTTGTTTTCACATCTTTATGGTGTTCCACAAATACAAATCATTTTTGCTTATTGCCCCTCCACTAGTTGCGGCTCAATGAAAACTTATATTAAATTGTTTTACTTTTAATTATAAGCCATTAATTATATGTGTAATTTTTTCAACTTTACTTAATTGAATGTAAATCTAAAAGTACCGATAATTTTTTTATGGAAGTCTAATTCAACTTTACTTCTTGTTTAAATTCTAATTTTCAAAATAATTTACAGTTTTGCGCCCTTTTTACAAGATATAAACATTAAGGATTTCAATAAAAATCTCGGTCATTATTTGGGCTCATATTTATTTTCAGTTGACGTAACTTCCATTTTATGCGATCTTGAGAAGAGTTTTCTTGGTTTTTGTGACCAGTACAATGGATATTAAGGATGTTAACTTTCAAAACTTGAACTTTTGTTTCCTTTTAACATATTTTCCTTGGTTAACTTTAAAAACATGAACTCTTTTTTTCTTTTTACCATTCTTTTTTTATAAGCAATACATATCTTGTCAGTAGCAGCTTCAAGTTTGGCTTTAGAAAAATCATAAGGTTGATGTTGATTATCGACTTGGGATGCAACTTTTGCAATATGGAATTTCTGATCTAAAAAAAATTTGGGAATTTTTTAAAGATTTGGGTTTGAAAATCATGTATTCATAAAAGATAGAGGGAGAGAGCCGTTGTAGATAAAAACCCAAACATTAGAGACAGAGTCTTAGATCATTGGCGTTAGGGTCTCTACCGCACGGTAGATACTCTATTTTTGTACCCTTTTCCCACAGTGGAGCAATAAGTTTGCCAAGTCACTTGGCATGGCAAAATAAAAAAAATTGGCAGTCCCTATAGAAACCGGCCTAAGAGCAGTGACAACAGGGTGGAAAAATACCCAAAACCGAGCATTTTCCCATCCCGTTTTAATTTGAACTTATCGAATTAACCTTGGTCGATTGGCCAACCCATGGACTAGCATCGTTCAAGCCTCAGCTGACAACGACTAGTTCATCCAATGACTTTAATTCTCATATCTATAAATTCAACTCTTTCCCATTTTAAAATCACACTTTATACACCTTCTATACCTATAATCTCCAACAAATCTCTTATAATCTCAATTTTTTTCGGTTAATTGTTCATAAAAGCTTTCTCTGTGAGCCTAAATCAGAAAAAAAAAAAGGTTTAAAAAAATATATATGACGTGTAATGATCCGACCGTCCACCGATATTGTCCCTACTTAGCCACTGTGGTTATCCTAAAATATGGGGTTTTCAGCGAGCACCTTTGCGGTTATCCAACAGCAGCTTCCTGAAAGGTCACCTATCCGTGGATTGCTCCCAGCCCGAGCACGCTTAAATACTTAGTTTTTTTGCTAATTATGGAGACAGTTGTGTTGAAAAGGCCCCAGTGTCATGAAAGGCCAAACCATTACCCATATTCCATTCGGCGAACCCTACCTGTTGAATCGGGGTATTACAATACCACCACCTTAAATTGGAGTCGTGCTCGGCTCCGAAATATACAATCTCAGATCCCCGACGTTCCCTGCCACTCATGAGCCGTACCTGGCACACCCTATAAATCATACTTTATCACCCTTGGCAGGTGACCCGCCGTCATCTGATATCATTTGTAATAACCTAACCCTCCACTCATATTGTCCCTACTTAGCCACTGTGGTTATCCGACAATGTAGGATTTTCAACGGGCACCGATGCGATCATCCAGCAACAGCTTTACAGGAGATCACTCATCCTTATGTTGCTCCCTGCCTGAGCACGCTTAACTGCATAGTTTTTTGTCATCTGTGGAGCCAGTTATGCTGAAAAGACCTTGTGTTAGGAAATAACAAATCATTACCTATATTCCATTCGGCGAACACTCCCTTTTAAATCGGGATATTACAATATTTAAATACCACCGTCTTAAATTGTAATACCTCATTGCTCCGGTTTTCTAGGAATATTTTTTTAGGGTTTGTGCGTTTTTTTTAAATTTCTTCTTGCGTGTTTTACGTGATTTCATGCAATGGTTAATCATGATTCTGGTCATGATGGTAATCAGGGATATCGTGAATCGTGATTCCTTAACTGGTCGTGTTATTAGGAATAGAGAGGCAACGAAGATTGATCTTAATACTTTTCCTGAGCCTGTATTGAAGACAAACGGAAGTTCATCGAGAATTGTTCTAACACCAGAACTTGAAGAAGAAGCTGAGAAGATCATGAAATATAGTCTTATTGGTAGGTTGGATGCTAGGAGGATCGATATGAAGTTTTGGGATGTTTAGAAGGAGCCGATAACGTTACGGGACCTAAAACAGAGTTGTTGATTCACACCAACGGATCGGGTTTATTTTTCAATGACTTTTGATAACAAGGAAGATAAAATAAAAGTTTGGGAAGGAGGACCATGGTTTATTGAAAACATTGTTGAGAATAGGAACGTTTATCATGTTGTTTGTGTTCAAGATTAAATTGCAACTTTTGATCCGGAAAAACAGAAGACAACCACAATTCTTGTTTGGGTTCAGTTGAAGGGTTTGAACATTCAATACTAGACGTAGAAGATATTATTATCAATGTGCAAGGCTTTGGGTACGCCTGTGAAGATTGATGAAGTAACTTTGAGAAGAGAGTTTGGGTATTTTTCTAGTGTTTTGGTTGACTTAGATTTCTCAGATCCAGTTCCTGATAGTATATGGGTTGAATTATCATGGTTTCCTGTAGGGTTTGAGCAAGAAGTGGTTATACTTAATAAACCTAGCTTTTGTGCTCACTGCAAAACTATTGGTCATTCTTTAGATGACTGTACAGAATATTGCTATTAGGGAAGAAGCTAAAGTTGTTGCTGCAGAAAAGGAGGTGAGTAATCGAAATAATAGAACCAGAAGAAAGGGTAAGGGAAACAAAAATTAAGAACTTTTAATAGCTGAAGAGGTTCATAAGCTTGAATCGGAGAGACAGGTAGAAGAAGCTTTGGAAGAAAAAAAAACTTTTGTGGATAGGATTATTGAAGAAGAAGCTAATAAACTGTATGTTGAAGCTGCAGAGATGGTTGTTAATGAAACAAATACTACAACAAGGTTTAATGTTCTCAAAGATTCTGGGAATACACCTATAGATGCGAATGATGGAAATGTGGATGATGATAATGGTAGTGAGGATGATGAAGCTACAGTTGATGAATATGAAACAGAAGATGAAGGTTCTTTTAAGGAGAAGAGTGTTGAGGTGGAAGATTCAAATGCTTTAACTATGCATTTGAATAAGGTTGTGGACGAGGTAGTAGACTAGGGATCTAAGAGTGGAGAGGATGAGATGAACGGTGATAAGTATGGCGCGGAAGTGAGATTAGCTAAGGCAAAAGAAAAGGAGACATAAGATGTAACATCCAAGGAAGCTCCAAAGACTCGAGCTGAACGAGAAGCAAAGTTGTTAGAAAGATGGAGTGACAGAATTGAGAAGGAAGAAAACATTGTTCGGGGTAAGATTTTGAAGAAGAAGCCATAAAAAGCTAATTCTAAGAAAGATAAAAGTGGGAAGAATCTAGGTCCTAAACAGACAACTAAACAGAAGATTAAATGAATGTCTTCTATTGGAATATCCGAGGACTTGCGAACCGGAAAGTCAAGTCCAAGCTAAGGATGTACTGCAAAGAGTAAGCCTGATTTTATTTGCGTAGCTGAACCAATGTTGAAGCCTACGTCCAAATTTATTAGTAGTTTGAATTTGATGGGAATAGATGAGGGGATTATTCATAACTCCACTGAAGAAGGTATTGGTAATTTATGGGTGTTTAGTTCTAATGAAGTTGGTGCTCCAACAGTAGTTAGCATGTCTAGACAAGCTATAACAATATTGTCGAATGGAGATTTAATTTCTTTTGTGCATGGTGCACAAGGAGAGGAGAAATCTGTGGCGTCAACTAAGTAGAGATAGCATGAATTGTCCCTGGTTGATAATAGGTGATTTCAGTTACGTTTTGAGATTACAGGAAAAGAGAGGAGGTAAAGTGCCTAATGCTGATGTTGTTCAAGAATATGGAGACTGGATTAATGAGAATGAGCTGTTAGAAGCTGATGCTTATGGCAGTAAATTCACGTGGTGTAACAATCATTCTGGGTTACAAAGATTTTTGAGTAGACATGATCGAGCCTTCCACAATAAAGAATGGGTTGAAAAGTTTACAAACTTGAGATATAAGGTTTTAACTAGGGAGTTATCTGACCCTTCCCCTCTCTATGGGTATAATGTTGTTATCAAAAGACCAAATATAGCTCCTTTTAGAGTTCAAAAGATGTGGTTTGAGCATCCGGACTTTATGAGAATGATGTCTCAGTCCTGGCAGGAAGAAAGCTATGGTACGGAGGCGTATATTTTTATGGCTAAACTAAAAAGATTAAAGGAAGTCATAAAATTTTGGAATAAAACTGTTTTTGGAGATGTAAATAAGAGTCTAAAAGTTGTTGAGTCTACTTATGATGAATGCTTGGAAATTTCTGATGAGGACCCAAGTAATGAGAACAAGTTAGCAACACTGACTGAAGCAAAAAATTATGTTGCTGCAGCAAGACACGAGCTGGCAGTATTGCTTAGACAGAAATCAAGAGAGTTGTGGATTGATGAGGGTGATAGTAATACACGTTTCTTTTATAAATCTATCAGGATGAAAAGAAATGAAATAGATATTACCAAGTTAATCAAAGAGGATTGGGAGGTTTTGGTAGAAGAACAAGACTTGCGTGAGCATGTGGTGGGCGGCATTAACTAATCCTGGTTTTGCAGGAGCTGGTTGTGTTTTGAGGGATCATCAGAGTGCGTGTCTAGGAGCATTTGATGCTGGGTTGGGGATTGGAACGAACTACACCGCACAAATTGAAGCTATTCTCTTAGGATTGTAATGGTCCCTCGGATGGGTTGTGCGTTTGATGGTGGACAAAGTGGAGGTTTCTTCAGACTCTAAGAATGCTATTTTAGCGGATTTTTAGTCCGGTGGAGTGTATTTGGGTTCCACCAGCTGAAGATGCAATTATGTTATGCTGTGATGGGCGGCATTAACTAATCCTGGTTTTGCAGGAGCTGGTTGTGTTTTGAGAGATCATCAGAGTGCTTGTCTAGGAGCATTTGCTGCTGGGTTGGGGATTGGAACGAACTACACCGCACAAATTAAAGTTATTCTCTTAGGATTGGAATGACCCCTCGGATGGGCTGTGCGTTGGATGGTGGACAAAGTAGAGGTTTCTTCAGACTCTAAGAATGCTATTTTAGCGAATCAAAGTGGTAATTTGTCATGGTCGGTCATGGGTAGATGGAAGAAAGTGAAGTCCAAGTATTCTGTTATTAATTTCAAGCAAATGTATCGTGAAGTTTATTTTGTTGCGGACTCCATGTCAAAATATACGGCACGATTGCAAATGGAAGAAAAACTAGACTTGACGGGTAAATTGGATTTCCTCAATTATTTAGAGGGTCCTGATATTTCTTATTTCCGTTTAAGTAATTTTGTCAAGAGCCTTCCAGACTTTTTTTTGTTCTTTATTTCATTTTTTATAATCATTTTGAAGTTTTTTGATACACTAAGCAAAGAGAATTAAATTGTGATACCTGGGTTTGGCCGATCGGTTCAATCAAATTTGTTAATTTGTCGATTCCCACATGGATTGCTCTACTGCTAGCATTCTTGTTTCCAAAATAAGTGCGGACTCCTCATAAAGAAAAATCAGGTGTCAGTAACTGAATGGAAAGTTACACGCAGTCGAAAAGAAAACGGTGTGAACACCAGATGACACATATACCCATCTTTAGTTTGCATCAGCATTTCAATACAGAAGAAAAGAGGCGTGAATGTGTTATAATCGGAGGGCATTTTTATAACTGACTATACCTTCTGTTGAGCGAAATTAAATTTTTTTTCTTTTTCCTCGATCCAAAAAATCTCTCTAAAAGCTCAACAACAAAACCCTAGAGAGACATACCGAGAGAGATAATTAATATTTCTTCGAAATTGAGCTCTGAAAATTTTGGAGTAATGGCTAGACAAGATACCTTAGTCCAAGAATTGATTTTGTATGCAGCAAGTGCTGCCCTAAGTTGTTTAGTGCTTTTCGCGGGTTTAAGACATCTTGACCCTAATAAGGGTGCCACTAAGAAAGCCATGGAACAGAAGAAAGAGATCGCTAAACGGTTAGGAAGACCTTTAATTAACACCAATCCTTACGAGGTATTATTGTTTTCTTAATCTTATTTTCAACTTCGTATATGTTTTATTTTTCTAAGTACATATAAATTCCTTATATTTGATGGTGTTTGAACTTCGTATATGTTTTATTTTTTTAAGTACATAGAAATTCCTTATTTAGTGGTGTTTAATTAGCTTGTCTTGTATAATAAGATCTCATGAAATGGGTTTTGGTAATTGCTGTATAGTTTTGAGGAAGATGAGCTTCTTTTGCGGTGATTTTTCGTTTTATGTGGTATTTTGATGGTTTTTATTTTCTTGCGTGTTATTGTTGCTCTTTTCCTGAATTCATCAGGATTTCATTATGTGGGGGCATAAAATGTGGGTTAGGGTCCCAGTATCTAGAATTTGGTAACCTGGATTAAGATTTATAAATGGTTGACCATCTGTGTAATTTTGGAATTGAGAAAGGGAACAAAGATAAGATTATTTGTGTAAGTCTTTCCTTACAATAACTTTATGTACTTTGTCTATTTAAAATAAATCTACTTATTCTCATTCCACGGGGTTGTCACTTGTCTTTACCTTGGAGTTTGGTCACGCTATCAAATGCGCCACATTTGTGTGTTGGAGGATATAATCCTGTTTTGAAGCACGCACAATGATATCATCAACTGTTTAGTTTGATTGTTTGTTGTTAGCATTTGGTTGCTAGTGTTGTAGGAGTGTAGATGTTTTTTATAGATAGTCTGCCGTTGCTCTCCTGTTACCTTTTGTCTGTCTTCGGCGGTAGAATTCCTCAGAATAGGGAATGCACTTCTCTATTAGGCTAGACTCCTATTCTACATGTTTAGATTATCTGGTGATGAATGCTATGTTTCATATGTGCTGTGAAAACATCTTTAGCTGCATACTCAATAAAGAATGCACAATAGCGTATAACTGTTGTTACTCTCTTTGAGTACAGGATGTAATAGCTTGTGATGTCATCAATCCTGACCACATTGATGTGGAGTTTGATTCTATTGGAGGCCTGGACAAAGTTAAACAAGCATTGCATGAATTGGTTATCCTTCCACTCAGAAGACCTGAATTATTTGCTGGGAAGCTCCTCAGTGCACAGAAAGGAGTATTGTTATATGGCCCACCAGGAACTGGCAAGACTATGCTTGCCAAGGCAATAGCAAAGGAGTCTGGAGCAGTATTTATAAACGTTAGAGTCTCGAATTTGATGAGCAAGTGGTTCGGTGATGCTCAAAAGCTTGGTAAGTGCTGATAGTTGAATAAAATATTGGTAGCTTTTTATCTTCAAATGTCATACACTCATACCAGTTTCGATGGGTTCTTATGCTGTTTAAGGGGGCAAAAGTCAGTAATTCTTCTAATATAATGCTTTCATTAAAGCAAGCAATCATAATAATGTTAATTCATGACTTAAAACATTTCTGTGATGGTTTTTTCCAGTTGCTGCCGTGTTCACCTTAGCTCATAAGCTTCAACCAGCTATTATCTTTATTGATGAGGTTGATAGCTTTTTGGGGCAGCGCCGTTCAACTGACCACGAAGCTTTGACAAACATGAAAACAGAGTTCATGGCGCTCTGGGATGGTTTTAGCACAGACCGTGAGTAATCTCTTATTTTTCAAATTCTGTTCTTTCCGTTATTCTTTTATGTTATTTCTAAGCAAAAGATTAGATTATCAAAATTTAAATAACGTGCCTTGAGCTTCAAAACGTAACTCACAGCAAAGAGTCCCATCCTTACAAGAAGTCAGAGACAGAATCCTTGAAAAATAAACAGTGGTTTTTTTTTCTGTCTACTCTATGAAAAGTTCTTTGCTACCATTGAATTTCTCTTTTAATCCATACCAATGCGTAGGGTATGCCGTACTGGTCTCTTATCTTTTTTACCCTTTTTCTGCAGCCGAACTGTTGGTTATTGCCTATTTGTAGCCGGGCTGGCCTAATTGAATCTTATTTAGAAAACATCCTATGTTCTAACTGGTTCTGGATCGTTGACAGTGATTGAACAAATTGTCAATAGGTTCTTTAATAGTATTCTAGATGTAGCTGTTCCTCTTATAACCAACCTCCTTCTCCTTTAGCTGTCAATATAGCAATTTAATCCATGAATATAGATGAAAACATGAAGTTCATCTTTTTTCGGGCTGAAATCAACCATATATTGAAGTCTTGAAGCTTTTTTTTTGTTTGCACTTGTCAACTGTAGCTGTTATTTGCTGAAAAATGGTATCCTGTTAGAGAAAAAGCATACCGTAATATTTACATTACTCAAACTAGGTAGAGTACTAAATAGAGGTGGTATATCTGTAAACTAGTTGGCCTCAGAATCACTGAATTGCATTGTAAGATCTATTTTTCACTCAGCTAGGGAAAACCAAATTTTCATGCTTCATTGCCGTGAAGGAAAACCTTTCTTTTAATGCCTGCTCACCCTTCCATCTATCTGTTCAGAGCTTGAATAACTTGTCTATTGCCTATATTGACTTCGCTGTTGGTTTAGCTGATTCCTTATTCCATTGCATAAGCCTCTCTTTGAGATTTGATGTTGTCATGTTGGATTTTTAGCTTCATTTTTTAGGTTAATGATTTGTTGACTGATCTACTCCATGGTGCCTCTTTCTCCTCCCCCATGCCA
Source organism: Papaver californicum (assembly GCA_023531435.1). Classification (NCBI taxonomy): domain Eukaryota; kingdom Viridiplantae; phylum Streptophyta; class Magnoliopsida; order Ranunculales; family Papaveraceae; genus Papaver; species Papaver californicum. The sequence goes on from JAJJMC010030606.1 coordinate 1,860,395, forward strand.
CTTCGCCAAAGAGTTGTATTGGGGTTTCATTAAGTCTTACATACCCAGTCCATCTAGCTGTCCAGGCACGCTACATATTGTACATTTAACTCAGCAAATTTTCTTTTCTTCTTTGTCTCCTCCAAAGGAAGTCTGACATTTATCTGGTAGTCTTTCTCTCTATTCTAGGTGGAAGTTGGAAGAGAGAATAGAGTAAGTTAGCAGACTTTAGAAACTCTTTATTAACACAAGTCTGCCACCCTTATAAGAAACTTCTGAGAGGCTAGTTTTTGTCTTTGCTACCTCCCATCTGTAGTGTTTTCCATGCCTTAGCACCTAGTGGCTTCCCTAGTAATTTATTGGCAAAGATTTCTGTACTTGTAATGATGTTTTTTGCCAAATTAATGTTTTATTCCATCATAGTGTCAAAGTAGGCTTTCGTTTATGTTGGTTATTTCAGTCGTAGTTGCTTTGGGAAAGTGGACTGTATCATCAGCTCCAATGTTGTTAAATGGTTTTCTTCTTAGGTTTTCGTTTTTATGATTTTAATTAAATCTTTTGCTATATGTATATTTTTGTTATAATGTAGAGAATGCACGAGTGATGGTCTTAGCTGCTACCAACCGACCATCAGAACTGGATGAGGCTATACTACGGCGTCTTCCTCAAGCGTTTGAGATTGGGTATCCTGGCCATACTGAAAGAGTTAAGATTTTGAAGGTGATCTTGAAAGATGAAAAGGTTGAAGATGACATTGATTTTGATCACATATCCAGCTTGTGTGGTGAGAGATATACGGGTTCTGATCTGCTTGAACTTTGTAAGCAAGCAGCGTATTTCCCTGTTAGAGACCTACTCAGCGATGAGAAGGATGGGAAGCAATCAGATGTCAGTATACATTTCCCTGTCTTTATTTGCTCATACTTATGTTTTGGGTATAGTTTATATGCTTATTTGGCTGAGGCATCGGGTATGTACATATTTCTTTGAAAGTCACTTGATCACTAACTACCTTAGGAATCTTAGAAGATGATTGAGATCTGAAAATTGATGGTGAGGGTGGCCTTTTTATTCACACAGTTCAACTTTCTTTTGCTTGTCATTGACATCTGGGCTGTCAGAGATTGTTTGATCAAACCCAATCTTTTTTCTGTCAAAAATAGAATACAAAAAGAGCAGTTCTGCAAGTGTCTTAATCAAATTTTGCAGCTTATTTCTGTTGATTTTCACTTTCTGAGACTATTGCTCTACTTGGTTTTGAACATCTTTAGGAAGATAACTGCTTTCAGTAGCCCGTTTTTAGTTTCTTAATGTGTGCTGGTTGAAGTAGAGACTTCAGGAATGCTGGCACATATGAAGTTTTTTCTGCTAGGCCATTGACCGGATGACCTTTTTCAGGTGGCTAACATTTGAGTTTTACTTGTTTTTGTCTTAATTCTCAACAGACACCTAGGCCGTTGTCACAAGCAGATCTCGAGAAGGTTCTTGCAACATCAAGGAAGACGAGAGTAGCGGCAGGTGAATACGGGCGGTCATGGACCAGAGAACAGGACGATGACTATCAGGTACAAGACGCAATCTCCGGTCTATCTAAACTTGTTTTATCTCAAATTATGAACCTTCGACCTGAACCCCAAGACCATTAAAAGGAATTCAGTTGTTGGTCAGTATAGTCCGCAGGTTAGTGTGTACTGTGAGCAGATACCTTTCACATGCTGCACATATGGAATTTTCCACTTGTTTTACGCAGGCTTGCTACAGTGATTGATCCATGTCGATAAGAATCCTTGTTGATAAAGTGCTGCTTATTTATGATAACTTTCCATCTTAATGTTTTGAAGAAATATGGAGTCTCTTCTTCTTTTTAGTTTATCTATGGTCGTTAGTAATAGAAAGTTTCTGTTCTGAAACTGACAATTTATAGTCATGGTTGTATACTACTAAGTCCTAACAATCAAAGACGGGGGATGAGACATCTTTTTGTTCGTGATGAATTTTGTATCTATTTCACTTGGCAAATGTAAGTTGAAACTTTAAACCAAGTTGTTGAAATGAAAAATCATCACAGATCAATCCTTCCAAGGTCCTGTGAAGATTTTTAGATGAATCATGGGTTTACAATTCTTCTCATCAAAGTTGGGATGTTTTCCCTCTCTGCGTGTCTCTAAGTTGGGATGTTTTCCCTCTCTGCGTGTCTCTCTACCTATGATTGTATAATTCTTCTTCTTCTAAGCCTTTAGTTTAAAACAAGTTGGGGTAGGCTAGTAAGGAAACACGGGGACTTCCCAAGTGGTCATCCATTTTGGTACTGCTGTCATCCTCTTTTGGTTAATCGTTGCTCAACCATATATTTTATAGGGGAACTAGGGCTGCACATTGGGTCGGGTGGGTCGGGTTTGGCCCCACCTGTACCCGATCCTCTAGTTGGCGGGTGACTGAAGTATTCACCCACACCCAACTCGTCGTAGATGCGGGTCGGGTGCGGGTCGGGTGCGGGTCGGGTGCGGGTTCAATATAAACTGTCTGAAAACAAAATAAAGTAGTTTCAACCCAGTACTGGCTAATTAGATTTCTGAGAGAGTGCAAAAAAAACATAAATTGTCTATACATGTAAAGGATGATTCATTTGCAAGAGGCAAATAACAAATCTGCTTATCAAGACCATATTTGATAGAAGAAAAACATTGTAAGCCGTAAACCAGTTGACACGCCAACTTTCTGTATAATGAGCTTAAACAGAGCCTACCAACCAGCTGCTGAAGAAGAGGCAGACTTCCATCAATGAGTGTAAACAGAGCCTACATCAATGAGCCTAAACAAAGTACCACTACTGCTACTTCTTGAGTTGTTGTTACTAAGTGTTAGACCACTTGCACTCTCAATTTCCTCTTTTTCTGTGACCACCATACCTTCTTCCATCTGATTTCATTTCAATTGTTGTTCTTCAACTTGATTTTCATACCACAAATTCAATTACCTTATAAACAAAAATCATGAACCCAAAATAATAACAGAAGAACAAATAATGAGAAAAATAGTTATTACCTCACCATCAGCAGTAAGCTTAGCTTGATAAAAAAAAAATCTTCATGATTAATTAACAAAATTTTCGGACCAAGATGAGACAGAGAGAGTAGATGAATCTTCTTTCTCAACCACAAGAAATTTTCCCTCAAATGATTCATCAAAAGACTACAACATCTGCATCACTCGACGGAAAACCCAATTAGTCTCAGTAGCCACAAGAACAGTCGTAAGCTCTGATGCTAAAGGTGAAATAGTTACCAGACAATGAAACCCAAAATTAATGTTGATGCTTCAAAGTTTTGAGGAATGTGAAAGAACCTAAAATTGAAACCCACCTTCAGGCCTTCTTATGGTGAAATCTGTACAATACACGCTCAAATCGTTCAGTACGATGAAACTAATTGTTCTAAACTGGTGAGATCAATCAAATAAACTACACAAAGAAAAGGTTTAACAGAGAACAACCTATATAGGTTTAAGAGAAGAGCAAATAAAACCTACATCTTGCTTCAATTTTTGTATTTTAGCTCTTAGCTACCAATCCATTCCTTCTTGCTAACAACCCCAACTTTTCTTCATCTTCATTTACTAGAGATTTCCAATCCATGGAGTTTAGCTTTAAGAGAAGAAGAAACTCAAAATTACTTTCGATCTGAACAAAGATAAAGAACAGATGAAGGGGTTTTCGAAAGGGTATCTACTTAACATCTAGGGCTGCAATTCTGTGTTTCAATTTACCAATCAGTCCCTCACGCGGCGTGCGAAAGACGCGTGTGATTCTATGGCGGGTGGGCGGGTCGGGTAAGAGGAGCTATCACCCGCACCCGACCCGCCAGAAGACGGGTTAAAAAAATCACCCGTACCCAACCCGTTCATCGGCGAGCCGGGTACGGGTCGGGTAAAATTGTGCGGGTCGGGTCGGGTCGGCGGGTTGGGTCGGGTCGGGTTTGTGTAGCCATATGGGGAACTGTGTTTTTTATGGTTGCTCGTTATGCCAATCACAAACCCTTTTCCAATATCCTGGCGGGGTTCATAATTATTTCCTCCACATGTCACAACTACGGCTTTAATTATCCTGGCGAATTTGAGGGCTACCAAAAACTAATTAGGGGCGACTAATAAGATAAAATAAGGTCATTTTGAAGTAATCTCAATACATCCTTTATCCATCTATTTTCTATAATGGCTAATCTACCCTTGCTTAATTAGTGTTAATTTTGATTAATTAGTTGATTAATTTGGTTATTAGAAAATGATTTGAGTTAGTTTTGGATTAGAAATCGAGAGTGTTTTAGATTGATTTTTCAAGTTTTAGTTTTGTACAATCGGTAGGATCGTGATTTATTTTCCTACCGATTGTACAATCGGTAGTTTAATGGAGTACTTAAACTACCGATTATGTAAGTTGCCCCAAGTTGAATTTCTCAAAACTTCCAAAATTTCGAACTCTTCATCTTTCACAATCGGTAGGTATTGAAAATTTATATCTACCGATTGTAAACATATAATGAATTAAACGCTTAAATTTTTAAATTTGTAATCGGTAGTTTAAAGATCAATTTTATCTACCGATTATAATGGTTTTGTTGTGCAGGACTTTTATTGCAACAATCGGTAGTTAGTGAACATAAATAACTACTGATTGTGGATAATCGGTAGCACGAGAAATAAATAACTACCGATTGTACGTAATCGGTAGTTTAGAAACATAGTTATCTACCGAATATGTCGATTTTACTTAACATCTAACTTCGTAATACTATTTCAACATCCGGAGAAAAACTTGTTCAAATAAACTTACTACATATTGTTCATTAAACATGGTTTGAAAAAACTAAAAACATCCGAATTAAACGAAACAAAACACATTATAGAAGTTCAAATTGATCAATCTCATTGATCTCATGAAATTCTTCTACTCCTTGTTACTCTGGACTTGGTCATAGTTTCAACCGGCTTCTTCTTCTTCTTCTCGTCCCCCATAGGATCAGCCTGAAGTAGACCTACGTACTCTCCAGCTTCATTGTAGTATGGGTTCATGCTTGACAAGTCTTTGTCCTTTAAAATGCACTGAGGATCCAAAACATAGTAAGTTGTCTCGGAATCGGTTGACGAATTGATTTCAATGGTTTTGGACTCCTCTATCACCATCTTTTCCTTTCCCTTCTTTGGTTGTTTAGGTAAAGATTTTTTATCCATTTTCAATGGAGTACTTAAGGGTAAAAGGAGTAGAAGAATCGGTAGAGGAAAAGAAATGAAAAAAGTTGATGTTTTAGTTGAGAATAGGTTGAGCCACTAATTTCTTCGAAGTTGGAGAGTTAAAATGCGTTGGAGATGCATAAATGAGAAGAGGTCACCCTCCTTATATAGATTATAGTCTTAACGGCTCTTTTTTTCAAAAAAAATTAAAAATCGTTGAGGCCTGGTGTAACAAGAGTGTACAGAAAATATGTACACTAAGTTCGAACTAATATAAAGAATCGGAAGTTTTGGGTACACCATAATCTACCGATTATCATAATCGTAGTTTAAGAAATTCTTAAACTACCGATTATAATAAGTAGCCCCAAATTGGAAATCGAGATTTTTTAAAAAATTTCAACATTTTGTACGAACACAATCGGTAGTTTAAAAAATTCTTAAACTACCGATTATGATAAGTAGCCCCAAATTGGAAATCGAGATTTTTTAAAAAATTTCAACATTTTGTACAACACAATCGGTATTTTAAAAAATTCTTAAACTACCGATTATGATAAGTAGCCCCAAATTGGAAATCGAGGTTTTTTTAAAAATTTCAACATTTTGTAAAAACACAATCGGTAGTTTAAAAAATTCTTGAACTACCGATTATGATAAGTAGCCCCAAATTGGAAATCGAGATTTTTTACAAAAATTTCAACATTTTGTACAAACACAATCGGCAGTTTAAAAAATTCTTAAACTACCGATTATGATAAGTAGCCCCAAATTGGAAATCGAGATTTTTTATAAAATTTCAACATTTTGTACAAACACAATCGGTAGTTTAAAAAGTTCTTAAACTACCGATTATGATAAGTAGCCCCAAATTTCTAACTTTTTTGGTTTTAGGAAGAGGAGCACGAGTAGCAGAGGCTTCAGGTTCATTGGCTTGAGGAGCAGGGACATTGGCTCGAGGAACAACACTCGTTGAACCGCGAGAACATTTACTCTTCTTAGAAGTTACATTCCTCGTCGCCGTCGTGGTCGTACATGTATCTCCGAACTGGAGAGCATAAGCTTCGTTATCAAGGTTGTCAAGGAGGTCTTTATCTCCCCCATTGAGGCACGAACCTATCTTGTTCGACAGAAATGCAATCCTCTTCTTCTGTTTTAGTCAATAACAATCAAACGATTATTATCTATAATATTGACCCGTAATACTAAAATCAAAAGGAAATAACATTATGTACTCCATAAACTACCGATTATACGTCTATTCAGAAAAAATAGAACAATCGGTAGTCTCGTGAAGATTTTAACTACCGATTATACACAATCACCAAATTGTATTATTTTTTTTGAATTTTTTTTAACATAATCAGTAGTTTAGGAAGACTTATTGACTACCGATTATTGTAGTCGCCCCAAATTGAATTTTTTTGAATATATTTTCACAATCGGTAGTTTAGGAGAACTTTTTATCTTCCGATTGAGTTAGTCGCCCCAAATTAGTGTTTCTCCAAACCTCCAAAGTTATTATTTTGCAAGCTTTCCAATTGGTAGTTAATGTCAAATAGTTACCTACCGATTGTATTATAATCGGTGGTTGTATAACACACTAAACCTACGATTATATGTGTATAGGACTTGAGTTGATTTCTTCCGTGCTAGTCGCCCCAAAACTGAATTTCTCCAAACCTACAAAGATAATATTTTGCAAACTTTACAATCGGTAGTTAATGAATACATATTACCTACCGATTGTAAATAATCGGTAGTGTTTAACAAATTAAACCTCCGATTATACTTGTTTTTGTGGACAAGACTTGAGTTAATTTTGCACGTTACAATCGGTAGTTTAAGAATACATGTTACCTACCGATTATAGATAATCGGTAGCACGGGTATATTAATAACTACCGATTTTGGTAATCGGTAGAAAGTGAACCTAATTAACTACCGATTATCATTGTCTAACTCAATGCTACTTTACGTAGATTATTGAATGGGTTAATCCTGTTGCATACGAAGGTCCTAATACTTCCCTACACTATGCAAATGATTTGGTACGCTACATACCCACTTTTAACTTGTTCTTACAATGTATGTTATATAGTTAGTTTTATGATATTTATTTTGTTATATGCGCATTAAGACATTTGGAAGTAAAGCGGAGGCAAAGGAATGGCTTCTCAACAAGGCTAAAGAGAAGATGTGCGTTGTAGTTCAGAACAATTGCGTGAAAGTTGATCGATTTGAAATGATTTGTGAGAGAGATGGCGAGCGAAAGAGTCATATGGGAAAGAATTATAAATACGTAAAGAAGACGGATAAGATATACCGAGGTAATTCAAAGAAGATTGGATGCCCATTTAAGATACACTAATGATGAAGATGTGGCCATCATTAGATCGTGGGTAACGATCATGGAGCACGAGTACGAAACTGCGTATTGGAACAGCAATAACCGAGCCACTAATGAAATTGGATGGCGGATCATAACACATATCCTTGGTGGCAGCGTGTGTTTCAGATTTATGTGCATTAAACGGAAATGAAAATCAAAGGACTCTCGGAGGCATAAGGACAAGGTATGAGGTGTGGTTTGAACGGTTGGACAACTTGAAAGAGGAAATGAGACTGAGATGCCGAGCTCGTCCCACCGAACCGCCTGTGGCAAGAGTAAGCGTTTTACGTTAATAAGTCGTTCATTAAAAAGAGTTTCAAGCATTGAAACTTATAATTGATTTATTTTTTTCAGAGATACCAATATTTCGTTAAGCATGGGGAGAATTTTATGCATGAGGATTGCTATCGGATGATGGAAGAAAGTACCTTGTTCGGTTTCCACCTATATGCTAATTGATTTATTGTATTTCATTTCCTGTAATGTAACATGTATGCCTTTTCCATTCAATGAAATGATTTTACGTCCAACTGTTTTATAATCGGTAGTTAAAAAATCAACTAAACTACCGATTGTGAATAATCGGTAGCACGGGCTCTACATTATCAACCGATTGAGCATAAGGACACACTACAATCGGTAGTTACGTAAAAGATTAACTACCGATTATGTGTCATTTTGGATCCAGTAGAATAATCGTAGCTTAGGTGTAAAAATAACTACTGATTGTGTTCGATTTTTTTGAGTATAACTAACTAGCATAGTCGGAAGTTTAACCGTATACGAAACTACTGATTACCACTACATTTTTGTCCAGTAACACAATCTGTAGTTTATGACTAAACATAACTACCGATTGAGATTGAAGTTCATGGACAACGAAGAATAGCACAATAATCGGTAGTTAACACAAACCCGAAACTACCGATTATAGCATCTTAGATTTTAGATTTAGGATTTCAAACTTTTATTAATGGACGGTTTTATGGTAATTATTTGATAAGTAAAAGGATATTTTAGTATTTTTACATACCCTAGGTCACCCCTTAGCTTCTCCCATTGAATGGCTTTAAAAAAATAACCCCTAAATGGTTTTTGTTAGCCCTCAAATTCGCCAGGTTAATTATACTGTATGAGCTTTCCATTGGCGAAACTGAACCCACTCCTTTGAACATACCAAGATGATACTTCTGGGCTAGTTATCTGAGAGTTGTTCTGATATCTTTGCTTTAAGTCTTGCACTGATCAGTCAGGCCTAGGGAAGAACTGAGTACTCTCTCATTTGACTTATCTGATTAATAATCTATGACATTAAATTACTACAACAGCAATTTCCATTTATACAAATCACACAACTTTTCAAGTTAACGTAAGAAAATCCCACATCAGATTGAATAAATGAATCAAGATACACAAAAACTAAGGACAACCTCATGCAGCAATATTTCGCTGTAGAATTTTATGTTGTTCAACTTACCATAAAGAAAACATGTAAGCTGTTGATAGATCACAAGAACAAAAAAAAAAAAAAAAGAGAGGTGTATTATAACGTTCTTTGTTTAAAACTAACATAAAATTCTTTCAAATGAAGCCTACATGAAGGGAAAAAATAAATAAATACCGCACAGTCATTTAGTGCCTGCATGACTTTTGCACAAATAGGAGATCACAGGAACATAAGCAAGAACCCTCGCTATAAACAGGTATGCAATGGCAATCATATCAGTGATTCCTGCTCCAAACCCTTGTTGGAACTTGAAATTCAATCCGACTGCTGGCAGGAAACTACATGATTCTTTCCATGGTGTCACAGACTACATCAGGTCGAGCTTGCAACCATTTAGTCCACCTCTTCATCAGATTTCCTATTTTCCACTTCTTCTACCGACACGGATTTCTTTTTTTCAGATTCCACAGTATGCTCTTGCACTTCTACTGACAAAGAATTCTTTTCTTCAGGTTTTTCACCTGGTGGTTTTGTACGCACCTTATCGGCATACTTCGCGACAGTAGCTTTTAGCGCAGACTTAACTGTCAAGTTGGGTTCCTTTTTCTTCAACTTGGTTGCAACCGGTCCGTTCTCAGGTTCTATTACGACATCTGATGAAGAGGAGCCGGCATTATTTTCAGAGGGTGCTTCCAAACCAGTAGTAGCATGTAGGCTGAAAACAGCATGCCTGAATGGCTCATGAAATGTGTCATACAGCCGTTTTACCTAAACAAAGGAGGGGAAGTTACTACAATGCGACAAACTCAATCAAGAGGAGCTAAATATCTGAAGCATGATTCAAAGCGAGCTTTTTACCCCTCATTATTCAATTCAAATTCTAATTAAGAAGAGGGTTCCACTGACATGCTTACAAGAAGATGGCAATTAAATTTTTTGACTTTGTCAATCTTATGAAGCCTACATGTAAATTAACTAAAAGTAAAAAAATTAACATTACCATACATGTAACAGTATCATCTATATATTCGAAAATCAACGGCATTTAAGCTAATCTTTATACTGTTATCTTGCATGCATTGATGACATAGCTACAATATAGGTGATTATTTAGAGTATGATATCTATATGACAAGGACAACAATATCACCAAAAATTAAACCCTAGTTCATCTCAATGTGGGCCTCACAAGACACGGTAACCACAATGCCATTTTAAGTATGACAATGCTGACCTCCTCCTTGTTAACATGTCAAGGATATAACTGTTGTTTCCTACAGCTTTCAGAGAGCCGCTGCTACCTAGCAAGGGATTCATTCATAACCCATCTCCTCTACACTTCACATGCAAGTCATACACCCAGAGATTTGGTTCTCATTATAATCAATTGCAAGACGGTCTAGTTTGTTACACACTATTTATGTGTACGCATTATCTTTATAGAGAATTGTGTCCAATGGATCTAAGAAACAGTTTATGAAACACTAAAGCTTAATATAGGATGCCAAGCAGTATAAATTTCTCAAGTTCCCCCAAGAGTTTCATCTAACCAATATAGGATATGTTGAAGTGAGATAAAGAAATAACTATCCTAAGAGTAACCGTTTGATGAAGTGCAGTCAACATTCAGATGACAGATGGATTTATACCAATTGACACTTCTGTAGCTTGTAGGTATGAAGAATGATTTCTGCAAACTTGGATAAATCAGAAGTTGTAATAACGCTGAGAGAAAGTGAATAATTCAGTTGTGTAGCAATACCTTGCGCTCACCTATGCCAGGGCAGCGAGCTAGGTCCTCCATTGATGCATCCATGATGTTACAAAGGGACTGCATTTGCACATAAACATTGAATACAAGCATCTTGATTAACTTCAGTCATCAGCAGTGTAAAATGAAGTGAAACTAGTATCTATAGTATGCTTCTGCACAAATATACTAACGAGAGATAGAATCAATCATTTCCATATGTATGACTGACTAATTATATGCGTTGTAAGAAGAAAATCGTTGCATAGTGTATTTGATTAGCTAAGAAGGTGTAAATCTTCCCAACTGCGTATTAAAACTCTTACCCCAAAGGTAGAACCCACAGTAACCACATCAGTCTTGTTAACATGCCGAACTGTTGTAAGTGCATGGCTCAGCTAAAAAAAGAAAAACAATGGAAAACGAAAAGAAAGAGGTAAGTTGAATCAGACTATAGTAGTTATCAAGTTGTGAAATAAACCTATGATTTATAATGTAATTTCCTAAGATTCAGATCCAGGATACATGAACAAACAAGCACAGAATAACATCCTTGACGAATGCATTTACCCTGGATAAATAGTCTGTGTCTGTTTGCCCTTGAAGAACGTCTGCAGGCTTGTTTTCGTAAACCTTAATTGTCTCCAAATACCGGCCACATTCTTCTAAACTACAGATTAAAAGTTAATCACGGATAACACATCTAACCTGTCAAGTTAGGGCTAATAAAACAGACAGTGAAGTAACATTATAAATCCTTTCCAATCATTGAGGGGGAAAAGTCGTCATATTTAAGACTAAACTCTCACCACCCCACATAATGTGAAGAAACTAAACTTAATATCACATTTAGATTTTTAGGAAAAGGCATGTGAAGGTTTAAGATTGTACATGTAATAATATCTATACAAGAAATTTAGAAGCGGATTTCACATATGTAATATACTGTGTATGGTGAGTTATTTGGCTACCTCCAAGCACATAAAAGTGTGCAATCATGAAGCATTGCTGTCCTTGTCACTTCCTGCAAAGGCTTAACTACATCTTCCTAAGATATAAGACAGCAGTGAGCAAACATACATAAACCTTGAAAGAGATAAACATATATAGATGAGACTCACCACGTCAACATGACACAAAATAACCCGCAGCTTGAAATTCTTCTGCAGTTCCCTTATTCGGAAATATAGATAGTCTGGATGAAGCAGATGATACCGCAAACTGCATCAAGCGATGAATTTAGTCATAGATACATGTAAAATAATGTCACACAAACTAAACCAAAATGTTAAGTGCTTTCCTCCATATTCAAGTAAAACAAGTTAATCAGTCCATGGAGTTCAGTAGTATGGAGTTCAGTAGTATCTCAATTTCAAGCAGGAATTGTATAAGGAAAGAATTGCATGAGGCACCAACGTGGATTCCATCAAATGATTTCAAACTCGAAGCCATAAGACAGCATAAATGTTAGGAGTATATATATCTTTTTCTCTTAATTTCAAAAGTGAATATCACCTGTGGCAGTGGCACATAGAAGTCTTTCAAACTTGTGCTACTCAGGAAAAGTAAAGAAGTTGAATGATTTTACCAGATAGAGGAATAAAGCAATGCAAAGGAGTAGGCACCCAAAAAATTGGTCCATGCAAAGTCAACAAAATTTCAACATTTAAGATATGTAAAGAAAGTAAAAGTGTAACAAACAGTGTGGAAGTAAAACCTTAGATACAAAGCGCATGAATTAGGCCCGAGCAAGTAATCGCAAACCACATCTGCAAACACCCACCTTACATTCCTAATATATTTGAGTAATGGATTCCCTTTCTGTATATTGAATTGTGCATAAAAATCACAAGACAAGTCAGCCCATTGAAATCAAAAGCATCTTGTTTTAAAAAGTCAATGAAATCGTCAAAAACTTGATTTACTTGTCTATGGCTGACAAGAATGGCATTGCGAGTTGGACCAGATTGCACAGATGAGGAAGTAGAAGGAGAAGCCTCTGATTTTCCAATTGTCCTAAAACAAATTCACACAAGAAAACTAATCTTTTATTTCCCATTTAAGCGAACAAAAAAAAACCTAATCTGTTCCCATATTAAAAAAAAAAATCACGAAAAACCTTGATGAGTTATTAGGAGTAGAGGGGGATGGGGAAGATGTAGGAACAGATGGCGTAGGAGGTGTTGGAGGAGGAGGTGTGTAAAATTCAGTGTTCTTAATAAAAGAGAAAGCTTGGGAGAATGAAGGAGATGGAGTAAATAGAGATTGATTGGGTTTAGGGATTTGATGAGAGTTATCAAATACTTCTTCATAAGATGGAATTGCTATGATTGATTTTTTCTTATTCTCTTTTCTCCCATCTTCCTCTCCTCCTCCTTCCATTTCTCTCTTCTTTCTCCGGAGACTGAATTTGCAGAAACCAACAACACATATATTACTGTTAAGGGGTGACCACAAGTACAGTGCTGAGATTAAAAATTTGGGTGCCAACATAATATCCCGCCATTATTAAAGTAGGATTGACTAAACTAACCTTCAAATTTTGTCCTCACAATGGGAAAGAAGAAAATAAAAAGAGGGCTTCTCTTATTTATTAGGGTATATTAATAAAATATCATTGTATCTAGAGACCATCATAAATATTTTTATCAACAAATAGATATATCTTTTATTTTTTAAAAGTTAGCGTTTTTGAAATGTTAGATTATAAATTTACTTTTCAATAAATATCATATTCTAACCGTTATAGGGTCATAAATCCTTTTAGCCTTTTTTCTTCTTCTCATTTTCTCTTTCTTCTTCTCACTCACCTGAACCGAGCAGATCAAAAAACTGAAAAAAAAAAACAACTGAAACAACCGATCAACTACAGTTCAAAGCAGATCAAAATCATCAAAAGAAACAAACACAAGATCATTTTTAGTTCAAAGAAGATCAAAATTAAAACGGAAATTAGGTTTTGTGTAAATCAATTTAAAAAAAATTGATGTATTGTGTTGTTGATGTAGTCTGAAGATTCAAAAGATAAAACAATTGTTTGCTATTCAATTTACTGTGATCTTCTTATACGATTTACTTATTTTGTTAATTTTGATTTCTTACTGCTTGATTTTGAAATCAATTTTGATTTCTTAAAAAATGATTCATGTTATTTTCTCGATTAGGTTGTTTATCGAAATGATTAAGTATAACTAATACAGATTTCAATTAGTTTGTTTACATTTTCTACTGATTTTGTTTGATTCAATTTTTTTGAAATTTGTTTTTTAATCTTGTTACTGGATTTGAATTTGAATTTGAATTAGTTGTTGTATGTACTTCATTACTAAGGGGATACTGATGCATGTTAATTTTAAGAAACTGATTTAGTACAAATGAATTTGCTTAGATTTGATACTACTTTTGTTATGATTTGTTGTTACATGTGATTGAAACAAAAAAATTGAATTACGTTGCTGGTGTTATTAAAGGAAGAAATATCAGGTAAAACTCAAAGTGTATATGTTAATTTCACTGATTCTGAATGATGCTTGATGAGTGCTTAATAGTGTATATGTTCATTTGATTGTTATTCAATGGTTTCATTGTTAGTGTTCTTTACATTTACATACTTGGTACTACTGTCTAAAGTATTATGAAATGCAATTTGTTGGTATTGGATTTTAGATTTTTAATTTTGTAACAATCACTGAGATTGATAATTTGTGAATCTCATTTGAAACTCAATGTATCTACTGATTATGGTGGAATGTTGGTGGTGTTTGTGGAGTGGTGGTGGTGATAGATTGTCGGGGGTAGAATGGTGGAAGTGGTGGTGGTAGTGGTGGTGTTTGTGGTTGAATGGTTGTAGTGGTGTTGTTTGTGGAGTGGTAGTGGTGGTGGATACCAAAATCTGGTGCCGACGAACCAAAATGACATCATAATCTGGTGTCAACATCTAAAGTTGACACCAGGACAAAAATCTGGTGTAAACAATCAAAGTTGACACCATGCAAAATGGAATCCAGGGCATGTTTGGTGTCAACTATGGTTGTTGATACCAAAGTCTATTATGAGTAATAAAACTGTATTTTATAAATGAAGATTGCATGCAGTGTATAATTGGGAAAATGCTAACTATTTTGTAGTTGTTTGAAAGCAGATTAAGAAAAAATGAGGAGATCAGCAAGGAAAAGGAAGAATGATCAAGAAGAAGATGAGTCTCAAGAAGTTAACAGGGTTAAAGAACCAAAACGAAAGGCGAAGAAGAAAGCTGAAGTAGAAGAAGAAAATGAGGAAGCTCAAGAAGTTAACAAAGTCAAAGAATCAGAACGAAAAGGAAAGAAGAAAGATGAACAACAACAAGAAGAAGAAGAGGAATCGCAGAAAGTTCTAAAAGGTAAAAATGATTGATTTGAATATGTATGTAAGTAAATGTTTAAGTTTATTTTAAAAAGAAACTAAAAAAATGACTGATTTGTATGTATGCAGGTAAATTGAGGGCAAATGAGTCTAAGTAGAAAACTGGTTTGGTTCCAATGATTGAAATGGGAAGGTTTTTATACAATTTACTTGAATTAGAGGATGATTCAACTGATAAGAAGAAGAAACCTATCGACTCAGAAGCATTCAAAGCACGTCCTTTCTTTCATTTCTTCAGCCTATTCTACAGAAACAATGTTGAAGAAGTGATCGACGAGAAATTTTGACTAAGAATCCACTTGCGATGGAGCTCATACTTAGTGGATACAACTCAAAAACCAATAAGTTCAAATTTAGAAATTCAAGACCGTGTGCACTAACAACATACGACTTTTCTCTTATCTTTGGTATTAGAAGACTTGTGGAGAGTGCCGAAGTAAAGAAAATTATAAAAGCAAGACCAGGAGTTAAGCATATGGACTTCTTGGATAACAAGTTCTGACCAAAGAAAGACCATGATCGTCAATATAAGATAACAAAGAAAGAAGTGGTTAAGAAATTAAAAGAAGCAGCAGCAAATGAGAGTGACCCTCAATACTTCATACGATTGTTTGCTATGTGGATTTGGAGAGTTCTTTTCTTCACAGACTCGGGAGCATCAAGCTTTGCAAGGAAGTGGCTGCCGCACATCTTCCTCATGGATCAAGTATCGTGGCCAGACCACATTCTGGACTATCTCATGAACAAGATGAAAACCAAAAAGGACAGAGTGGAAGTGTTATTAGATGCACACATCTTCTACTGGTAAAAGAAACCCTGTTTATTTTGTGAAGAGTTGAACAATGTAACCTGTTTATTTATGAAAGAATATTAAAATCTTTGTTTCTAAATTTGCAGTATTGGTTCTGCGAACATACCGAAGGCTACATCAAAAAGAGGGGAACCTTTGAAACATCAACTCCAAGATACATCAGATGGAACCAAACAACATTGTGCAATCAACTTACAACAGAAGTCGAGGGAAAGAGCATCAACATGAAGTGGTTCAAAAACAACAAGGTTTGTTAACAATATACGATACATAAGATACATACATTAATCAATATACGATAACATTGTAAAAATAAAAAAAAATATTTTAATTTTTTGGTGTCAAGAATGTAAGTTGATACCATAAACTTGTGTCAACAACCACAATTGATTCAAAACTGAAGATCCAGGAACCTGTGGATTACAGTTTTTTAGTGTCAACAATGGAAGTTGACGCCATAAAACTGTGTCAACAACCAAATTTGACACCATATTAGCACTATGTTTTGCTTACAATATTGTGCATTGCTTTGCAGTTTCATCAAAATTGTGTGGATACACCATCAGAAGAAGAAAACCATCTAATTGACCTAGCATCACCTGCAAGGGAACTGGAATAGGAAAAAAAGAAGAACGAGAAAATATTAGAAAAACACATACTACTTCATTGTGAAAAAGCAAGAAATCGCGTACGAGAGAAGGAATAAAAGAACAATGTTTGTCAACATCATAATCTACTTGAGAAATCTGGTTGAGAAGAACAAAGACATCATGCAACTGGAAGCTGAAGATTTCATGGAAATCGCAGTAATTGACAACCAATTGAAGAAATGGGAGGCAAGGGAAAAGAAAACAAAAGAAACAAGTGCAGGAAAAGAACAAGAAAGTGCCAAAGACTCAGCAACTGTAAAAGAGTCAGATATGAAACCAGTAGGAAAATCATCTATAAAAAAGGGATATTACCGAAGAGTCAGCAGAGAAATTAGTGGAAGAGCCATCTAGAAAAGAGAATGAAAGAGAGTTTCACTTTCAAGGGGACGATCCATTAACAAAAGGAAATGAAATGAATTTGGAAACTGAAGTCAAAAATTTGATAAATGAGGAAAGTGAGAGTAGTGGACAACCATAAAAAAGAAATGGAATGATCGAATCAAAGACAAAGGAAAGTCCAAATGATTTGGGAACTCAAGAAAGGTCTTGGAAGGAAGGTTATGATTGTGGAAAGAGGAAGAATAAACCTGAGAAAAGCCTTTGTATGAAAACTTGGAGGAAGGGTTACTATGCTGCAATAGATGATGATGAAAAAAAATAACCAAGTTATGGTACAAATTGATTCAATCATCACATGGATTGACCAAACTATTACATCGCCACAAGAGAAGAATCGCGTTGTTGTAGAAGATGATATGAAAAAGATGCTGCAATTGACGGGAGACACGGTAATTTATACAACTCATCCTCTTACAGTAATGCATCCATATACATCTGGGTATATACCTTCAGGTACTGCCCCAACTTTCAATTTGATAACAACAACATTAGATGCAACTCCAACACCTCCAGCAGAAGAAGAAATGGACTTGGATCTTTTTGTAACTACAACAGAAGAAACATGTAGAAAAGGGTTAAAAGAAATATACCAAGTAGATTCTATTGAAGGGACAACCGAAGATGAAGATTCAGATATAGTTGGTCAGTGTAGAAGAGTCAGAGAGTCAAGAACAACCAAAGGACCATATGATGGGTTCTATTGAAAAGGGTGTGAAGAATACAACAAGACCAAGGAAGAGGCCAACTAATTTGACGACTACACTGCTGAAGGAAAAAACCAAAATAAAAAGAAGGGAAAGAAGGGAGGAAAAGGAGCAAAGAAAAAAAAAGTTGTTGATATAGTTGATCTCGAAGATTACATTGACGTCACACCAGCAGAACTAGAAAAGCTGAAGAGATCAGAAAAACTACCGTTATGGAAATCATGCAGTCAGGAACAACAAAAACTCATTCGGCCATTCTTTGAGAATGCGATAAAATGGTAAGTAACTCACTTCACATAAACTTTATTTTTTAGTATAAAAAACAAAGTTTACTTCTGAAAACTGGTATCAACAATGGAAGTTGATACCAAAACTGTGATCCCAAAAACACACTGACTCAACATTATGATGAATAATAGAAGTTGACACCATAAACTGGTAACAACAATCAAAGTTGATCCCATAAAATATGCACAAAAAGTTTATAATGTGGGTTTCAGTTGAACTTTGTATTAGGTTATTTCTGAAAAATACATTTTATTTAAGATTTTTTGTTTTTTGAAAATGCAGAACAACTGCTTATAGTTGTTATTACTGCAATGGTTTGACGCAAACGAGCATCATCGGAAGGCATATCCAGTGTCTGATAGATAAATAAGAATATTAATTGAGAGAATATTGATTACTACGTCAACATGCTGCACTCCAAGATGGAAAACCTGAATGAACAGAGATACAAGAAGCACTTGATTTTGTCAACAAATAATTACGTAAGTAAACAAAACCTTCTTATTTTTAATGAATCATAATAACAAACAAAACAAATTAAACATATTGATGCTAAAACATATAACAAAATGATGCAGGTATTCTTGAGACGAGATGTAGCCACTGCATATGCAAGCAAAGTAGAGAAATATGGGATTGCAAAGAAGTTAAGGGAGCAGTGCAATATAGATATTGTGGATATTGATGAGACATTCATCCTAATACCAATGTGTATGACTGATAAGGCAGGAAATCCATACCATTGGGTGGTGCTTGGGATGATAAGAGGAAAATGGTAAGGGTACAACTCATTTTTCAACAATAAGGGATATAACGTGCAGTATCTTATAATGATAAGACCAATTACTCAAGTTCTCAATGAGATGGGATACATAGATCCTCAGACAAGTGAAAAAGTATCAACAAGGTTTGAGCACTACATAAAACCACAACAAAAAGGAATTGACTGTGCAATGCACGTGTGCTTGTACTTGGAGACCTTGGTGAAGCGTGGTAACTGGGAACACCTAGTCGAGATACATGACATACATGAGAAGATGCAAAAGAAGAGGGTGAAGATGGTTGGGAGAATATTGGGAGAACTTGGTGCATGGAAGAAAGAAGCTAAACACCAAGAACAAGAATTCCAACAAGTTGCCGAATCTGACTTGGTTCAAGAGATAATTGCATTCCAAGACTCAGGTGAAAACGTTCAAGAGACAATTGCATTGCCAGACTCAGTTGAAAACCTTGACTAATGTAGGTCTGCAAATGGTATTTAACATATTATGATTTATAAGTCTGTTCATGGTAGTAAAACGTTTTTAATGTAGTTCTGAAAAAAAAATCTTATCTTAGTGTAAACATGTTAATGTAAGTCTGAAAACTACTTTTAGAGCTATTGACATATTATTACTTAATTGTTATTTTTATTTATCGTGAATGAATAGATTATTGGTTTGTTAGAGTATAAAAATATTGCATGTGTATAGCTAAAATGGAAATGACTTAGAAATACAGATGGATCCTTGCAAAAAAAATTGAGTGTCAACAACCAAAGTTGACCCAAATATGTCGTGTTAACAATGAAAGTTGACACTGAAAATCTGGAATCCAGGAACACAGATTCCAGATTTTGGTATCAACAATGGAAGTTGACCCCAAATCCTAATGTCAACAACCAAATTTGACACCAATATGTTGTGTCAATAATGGGAGTTGACACTGAAAAGATGGAATCCAGGAATATAGATTCCAGATTTTGGTATCAACAATGGAAGTTGATCCTAAATCCTAGAACAACAAACAAAACTGGAGCCTGCAAACTGACATACTTAGCAGAAACACAAAAAAAAAAACATTCATAAAACTAAACTAAAATATATGTCGTTAAAGACACAACAAATCCAAAAAACCAAAGACATAAAAAAAGGTATGTCTTAAAGAAGTTCACAAGTTCAAAAAAAAAAAACATCACAAGATAGTCTTAAAGAAGTTCAAAAGATTGTAACCAACAGAAACATCATAACAACATTCTCTTCAACAAGTTATACATCCTGCAATTAGAATGCCTACAAAATGTTGGTGCACGAGGAGCCAATGGAGCTCTCTGAAAAGTTACACGATTGTGATATCAAAGCATGCCACACTGACCACATCTTCTCTTCTTTCGAACTTTCTCACGAGCACCCCTGTACATTTTTGCCGTTGGTCTTCCTGTTTGTGCTCGACCTCCATTAGGAGGCAATACGTACCCATCCTGTGTTGCTTCAGGAGGTTTTTCATAATCCGGAATCAGATAGATGGGTCGAGAATACAAACTTTTGTAAAACTCAGTAGTATAATAAGGGATGGTGTGCTTGTATGGTTTATCTTCTCCAATCTGCAACATTGCTTTCATCGAATGCATGCAAGGAAAACTATGCTTCTCCCACCAATTGCAAGTACAAATTTGAGCATCCAAATCCACCGTATTCTTTCCGGTTGGAGAAATAACCTCAAAAACTTCTCACTTGATCTTCGAACATTGTAGATACGACAGTCATTTATCCTCTTGTTCAACCTATATTGCGTCCTAGGAGTAAGCCTCGTAGTCCACTTACTAGACTCTAATTTCCTCTTGTAGTTCTGCTCCATTAACTTAGCACGAATAGTATCAACCAACTCAAGTGCTAGAAGCTGCTTCTCATTCCTAATCCAACTATTAAAGCTTTCAGAAACATTTGAGGTGTTCTCCCCATACCTTTTTCCGGGAAATGCATGTGCATCCCAACTCTTCAATGAAATCTTTACCATCCAATCAATAACTGTATTATATTTCAGATTGTTCATACTCACTGCAGCAGCAAGAAATTTCTCCTTTGTTAATGCATTATAGCACTCTTGGAATAACTTGACAGCGGTTTCTCTACTTTTTCCGGGAAATGCATGTGCATCCCAACTCTTCAATGAAATCTTTACCATCCAATCAATAATTGTATTATATTTCATATTGTTCATACTCACCGCAGCAACAAGAAATTTTTCCTTTGTTAATGCATTATAGCACTCTTGAATAACTTGACAGCGGTTTCTCTACTCTTGCCCTTTGGAACAAGAATATTTCTTTTCATATGGTAAAACCAGTACGAATGCGAAGTATTTGGGAATATCTTATGAACATACTTCAAAAGACCGGTTCCACGATATGATATGATGGTCAATTCACGATCTTCACGGAAATTTTCCTTCAAATTGCTTAAGAACCAACACCAACTCTCACCATTTTCACAAGGGACAACTCCAAACGCAACTGGATAGATCTCTACGAAAAACCAAACACCAATTTTTTTTTTTTAAAATGATAAACAAGTTAGCTACGGACTATGGTGTCAACAACAAAAGACGCTGAAAATTTTAGTTAAAATTATGGTGTCAACAACCAAAGTTGACACTGAAAAACTAGTGTCAACAACAGAATAAAATGAAGTAAACTAGTGTCAACAAACTTGGGAACATGGTTCAGGATTCAGAGTTTTAGGGTTCAGGGTAAACCCTGAACCATGGACCCTAGACCCTGTGAGTCCTACACCGTGAAACCCTAAAACCTACACCCTTTAACCATGAACAAGGGAACAAGTTAGCTAAAGATTATGGTGTCAACAACAAAATACACTGAACAATTTAGCTACAGATTATGGTGCCAACAACCAAAGTTGACACTAAATAACTAGTGTCAACAACATGATAAAATAAAGTAAACTAGTGTCAACAACCAAAATTGGCACTGAATAACTAGTGTCAACAATAGAATAAAATGAAATAAACTAGTGTCAACAACCTTGTGAGCCCTGCACCCTGAAACCTTAAAACATACACCCTTAAAACCCTTTAAAACTGAACCAGGGAACAAGTTAGCTACAGATTATGGTGTCAACAACAAAAGACACCGAACAATTTATCTACAGATTATGGTGTCAACAACAAAATAAAATGAAATAAACTACTGTCATCAATAGGGCTGCACAGGAACCGACCCGAAAAACCGCACCCGCCCGAACCCGACAAAACCGCGGGTTTTATAACCAAACCGACCTGCTACGGGTTGGTATACGGTTTTGAAAATTTAAAACTCGGTCACCACGGGTCGGTTTACGGGTTTAGTGTAGCACCCGCCCAAACCCGCTCGTTGAACCCGTTTATTCTGAACCTGTGTTGTTGTACTGTTTTGTCAAGATGTTTTCACACTGACTTGTACTTTAATACCCTTCCCTATTATATTTATGTCAAAGAGGACTCTCTCAGCTTTCAAACAAGACCAAAATTTCTGAATTCCATTGAGAAATGATTTTTGTACGAATTTTTGATTTCAAACTGCCGAAACTGCAATTTCTGAATACGGGATTCCTGTTCTGTTTTTGATGAGTCTTTTTAGCATAGCTATATACCTTACTGTATTTTATTACAATTTTATTGTGTTAGCTTATTCTTTCTAGTTTCAAATGAGCTAAAAACACTCATTTTCATTGTGTAACGAAGCCTACACAAATTTCCAAAGACAGACTATTCCAAACTAAAATTTTCAGAAATCATTTAAAAATCTTACCATTTCAAGTTCTATAATTGCCACATGAACTTCTAAGATAACGATATAGATTCAACTCCATACAAATGATAAGAAAGCAAAGAAAATAAATTAATCATTGTTTTTGTGGCTAGTGTATATCCCTTGTATAATTGTATTTGTTATTTTTTTTTGACGATATTTGGTGTTTTTTGCTGTTTCTTAGGAGGCTTAATGGGTGATTCATCAACTCAATCTCTATCTGCCTTTTCTTTCCTGTTTTTTTTTTTTTCTGTTTTTAGTGTCTGTTTTTAGTGTTTTTTGCTGCCAGTTTTTTTCTATCTGCCACAGGTTAACCCGCGAAATAAACCAAACCCGCCCGACCCGCCTCGGGTTGAAACCGACCCGACCCGCCTGTGGACGGGTTGGTATACGGTTTTGAATCAAAACCCGCCTCTAGACGGGTTGGTAGTTGGTTTTACCCCAAAACCGACCCTCCCGCCCGTTGTGCAGCCCTAGTCATCAACCTTAGGAACAGGGTTCAGGGTTCAGAGTTTCAAGAACCATGAACCCCTGGACCCTGTGAGCCCTACACCCTGAAACCCCAAAACCTACACCCTTGAACCCTGAAACAGAGAACACGTTAGCTACAAATTAGGGTGTCAACAACCAAACTTGACACCAATAACTAGTGTCAACAACCAAATTTAACAGCATAAACAATGAAATCCTAGAATAAGTTGGTTCCAAAAACTAGAACACATGAATCTTAGTACTTTGACTAGTTTTGCTGAGAAAAACATTCATGCCTTGGTAACCATTTTAGGAAACAGAAAGAATTAGAAATGGATACGATTAGAGAGTAAAAGATTTAAAATTCATACCTTGGTTACCAGTTTTACCGCAAGCAACCATAAGACCCCCCTTGAACTTCCCAGTGAGAAAGATAGCATCGAAAATTAGCATAGGACGGTAATAAGTATTAAAACCAGTGATGGAAGCTTCAAAAGCAACAAAAAACCTTTGGAACTGCCGTGTTCCACTACCATACTCAAACTTGGCGATGCTCCAGGATTGTAACGTCTAACGGCATCAGAATGCCAAACGAAGTCTGAATATAACTTGATGTCATCACCCCAAACACATTTTTTGCTGAATTGTAAACCATGGTAAAAGTGACTATATGTAAGCTCAACTCCGTATTCTCTATGGAGAAAATCTTTGACATCAACCGTAGTCTTTTTCTTCGTGGATGATCTTAGATCATCTATTAGAATATTCTTCAAAAAGGACTTCCTCATTCTAACCTTGGCTGGATCTGAACAAGATAAATCACATGAATGTTATAGGATATATCTCTTGCATTCAAAAATACCATTGGTTTTGGAAACGATAAATGCATGAAATACCCATGGACAACTATGTAATTTCTTGAATTTGCACTCTAAGGTTTATCGTGTTTTGTCACTCTTAACAATATCAACTTTATAACCACTTTGAATTGAATACTTCATAACAGAATCACGAGCTTGGTCAACACCTATTTCGAACACCTGCCCTACACCACTTAAAATATATGCCCATGCATCGACCTTTCTTGGTATCTTTTCAATCAAAGATGAATCGTCGGTGACGTCCTATACCAACTACGTCATCGTTTGAAATGCAACTTGATGATGACGAAGAAGATGCAGCAGATGAAACTTAAACACTAGTAATCAGGTGGATAGTAAACTTCAACACATCAATTCGATTCGTGATGAAATAGTGAATCAAAAATTTCAAATCCAAATCTGAATGAATGAATGATATTGGACGCTCCTTCCACACTATAACAAAACTGTATTAGTTCTTCATGAAGATAAAGCCAATTATGTTTGACGACACCTATCATCTCACTGACAGTAGTTGGTGCGCAAAGAGGATGGGAGACACTTAGGTTGTAAAACAAAAACTCTGCAACAACCATAAAAGACAAAAACTCACAAAACAACCAAAGTTGACACCATAACAATGGAATCCAGAAACAAGTTAGTTTTGATTATGGTGTCAACAACCAAAGTTGACACCATAAAAATGAATTCAGAAATATGTTTTGCCAAGATTATTGTCTCCATAAAAGCACAAATTCACTACAACAAATAGCTACAACAACAAAAATAAACACAACTAAACTAAACTAAGCAACAATTCATAAGTGAATGATAAGAATTCAGAATACCCTATTTATAAATAACCGCAATCGTACGACGTCTAACTAGTAGACAGCGGCAAATACAGGTCGAACCCACAGAGAGCGGGGACAATGATGCAATCAATATTCTAAATAAACTAACCAGAAATAATATTTTTGGATTTTCGGAAATGCTAATGAACGAGAAAATAATAAAATTAACTAGCTAAAATATACAATGTGATCAAGTAGAGAGGGCACTAGGGTTTTCGGTTTTCACCAATTTGATATATAGAACTCACATCTAATCTCCAAAATTACCGTTTCACCACTATAATTTTCTTTGCTTCCAAGTTGACATTTCTAAAGAATTGCTTATCAATCGAAAAGTATATCCTATCAAATTTTACTAAGCATGGCATATCAATTTAAAAGAATAAAAAATCAGTAGAGCTATCTAACCAATATATAGTTTCAAAGAATCAAATATAAATTTGCAAGCATACACCGTCAAAGAATCTAATCCCAGCACGACATATCAAACGGAAAGCATATATGATCAATTCCACTATTTATGAAAATAATTAATCAAGTAAAAAATGAAGATAAATTGCTAAACATTTAAACCAGTTATTTATGAGTTTTCCATAATCAAAGTTGGTTTCTACCTAAAACCCTAGCTACAAAATTCAGCAAGACATAGCTATGGGTTTCTTAAAACCCATAAAAAAATAATTATAAGAGAAGAAAAGATCAAACCCAATTAAAACATGCGTCTTCTCAAAAAAAAAAACCTTCTCTGTTCCGCCAACCAATCAACTCCAGACTCAGGAGAAGTTTCACCTTTTTCCGTATCTCCAACAGAACCCATCCAATCATCTCTCTCTTGTTTTCCTTTCAATCAGTCCTGTCTCCGCCCACAACCGCTCTACTCCCCACTTTTTCCTGTATTTCGTACCTCCCCTCTCCCTCAATCAGACATACAAACCTCTCCCCCCCCCTCTATTTTCTTTCCCTTTTCTTCCTGTCAGACCTTGTCTGCCACCACAATCACTCAGCCGCTCTCTCTCCTCTCTCTTTCCCCCAATCTCTCTCCCCTCTTTTATTTTTCTTCTCTACAACCTTTTCCATCCTCGCCTCCCTAAAAACACCGTCTCTCTTTCCTTTTATACATACACTTTGCCACATATCCTACTTAAAAAGAGAACCATAATATCTCATCACCATCTGACCACTTTCTTCTTATTTTTTCTATCTACCAATAACCAAAACATGAGACTCAACAGACACCTTATTTACTATCCACGTCCCCACCTTCTCACTTCTCTGACCCAACAGAAGACTACCTCTTCTCTCCATTCAGTCCCTCTCTTTTTACTTTTCACTGAAACTAAAAAATTTACTTCATTAGTTCCTTGCCACGTCAATAACACCATACGTCCACCTTCGATTCATTTCTCGCGTCCACTCCTAGCCACACCTGAGTGAACAGATACTCAAAAGCAAAACTCCAAAAGCATCACAAGTCAGCCACGCCTCCATCCATTTAGTTATGCCCAAGACACGAGTTCCACCAAATATATTACAGCTCAAGTCCGATATATGCCATTAGCATTCATCCACTTTAAACACGTCCAAGTTGTATATGAAAAGTCTTGTTTTAACCGGTTCCAATTTGTAACATCAGGTTTTATGTTTGCACCTATAAAAATATAAAAAAAATATCAACATACAAATAAACACTAACATATATAGATCGAGTGGTAAAAATGTATAAATTAAGTGCCTATCAAATACCCTCAAACCTATATTTTTCTAGTCCTTGAGCAAAACTAATCTAATAAAATAAAATCCTAACTCACTTTCGCAGGAATATCGACTGCATTTAGCATGTGTAATAAGCCTTTAAACCCCTAAGTGGCCTTAGCGGACGAGTTTTGTCTCGTGAGGGTTTACAAGAGATATACCCACAACACCTTTACTCCAAATTTCTAGCTACCTGTGAAAGATTGAGGATAGACACTAAACAAGCTATTTAGTTGGCATACTAAATTCTTCGGCTATATGAATCATTACCGTGTATGAATCCAATTTATGTACACAAGTTTGCACTCAGCATACTAAAATTCATATAAGCATGCAACTATACTCAAATAATCATTGAACATCCAAAACTGGATAAAATTGTCAACATTCACATTGCTCGAAGTCAATCAAATTCAAACGCAAGGATAGATTAGAAAATGGATATGGAAGTGATGAATGGTGCATATGTTGACTAAGGTGAATGGTGTTTCCCAAAATATTAGTATAAAATCCGGCTCAGATGCTCCTATTTTTATTATTATTATTTATATACATAATTTATTTTTATTTTTTTCTTCTTTTTTCTTCTTTTTTTTCATCTTTTTTTTTATGACTACATGATTAGATCTTTTGAATCTAAGTGCATGCTCCTTTTCAGCAAATTACATGATAGTTCTCATGGATTCTGCATTCCACGCTTGCTTAGGTGACGGAGACAGGGAGAACACATACATAATGTTGTCAAAGTGTCAAAAAAATTTTTTGACAAAATTAAAATTCTAATGCATCTGAGCTACGACCTTATGGCAATACTAGGGCCCCACCAAATCACTTGGAGAAACATAAAACTGCAAAAATAAAAACAGAAAGTGATATGGTTATGATGATTCCGAGATATGCTTGTTCAATGATTATCATGTTATTTCTAACACCTGAGTGCATCCAGATATGAATAGACCATTTAGCTGGGCACATCAATTCCTATAGATAAGAGTTATGTTTCCATCTACCTAGAATGGTTAGTGGCATCCTGAATTGTTCACAAGTTTCTAAATTTTGGAGTTTCTTATTGGCATTAATTTTCTGAAACTCTACCCCCAAACCAAAATTTAACATTGTCCTCAATGCTTTCAAACCGTGCAACCTGAAACGGTATGCAATAAATATAAATAGGAGAAACAAATGTAAATCAAATAGAAGGGATTGGAAGATTTCACCTGATTGACGCAAGAAAAGCAGTATTCTTTGTAACACACATCAAACGATAGTAATAACAAAGAACACCAAAAATAAAAATAAAAATAAACAAAAATCCTAAAAAGAAAATAAAAACAAGAAAATAAGAATCTACCTACTGGATATGTACTGAAAGGATCTCCATAAATTAACAACCTGAACATTTAGGGATCAACCCAAAATAAAATATATACAAATGACAGTTTCACACTTATATTATGGCAACATGGAGACACTGAAACTATCAAAAACAAGGGATTACCCCCAAACCAAGTTTTTACTACACTTGGAAGTGCGTAAAGAACAAAATATGGGGATAATATTGGGATTGGGGAACTATCAATTGGTTCATGCACGGTTTCAGTAACAGGCAAGTCCTCTGGGTATTTGGATGCAAAGTGAACCAACAAAACTTGAGAAACACACAATTCTAACCCTAAATTAGGTAACTTTTGGAAGTCTAGGGGTCTAGAGACAACCTCTAAGTCGGGTGAATGATCTTGTGAGATAGATTCATCTATGGAATTAGGAAAATCATCTACACAATCATCCACAGGGTCATCTATATATTTTGTATGGAACAGAGAGTCACTACAAGACTGATCATCATCAACAAATAATCTCTGGCATTCCAGAACTCTCAATCTTTGTTCCAAACTAAGCGGTCTGTGTTTATAATACTTCTCATATATCATTAGAGGTGATTCTTCACTTACCATAGTTGAAGCAAGAACTTCCTTATGTCGTGACCGATTCATATTCCCTCAGTGTCATCCTAGATGACGTTCTGAGAAGGAGTAAAAATGTACCTGAAAAGAAATACTAAAACTAAAAACAAGTAAAAAGGAAAAAGAAATCCTAAAATATAAAAAAATATTGTATAAAATAATAAATAAATAAAATAAAAACCTAAACTACGATTAGAAAATCAAAAATACTAATCACAATATTCCTCAACCGCTCCCCGGCAGCGGTGCCAAAAATTGATAGGATTTCGGAATGCCCTATTTATAAATAACCACAGTCGCACGTCGTCTAACTAGTAGACAACGGAAAATACAGGTCAAACCCAAAGGGAGCGGGGACAATACTGCAATCAATATTCTTAATAAACTAACCAGAAACAATATTTTTGGAATTTCAGAAATGCTAATGAACGAGAAAATAATAAAATAAACTAGCTAAAATATACAATGTGATAAAGTA
>JAJJMC010030606.1:1889394-1965902 GCA_023531435.1 Papaver californicum
TTCGTTTCCAAGTTGACATTTCTAAAGAATTGCTTATCAATCGAAAATTATATCACATCAAATGTTTCTAAGCATGGCATATCAATTTAAAAGCATAAACAATCAGTAGAGCTATCTAACCGATATATAGTTTCAAAGAATCAAATATCAATTTGTGAGCATACACCGTCAAAGTATCAATTTTTGGCGCGCTGCCGGGGAGCGGTTGTGGTATATTGTAATTAGTATTTTTGATTTTCTAATTGTAGTTTAGGTTTTTATTTTATTTTGTATATATTTATTTTAATTTTATGATTTTTAGTTCTATTTTTCACTCGTTTTGTGTTTTAGTATCTCTTTTCAGGTACTTTTTCGAGGATGATGAATTCTTCTCAGAAGACGTCGTCTGGGATGACGATGGGGGAATTAATGTATGGGCCAGAATATAAGGAAATTTGTGCTTATAATCGTCTCATGTATGGAATTTGGAGTCCACATCGTTCAGTCACAGGTATTAAGTATCGACCCTAGTACCATGAGGTTGATTTTCCGAATGAGGTAAGTGACGATGATCCTCTAATGATATATGAGAAGTATTATAAACAAACACCGCCTAGTTTGGAACAAAGATTGAGAGTCTTGGCAATCCAGAGATTATATGCTGATGATGATGATCAATCTTGTAGTGACTCTCAGTTCCAAACAGAACATATAGATGACCCTGTGGATGATTGTGTAGATGATTTGCCTAATTTTATAGATGAATCTATCTCACAAGATCATTCACCCGACTTAGAGGTTGTTTCTAGACCCCTAGACTTCCAAAAGTTTCCTAATTTAGGGTTAGAATTGTGTGCTTCTCAAGTTTTGTTGGATCACTTTGCATCCAAATATCCAAAGGACTTGCCTGTTTCTGACACCGTGCACAAACCGATTGATATTTCCCCAATCCCTATTTTATCCCCATATTATGTTCTTTACGAACTGCCCAGTGTCGAAAAAACTTGGTTTGGGGGTAATCCCTTATTTTTGATAGTTTCAGTGTCTCCATGTTGCCATGATATAATTGTGAAACTATCATTTGCAAATATTGTATTTTGGGTTGATCCCCAAATTTTCAGGTTAGTAGTGTATGGGGATTCTTTCTGTACATATCCAGTAGGTAGATTATAGTTTCTTGTTTTTATTTTCTTTTAGGCTTTATATTTATTTTTATTTTTAGTGTTCTTTATTATTACTATCGTTTGATGTGTGTGACAGAGAATACTGTTTTTCTTACGTCAATCAGGTGAGACGTTCCAATCCCTTCTCTTTGATTTACATTTGTTTCTCTTATTGTATTTATTACATACCATTCTAGGTTGCAGGGTTTGAAACATTGAGGACAATGTTAAATTTAGGTTTGGGGGTAGAGTTTCCGAAAATTGATGCGAATAAAGAAACTCCGAAATTTAGAAACATGTGAATTATTCAGGATGACACTAACCATTCTAGGTAGATGGAAACATAACTCTTATTTATAGGAATTGGTGTGCCCAGCTAAATGGTCTATTCATATCTGAATGCACTCAGGTGTTAGAAAAAACATGATAATCATTGAACAAGCATATCTCGGAATCATCAGAATCATATCACTTTCTATTTTTATTTTTGCAATTTTATGTTTCTCTAAGTGAATTTGGTGGGGCCCAGTATCAAATTGTTATCGCCGCCAGGATGAAATAGAGTGTTGAGATCAAGTCCATTTTTAATTCTTATTCAAAAAAAAAATGATGAAAATTGACACTTTGATAGCAATGTGTGTGTGTTTTCCCTGTTTCCGTCGCCTAAGCAAGCGTGGAATGCAAGATCCATGGGAACTATCATGTAATCTGCTGAAAAGGAGCATGCGCTTAGATTCAGAAGATCTAATAATGCAGTCATTAAAAAAAACAAAAACAAAAAAAACAACAACAAAAAAAATAATTTATGTATATAAATAATAATAATAAAATAGGATTCATCCTGGCACTGACCTTCAGACAGATATGGGAAATACCGTTCACCTTAGTCAACATAAGCACCATTCATTACTTCTTTTTTCATTTTCTACTCTACCCCTGTGTTTGAATTTGATTGATTTCGAGCAATGTGAATATCTAATTTTAGATGTTCGATGATTATTTGAGTAGAGTTGCATTCTTATATGAATTTTAGTACGCTGAATGCAAACTCGTGTACAGTAATTGGATTCATACAGAGTAATGATTCTTATAGTTGCAGAATTTAGTATGCCAACTAAATAGCTTGTTTAGTGTCAATCCTAAATCGTTCACAGGTAGCTAAAATTTGGAGTAAAAGGTTTTGTGGGTATACCTCTTGAAAACCCTCACGAGACAAAACTCGTCCGCTAAGGCCACTTAGGGGTTTAAAGGCTTATTACATATGCTAAATGTAGTCGCGATTCCTACGAAAGTGAGTTCGGATTTTTATTTTATTTTTAGATTAGTTTGCTCGAGGATTAGCAAAATATAGGTTTGGGGGTATTTGATAAGCGCATAAATCATACATTTGTACCGCTTAATTTATATTTATTAGTACTTATAATTGTATTAATTTATTATTTTATTATTTATTAGGTGGTTCGCATAAAATTCGTAGTTAACGAGAAAAGTTGGTTGAAAGAACGGAACTATGTTGAATATTTGGTTCACGTTGGTTAGAGGAAGAAGAGATGCTACCGTACAGGCCAGGCTATTGGAGACAAAAGAGGACTAGAGCAGGTGAGCAAGTAGGTTGTTCGGTCAAGACTGTGGCTAGGAGGCTAGGGTGCGGTTGGTTCTTCTTGAATTGAAAGACGTTGAGTAGGTGACTTAAGTGGACAGTTGAATCATGCATTAGTGCAAGAAATAGGACATGTCGGGTGATGTTCGCTGATTGAGTGCACATGAGAGAGTGACGTGAATAATGAATGGAGTTCTTTTGCTCGGTATGGAAGAAGAAAGTACGGCTGTCACATGGGAGAGAGGTGAAGATGGAAAAGAAGGGGACAAAACCTGTACAATACAAGAGATGAGACTTTTGCTTTTGAGTTTAATTTAAGTTGACTGAGTAGTGAAAAGTATAAAAGCAAAGAGAGTAGAGACAATGTCTGTTGGTTAAAGTGAAGTACGGCTAGAGTAAGGCTGACGGGTCTCGGTCTTCACGTGATTGATAGGCGGACAACTAGGTGGTAGGCGTCAATAGGTGCGTCAGGTCTATTCACGTGAACAAAGAACAAGAGAAAAAGAAGACCTAGTCTAGGCGTGATTGGTGAAGTTGAAAGAAAAGTGAAAAGGTGTGACACATATACACACGTGGGACTTCTTTGAACTGTACTAGGTTTCGAAAAGGGGAGTATAAAAGCAGAGGCGGAGACAGAGTCTGGAGAGAGGGAGGCGGCGTACAGGAGCGTTTTAAAGTTTAGTTTTGGGGAGACGAAGACGGGAGAATACAGAGATAAAGTGGAGAGTCCGGAATTCGCCGTTTTTGCTACAATATTGGTTTAATCTTCTTCTACTCTTCTATCTAATTATTTTTATGGGTTTTAAGAAACCCATCTCCATGTTCTAATTAATTTGTAGCTAGGGTTTAATGTAGACACCACTTACAGTTTTTGATCAATTAAATAAAATATTTGATACAGACCATTATGATTTGAATTGATTAATTTCCATTATTTTGATTTATTAAATTTCATTAAACAATTGTGACGTCTTTTGATGGTACATGCTTGGCCTAGGTTTTTGATGTTCCATGCTTCTGGTATACAGTTGTTATTTTGAAAATCTACTTGTTTGCAAATATATTTGCCTACTTATTTGATATTTCATGCTTGGGTTAAATCCTTTGATGGGGTATGCTTAAAATAGTCAGGTATTATTTGTGGACCTATAATTAGTTTCGTATAATTTTCTCGCAAACGCAATTTTATGGTGTATGCTTGAGACTATGGCTTTTTGATGCACCATGTTTAGGGCGTCCCAATGATATTTACGACTCTAAATATTCATGAGTTATGTTTCACTTCAGTAATTAAACAGAAATAGTGGTGGATACTGAAAACCCTGGTTACCGACTCTCCCATTTGATTTATTTTATTAGTTTAGTTAGTTTTATTATTTTATTCATTAATCTAAAAATCCAAAAATATTGTTTCTGGTTAGTTGATTAGAGATATTAATTTCAGTATTTCCCCGCTTTCTGTGGGTTCGACCCGTACTTGCCGTTGTCTACCAGTTAGACGCCGTGCGATTGCGGTTATTATATAGGGTAATATAAAATCCCATCACTCTCTTTCCTTTTATACCCACATTTTACCACGTATCGTACTTAAAAAGAGAACTATAATATCTCATCACCGTCTGACCACTTTCTTCTTCTTTTTCCTATCTGCCAATAACCAAAACAAGAGACTCAACAGACACCTTATTTACTATCCACATCCCCACCTTCTCACTTATTTGACCCAACAGAAGACCACCTCTTCTCTCCATTCAGTCCCTCTCTCTTTTCTTCTCACGAAAACTAAAATATTTACTCCATTATTTCCTTGCCACGTCAATAACACCATACGTCCACCTTCGATTCATTTCTCGCGTCCACTCTTGGCCACACTTGAGTGAACAAATACTCAAAAGAAAAACTCCAAAAGCATCAACAAGTCGGCCACGCCTCCATCCATTTAGTTATGCCCAAGACACAAGTTCCACCAAATATATTACATCTCAAGTGCGAATATGCCATTAGCAATCATCCACTTTAAACACGTCCAAGTTGTGTAAGAAAAGTCTTGTTTTAACCGGTTCCAATTTGTAACATCGGGTTTTATGTTTGCACCTATAAAAATATAAAAATAATAATATTAATATAAAAATAAACACTAACAAATATATATTGAATGGTAAAAATGTATAAATTAAGTTCCTATCAGTGACGCACTTCACTCGGGGGTTGCGCCCTCTCGTGAGAGATATAATCATGTGGAATCAGGAAAAACAATAATGATTGCATAGTCAATGCTCTACGATCTATAAAAATGTATACATTCATCAAAAACAACACAAATCATGTAAAAACTAATTCATTAAATACTGCATTCTCCTTCATATGTTTATATTCATCAAAAATAACATAACTCATGTCAAGGCTGATTTCGTAACACTAGAAAGTAAACTAAATTACATATTATAAGCTAAATCAAGAACATTATTAACCCAAGTTTGATTCATGACCTAACAAATCAAATCCAGAAAAAAACACAAATCAAAAAATAAAAAAAAATCAAATCAAAACCTAAAATGAAACTCAAAAAACGTACCTATTTAAGAGATGAATCATGACCTCGAGATCAAATGAACCAATAAATCTAGTAGAATCAACACAAAATTAAGATTTACCAAAAACTCACGATCTCTACAAAATAAATTGATGAACAATTAACAAAATGAATCAGTCTGAATGTAATCTCTATTAATCCAACATGCAAATCTTATATATATCATCATCAGTCTGTAGCTTCTCTGAATATGATTTTTATCTTAAAATTGTAACTGAAAACAGAGGAGATGAAGAAGGAGAATTAGAACATGGTGCATGTCGTTTGCGCACAAATTAATTAAAATATTTCCCACTAATACTAACAAGTAGTATAGCGGTAGTAAGGATCGTTCCCACAAGGAACTGTGAATTCTTATTTGTCTTTGACTTCTTATGTAACCAAGAGGGGGGATTGTGATAAATAAAACTAAGTAAACTAATGAAAGAAAATAAAAACAAAGTAAATAAAGATTGAGATCAAAGTGAGAAAACACTGATTAGAGGTTTCATATTCCGCCACCAAACAAGCTCTTCAATCGATTAGAGATAACGTTCAATCCTTCTCGTATCAATAACCCTAAAGCATCCTATCGCAGGCTTACTCCGGTAAAACTCCTTGTATCATCAAAGGCGCAAGAGCCACTCTTTGAATCCTTCTAAATGAATAACTTGGCGCAAGAGCCACTCAAGTTTAACCCAATGAAAGCAATGGTCTTTGTGAGTTGAGGTTATTCTAAGCAATCCGGCGCAAGAGCCACACATATTTAACCTAGGTTAAGCTTCTACACATAATTGCATGGTAACATCCCGTCGTTAACAACTATGTTGTGCTACTTGTGATTATAGTTCTTTGACAATTCCGGATCTCAAACCCTAGTATAG
Source organism: Papaver californicum (assembly GCA_023531435.1). Classification (NCBI taxonomy): domain Eukaryota; kingdom Viridiplantae; phylum Streptophyta; class Magnoliopsida; order Ranunculales; family Papaveraceae; genus Papaver; species Papaver californicum. Next base: position 1,895,593 of record JAJJMC010030606.1, read on the forward strand.
CTTTAGATATGAACACATGATCATTCAATTTGCAACTTGAACGATCAAATCTTCAATCATACATGGCGATATAAACAGTAGAACATAAGCGATAAAAGAGATCATTAACATTAAAACTAACCAACCAGATTGATTTACATGTCTAGGACTTCCAACTATATCCCCAAACAATAGAACAAAGTTTCCTACTCATGGATTTACTAAAACCCATGAAAAATATACAAAGAATAAGAATGGTTTCCCCCTAAGGGGAAAACCCTAGGTTTTTGATGTAGGAGATAAGAGATTACTTAACAAGTATGGAGATGTTAAAGATGTTTTGGATTTTTAAAGATGTTTCACTTGAGCCTTAGATATCTTCTTTTATAGCCTTCAATGCTTATCCCTCAAGTATCCTTTCCTTCTAGGGTTTAGAATCCTTCCGGGATCATGTTTCCTTGATTTAGAAGTCAAAAACGTGTCTTAGAAGTGTCTCCCGTCGTGTCATAATCGGTAGGCTCGATTTCCGTGTTAACTACCTATTTTGGAGCTCAAAAACGAAGTTTTTCTGTACCCGAAACTGCCTATAATCGGTAGATAACTTTCCCTTGTTATCTCCTGATTATGATGCTGAGTGTTTCACTATTTCTTTCGGCTGTTTTTCTCATAACTTCCTCATACGGACTCCAAATGACCTCATTCTTTTTGCGTTGCCTTCGTCTTCTCGTTATCTTCAAAATATTACCTGGATTTGAATGATTTGAATTTGATCTTCGGCCCTTCTCCATTGCAAGAACTTAACTTCATTGTTCATTTTATGTCGTAATGAACTCCTTTCTTCTTCTTTGGTTGAATACACTTCAAAACTCCTAATAAACTCATAAACAAACAAAATCAAAGCATAATGATATGAAAACTAACAAGAAATCAATGAATTAGAGTATCCAAATAATGCAAATAATGCACCTATCAAATTCCCCCACACTTTCCTTTTGCTAGTCCTCGAGCAAACTACAAATCTAAACTAACCTAAAATACAACAACTCCATTTCGTGAGGATACGGTTACACTTAGCATGTGTAACAAGCCTTTAAACCCCTAGGTGTCCCTAGTGGACGAGTTATAGTCTCGTGAGGGTTTACAAGAGGTATACCCACAAAACCTAATTTCCAACTTTAAAACATTCCAGAGCACATGCATCCAAAAATATACGAAGACATAAAGTTTCTGCACACTAACAAAAAGAAGTTATAAGTATAAAGAACATTATTCTCATGCTTAACCCTTGAGTTATGAGAAAACCACCATATGAAAGAATCCAGGTTCGAGAGCGACCGAATTTTTATGCCTCACCAATAGGGATTTATGAAACGACACTCAAAAGACGCACTTTATGGTTCTCACATATGTGCAGGCAAGAGTGAAGATAAAAATCTTACACGCATAGAATGGTAAGAAGGAAAGGTAACCTTCTGAATCATATGAAGATGTTATCCCATAGAACGTGGGACGAAAAAGAACCCCTTTTTGTTCTTCTAGTGACCTCTAATAAAGGAAATCAACCACTATGCGAGGATGGGAATGATTACTTACTTTCTCACCCGATCAGCAATCAACACCACTCTCACAACATCCATTAGAAACGTTTTCGGTCTTCAACTGTTGATGATGAACTCTTGAACTTCGTAGAACCTTGAAAATTTGTAACTCTTTTCATCAATTTCTTGTTGTTAGAAACTTCTTTATAGATTTCTTCTTCCCCACGGCCTTATTGAATGAATACAAAAAACAAATATACACTAAAGCAATGATAAGCTTTTTTTTTTTTTTATGACTTCAAAATATAAACTGAAAAATAAATAAAAATGATGAAACTACTACGGCCATGGGATAAAGACTTTACCACTTGATTTTTCACAACTTGTATTCTCACATCTTTTGATTTCTTTCGCTTTTGTACATAAGTCTCCAACATGTATACATAATTCTGCTAATTGTATTGTTGCTTTACTTGAATATGAAATTTGCTCTTTCTTGAACGGTTGCTTGTAAACCTTGAATGTCTTCAACTTTCCTTCAAATTTTTGATGTTCCGCTTGTTGATAATGATATGTTTCTATGGACTTGTTGTTGTCGAGAGAATGGTGCCAACTGCAAACAAGACTACAAGATAGAGTTAGCAATTCTGATGGCACCCTCATGATTGATAGAAATAGCACTCAAGAGATCAAAAAGTAGTGCTGAAATTGGTCCAAGGTTAGGTAGCTCATCATTCTACCCGTAATTTGCGCAGATGAAACACTTTAAACGGACAATTGAAGGTTTGGTGCCTCACTCATGGGTATTGAATGATCAACAACTCTAATACTAAACTCTCTACCGGCAGTTTAAGTCCATTCTTGTCAGCTCTAGCCTCTCAACAACTAAGCACTCCGAATATAGTTCTCTAATACTTTTAAGTTCAGTTATTTCGGTTAGAACTCCATATGTAAACGTAGCTAGAAGTATACTAAGTGACTCTAAAATATCTAAAATTTGAAGGTTTCATGCAAATAGTTACAAAAAAGTTAAAAAAATTCTACCTACAAAAGCAAATACTAAAAAATTTATATGCTTAATTACTCCCCCACACTTAAACTTTACATTGTCCTCAATGTAAATTGATTCCTCTAATGTAGAATCAAGATTGGAAATCCTAACATGATATGAAAAACAATCAAAAGATAAAGATAGAAATACAAAACCAATGGGTTACCTCCCATTTAACGCTTAGTTTAATGTCTTCAGCCTGACCTTCTGGTCGTCCATAGACCAACAATCTGAAAATTTGGGGATCCACCCATAGAACAATCTGCCTTGCAAATATTAACTTCACACAAACATTAGTATAAGAAAATAATAGTGAAGTTATCACTCGATAGAAGTTTCTCCCACATTTAGTCTTTTCTACACTCGGAAGTGGATAAAGAACATAGAATTCGGGAACTTCTATAGGCTCCTCTTTGCTAACCTGTATAGTATGAGAATCAAATATTTCCAACAACGGATATTTAGAAGCAAAGTCACTCAACAATACTTCTGAAGCACATACATTCAAGCCAAAACGAGGTAAAGGAAATTGATCAATAGCCAAACCTTCTAAAGTCTCTTGTATTACGGGATCCTCATCTTTATCAAAAATTTTCTAATGAATTACTTACCTCTTGTGTATTTTGGTTCTCTATCAAACTTTCTAACCGTTCTTCATTAGTTTCTGACTCAACAAGAATCTCGGCATCAACATTATCAATATCATCCTCGGCAAGTTCAATTGGGTCTTCCACACTATTAATCAATTTGGTTTCATTCTCAACATACTCCTCTCTGTTTTCAGACTCACTGTAATCAGAATCTCCATGGGTTTCCCAACCTTTGTCAGAACGTCTTTTAAATTCCGTACGAATGGTCCTACTAATTTCTTCAAGAAGATCTTCCGGGGATCCGTCATCTTCCAACTTGTATAGTTTCTGAGTAAGTTTTCTGATATTCACACGCTTTCTACCATTAACTACAGTGGAATCTCTTGCACACGACTCTTCCCTTTGAACGGGTGAATGATCATTATTAAGATCAAGTTAACTACAAAATTATCATCAAAAATCAGATTCGGAGTTGGAATAACGTCATCACTAGTGTAAGGATTTTCGAAAGGTTCAAAATCATCATCGTATCCCATATAATAACGTCGCTCACGTTTCTTTCTCAAATCTCTTTTAGCTTCTAGAATTTCTGCACATGATGCCCCTTCATCTATCAATATCTCAAACCTTCTATCAAGTTCTCTCAAACTTGTAAGTCTTACACCATTACTTGTGGTAGAGTTTCTAAACCTTATCTCCTCCCGTTGAATAGGTGAATGATCATAATTACGATCAAGAGTATATTTAGATAAACCATCACAAGCATAATTATCCTCCCCTCCTTGTAATTGTTCACTTACATACCTACTATAAGGAGGTTGGTATGCATGAGAATAATTAAAAGGGTACGTGGAATATTGGTCATAACCAAAGGATTGGTTGTGATTATACTCCCTGTATGGTTGGAAATTATCATAGGGTTGAGATTGAAAACAAAATTGATTACCATTATAATCTTGATCTTGTGCACCGTACATGGAATACAAGTACCTGAAACAAGATTCTCGAAAAAAAAAATCGGAAAAAAAAAAACCAAAAACAAATAACAATCCGTTATGCCTCCCTGGCAGCGGCGCCAAATTTGGTACGTGTCGTTTGCACACAAATTAATTAAGATATTTCCCACTAATACTAACAAGTAGTATAGCGGTAGTAAGGATCGTTCCAACAAAGAGTTGTGAATTCTTATTTGTCTTTGACTTCTTATGTAACCAAGAGGGGGGATTGTGATAAATAAAACTAAGTAAACTAATGAAAGAAAATAATTAAAAAAAAAAGTAAATAAAAATTGAGATCAAAGTGAGAAAATACTGATTAGAGGTTTCATCTTCCGCCACCAAACAAGCTATTCAATCGATTAGAGATAATGTTCAATCCTTCTCGTATCAATAACCCTAGAGCATCCTATCGCAGGCTTACTCCGGCAAAACTCCTTGTATCATCAAAGGCTCAAGAGCCACTCTTTGAATCCTTCTCAATGAATAACTTGGCGCAAGAGCCACTCAAGTTTAACCCAATGAAAGCAATGGTAATTGTGATTTGAGGTTATTCTAAGCAATACGGCGCAAGAGCCACACAAAATTAACCTAGGTTAAGCTTCTACACATAATTGCATGCAACATCCCGTCGTTAACAACTATGTTGTGCTACTTGTGATTAGAGTTCTTCGACAATTCCAGATCTCAAACCCTAGTCTAGCTTTAGATATGAATACATGATCATTCAATTTGCAACTTGAACGAGCAAATCTCCAATCATACATGGCGATATAAACAGTAGAACATAAGCGATAAAAGAGATCATTAACAATAAAACTAACCAACCAGATTGATTTACATGTCTAGGACTTCCAACTACATCCCCAACCAATAGAACAAAGTTACCTAATCATGGGTTTACTAAAACCCATGAAAAATATACAAAGCATAAGAATGGTTTCCCCCTAAGGGGAAAACCCTAGGTTTTTGATGTAGAAGATAAGAGATTACTTAAGAGGTATGGAGATGTTAAAGATGTTTTAGATTTTTAAAGATGTTTTATTTGATCCTTAGATATCTTCTTTTATATCCTTCAATGCTTAGCCCTCAAGTATCCTTTCCTTCTAGGGTATAGAATCCTTCCGGGACCATGTTTCCTTGATTTAGAAGTCAAAAACATGTCTTAGAAGTGGCTCCCGTCGTGTCATAATCGGTAGGCTCGATTTCCTTGTTAACTACCGATTTTGGAGCTCAAAAACGAAGTTATTCTGTACCCGAAACTGCCTATAATCGGTAGATAACTTTCCATTGTTATCTCCCGATTATGATGTTGAGTGTTTCGCTATTTCAGCTGTTTTTCTCATAACTTCCTCATACGGACTCCAAATGACCTCATTCTTTTTGCGTTGCTTTCGTCTTCTCGTTCTCTTCAAAATATTATTAAGAACTCCTGGATTTGAATGAGTTGAATTTGATCTTCGGCCCTTCTCCATTGCAAGAACTTAACTTCATTGTTCATTTTATGTCGTAATGAACTCCTTTCTTCTTCTTTGGTTGAATACACTTCAAAACTCCTAAGAAACTCATAAACAAACAAAATCAAAGCATAATGATATGAAACTAACAAGAAATAAATGAATTAGAGTATTCAAGTAATGCAAATAATGCACCTATCAAATTCTGCTATGAAATAACTATCTGTATGAAATACAATTAAAATTTCATCGAATTTTTTTTTCGCCGGGGAAGAATTTTCTCTCGCACTCGATATTTCTTTCCGTTGCTCTCTCTCTCTTTTCCGTCTTTAATTTTATTTTCGTTATTAACAGAATTATTTAGATTTCATAGGATATATAGGAGGGTAAATAAGGTATTTACAAAAATTAAAAATAGACTTCTAGAAGGTGAGGGATATATTTGTTGGTGGATAAGGGTATTTGTAAAGCCCATAAAAATGAAGGGTATACATTCAATTCCCACTATTTATTATGTTTTTGTTAACCATAACCCATCTATCTTTAATCAATCAACTTTAATTTTAGGTTAGTGAGTCACTAAGTAGATGAGATACTGAGTTGGGAAATCGGTAACTGACACACTAAAAACCGATTTTTATTTTTTTATTTCTTTAAATGAGTTTATATGAAAAAAAAAATGTTAAAACCCTAGAATCCTAGTTATGGACTAGATGTAGTACAAATTAATTTATAATTAGGTTAACCATTATAATCTTTATTTAGCATTTGTAATTAAAAAGTTATCCATCTACGACATTTGAAACCCTATAAAAATAAATCAGAAACTTATAAAAGAAAATCATATTAGTATTAAAAATTCTCTTAATACTTTGATTTTTAATCATAACGAGGTAATGCTACAACTATTTTATCTTATCTTTTTAATACAAAAGACCTTGGGGTTTTGACGGCCGACGGTCGAATAACATTTTAGGAGACAAACAAAAAATCCAACCATCCTAGTCATAAACATCCAACGGTCGTTGCATTTGTCACATCCAAATTACAATGTACCTAAACAATCATCTAATGGATACATGTAGGATTGTTTAGGTACATTTAATTTGGATGTGACAAATGTAACGACCGTTGGATGTTTATGACTAGGATGGTTGGATCTTCTGTTTGTCTCTTAAAATGTTATTCGACCGTTGGCCGTCAAAACACAGATGAACAAGCAACGGGTATTACGACGGTTCTCTGGAGCCTTTTGTTCTTCGCATGTTCTTCATCAGCAGAATTCTTCTTTCTTCCTAAACTTTTTTTCTTTGCTGCTGCTCTTTCCAGATGATATTTTCCTTCGATCTCTTCACTATTTATAGTATTCATAAACCCTAACTAACCTTTGTGAACCTATAAGGACCCAAAAACAACTCCAAATCCAATTCAAATTCTATTTTATCCGAAACAGAATACAATTCTTTTTTCAGGCTTGATTCACTTCTGCAGCCATTTTTCCGGGTGAAACACGTCTTCTGACGTGTATTGATCCTGTTTTGGTTGTTTACTTCACTTGGGTAACTCACAATCACTTCCAAATCCCTTAGAACTCGATTCTAAACAACTCAGAAATATTCTCACATAAAACCCAAATTTCCTCCATTTTCGTGATTTCAAATTCAAAGGGAAGGGGTGCCCCTATCCAACAGTGGGGTGCCTTTAACAATTTGTATTGGGTGCCTTTAGTAAGTTTTTCGTGTGCCTTTATCAACTTTTCGAGCCGATTTTTCCGTAATTATTTATTTCTTGAAAATACCTACAAACACATAAAAAGCCATAATAAGTACAAAATCGAACACTATCAAAATAGATAATCGAGCACAATTTAGACACAAAAATGTGTCTATCAAATACCCCCAAACTTGCTATTTGCTAGTCCTCGAGCAAATCTAATCTAGAAAATAAAATCCTAACTCACTTTTGCAGGAATCGCGACTACATTTAGCATATGTAATAAGCCGTTAAACCCCTAGGTGTCCCTAGTGGACAAGTTTTATCTCGTGAGGGTTTACAAGAGGTATACCTACAAAACCTTTACTCCAATTTTAGATACTTATGAACGATTGAGTGTAAACACTAAACATGCTATTTAGTTGGCATACTAAATTCTTCGGCTATGGGAATCATTACCCTATATGAGTCCAATTGTTGTACACGAGTTTGCACTCAGTGTACTAAAATTCATATATAAGATAACAAAGCTCTACTTAGATAGTTGTTCAACCAAAATACTCAGAATCTATCAGAGTTCAATCACATGAAAAGATATAGAAGATGGAACATGTTGACTAAGGTGAACGGTGTTTCCCATATCTGTCTGAAGGTTAGTGGCAGGATGAATCCTAATGAATTGAGATACGCTCCCACTAATATCGACTCAACTGGTATGTACAAGGGTCCAATCTATCGATTTATTGAAAATAAAATAATTATAAATGTAATGACAACATGATTGGATAAAATTGAATCCAAGCGCATGGTCCTTATCAGCATCTTACATGAAAGTTCCCATGGATCCTGCGTTCCACGCTTGCTTAGGCGACGGAGACAGGGAGAACACACACATATCGCTATCAAAGTGTCAATACTCGAATATTTTTTTTTTGAATAAGAATTAAAAATGGGGCTTGATATCAACACTCTATTTCATCCTGGCGGCGATAACAAGTCGATAGTGGGCCCCACCAAATCACTTAGAGAAACACAAATTGTAAAAATAAAAACAGAAGGTGATGTGGTTGAGATAGACTCCGAGATATGGTGACAACTATCATGTTATTTTTAACACATGAACTATGTCCTTTTATGAATAGACCATTTAACTGGCACACCAATTCCTATAGAAAAAAATCTAAGTTTCCATCTACTAGAATGGTTAATGTCATCCTGAATTGGTCACAAGCTTCTAGAATTTGGAGTTTTTATTATTGCACTAAAAAGTTTCTCCCTTACCCCAAAACTTAAATCAAACAGTGTCCTCAATGTTTCAAAATAAAGATCACTACCAATAGATAAGTAAAAAAAGGAACAAAGAGGTAAGTCAGAAAGATAGTACATGAGTGAAGCGTAGCGATCCTTCTATGCAGAATAAAATAAAAAGATAAAAACCTAAAAACCTACAAAAATCTACTTTTGTACAAAAACAACCCCGATGGTCAATCATAGTAAGCAGGGTACTCCAGAGGGACCTCCTCAACATCACTTGTAGGAAAAGGCTCTAAAAAGGGTTTCAATCTCTGACCATTAACCTTGAAAGTATTTCTACCATCTTAAGTCTCAATATCAATAGCACCATGAGGAAAGACAGTGCGAACAACAAAATGACCGGTCCATCGAGAGCGTAACTTCCCGGGGAATAGATGCAAACGAGTATCATACAGAAGAACTTTTTGACCTGGAGAAAATGAGTTTCTTAAAACATTTCTATCATGTACAAGTTTTATTTTGTTCTTATACTCCCTAGTTTTATCATATGCATCTTTCTGAATCTATTCCAACTCATTGAGATGAAACTTCCTGTGAGCTCCTACTTTGTCAAGTGAAAAATTAAACTGCTTTACAGCCCAATAGTTTTAACTCGACGGGAAGGTGAGATGCCTTGTCAAAAACTAGACGATAGGGTGACATTCCAATGGGGGTCTTAAACACGGTACGGTAAGCCCATAAGGCATCAGTAAGCCTCAACTGCCAGTCTTTCCTATTATGAATAACTGTTTTCTCTAGAATATGTTTTATCTCCCTGTTGGAAACCTCTACTTGACCACTAGTATGTGGGTGATATGGGGTAACTACTTTATGGGTAATACCATATTTCTTCATTAAAATCTTAAATGTTCGATTACAAAAGTGTGACCCTCCATTACTAATTATAGCTCGCGGTGTACCAAAACGTACAAATATGGTATCATTCAAAAACTGCACCACAACCTTGTGGTTGTTTGTTTTACACAAGACCTCCTTTACCCACTTAGATACATAGTCTACGGCGACAAGGATGTAAAAATAACCAAAAGAATTAGGAAAATGACCCATAAAATCAATGCCCCACACATCAAAGACCTCAATAACTAAAATAGGGTTCAAATGCATCATATTTCTATGAGAAATGGTTCTTAACTTCTGGCATCTCTCACAAGCAACACAGTAACTTTAGGAGTCTTTAAACAACGACGGCCAATAGAATCCACACTGCAATATCTTAGCAGCAGTCTTCTTAGCACTAAAATGACCCCCACAAGCATGATCATGACAAAAGGAAATAATACTGGACTCGTCACTCTCAGGTATACATCTCCTAATAATCTGGTCTGGACAATACTTAAACAAGTAAGGATCGTCCCAAAAGAAATGTTTCACCTCAGCTAAAAACCTAGAACGATCTTGTTTACCCCAGTGTTGAGGCACTCAACCAGTAACAAGATAATTCACTATATTCGTAAACCAAGGTTATTGGAAAATAACAAATAGTTGTTCATCAGGAAAGTTATCCCTCACATGAGGAAAATCATCAGGGGAATCCAAAACAAGTCTAGACAAGTGGTCTGCTACTACATTTTCTGCACCCTTTTTGTCTCTAATTTCTAGCGAGAATTCTTGTAACAAAAGGATCCATCTAATCAATCTAGGTTTAGTATTCTTCTTAGATAGAAGGTACTTCAAAGCAGCATGATCGGTAAATACTATAACCTTAGAACCTAAGAGATAGGATCTAAACTTGTCTAAGGAAAAAACAATGGCTAACAGTTCCTTCTGTGTGGTGGTGTAGTTCAGTTGGGCTTCATTCATGGTTTTGCTAGCATATTAAATCACATGAAGTAATTTGTTTTCTCGTTGACCTAACACAACACCAATAGCATAATCTGAAGCATCACACATTATCTCAAAGGGTAGGTTCCAGTTAGGTGCCTGGACTATGGGGGCGGTAGTGAGTAAAGTCTTAAGCTTCTCAAAAGCCTCTAAACAAGCATCATCAAAGACAAACTTAACATCTTTTGCAAGCAGATTGCAAAGAGGTCTAGAAATCAAGCTAAAATCCTTAATGAATCGATGATAAAAACCTGCATACCCTAAGTATGACCTAACATCTCGTACAGTTTTGGGAACCTGTAAAGTCTTAATAAGGTCAACTTTGGCTTTGTCTACCTCTACACCCTTAGAAGATACGGTATGCCCTAAAACAATTCCTGATCGAACCATGAAATGGCATTTTTCCCAATTAAGCACTAAATTATTTTCCTTACATCTAGTCAACACTAATTTCAAATGATGCAAGCACTCATCAAAAGATGACCCAAATACTGAAAATTCATCCATAAAGACCTCTAAAAACCGTTCTACCATGTCAGAAAATATGCTCATCATACAACGCTGAAAAGTAGAGGGTGCATTACACAACCCGAAAGGCATGTGTCTATACGCAAAGGGTACTAAAGGGACAGGTAAAAGTAGTTTTCTCTTGGTCTTCTGAGGAAATAACAATATGATTATAACCAGAAAAACCATCTAGCAAGCAATAATGGATATGTCCAGCTAATCTCTCAAGCATTTGGTCAATGAAAGGAAGGGTAAAGTGGTCATTCCTTGTGACCTTGTTCAGTTTTCTATAGTCAATAAAAACACGCCACCCCGTGGTCACTCAGGTTGGGATTAATTCATTGTTATCATTCTGGACTACAGTGATACCTGATTTCTTGGGAACAACCTGAACGGGGCTGACCCACTTACTGTCTGAGATAGGGTAGATAATACCCGCATCTAACAACTTAAGTACCTCAGTTCAAACTACTTCTTTCATGTTAGGGTTAAGTCGACGTTGCATCTCCCTAGATAGTTAGTATCATCCTTTAAATGAATCTGATGCATACAAATAGTAGGATTTATACCCTTAATGTCTGTTATGGTCCACCCTAATGCTTCCTTATTGTCTTGAAGCACGGTCACTAGCCTACTTTCCTGGTTACTATCCAAGTCGGATGCTATAATCACAGGCAAAGTCTCATATGGGTCTAAATACACATACTTCAAATTATTTGGTAGTTCTTTGTCTTCTTTTCCGTTCTTTAAGCATTAGCTTTAACTCCAAGTCTTTAATCACCAAAGTCTTAGGCTCTATTTCTTTTAATTCCAAATCCAAAACCTGTAGAAAAAAGATAAATACCCAAAGAAACGTAAAATAGAACAAAGTAAAGATAATATTATAAATAAAAACCTAAAAATAAATCTAAAACTCTAAACCTAAAGACAAGTCCGCGTCGGCGGCGCCAAAAATTGATGTTTTTAAATAGTGGTAAAAAGTTTGATTTGATTTTTAAACCTAATTTTAATACTAAAAATAAGGAAGATTAAAATATAATTGATTAAAAAATTGTGGGAAACACTGAGACTAAGGATTCCACTAGTATCCAATTTTTCAAGTGATTAAACATTAATAATTATTTTGCAAATCGTAAAGTCAATTTATTCAAAATATTGCCAAAGTTAGGTTTCCAAAATAATAGTTGTAAATCAAGAGTATGAGACATCAAAAGTTTAAGACTCAGCATGATCCATAAAAAAAAAACACAACTATTTGATAAAAACCAATTTTTCCAAGTTTAATTCAAAGAAAATAATAGTAAAAGAATTACAAAAAATAAATAAAATAAGAATTACCACTTTATTATTGGAAAAATAGCTTCCTTCGTCGCCCCAACAATAGTGATTAGCTCATCATATTGGAAACACTCTCAAAATAATTTTTCATAGCTCAAAAAGTGTTTACAATGAATGAATAGAAGTAACACTGAAGAACTGACACGCTTATAAGCGTTACAGAAGATGTTCTCTGTGTGGTCGAAGAAAGAAAATAAAACAGAAAGAAAAGAACGGACTCTGGCAGCTTCAGAACTTTAAAAGAATAAGCAACGGGTATTACGACGGTTCTCTGGAGCCTTTTGTTATTCGCGTGTTCTTCACCAGCAGAATTCTTCTTTCTTCCTGAACTTTTTTTCTTCGCTGCGGCTCTCTTCATATGATATTTTCCTTCGATCTCTTCACTATTTATAGTATTCATAAACCCTAACTAACCTTTGTGAACCGATAAGGACCCAAAAACAACTCCAAGTCCAACTCAAATTCTGTTTTATCCGAAACAGAATACAATTCCTTTTTCCGGCTTGATTCACTTCTGCAGCCACGTCTTCCGGGTGAAACACGTCTTCTGACGTTTATTGATCCTGTTTTGGTTGTTTACTTCACTTGGGTAACTCACAATCACTTCCAAATCCCTTAGAATTCGATTCCAAACAACTCAGAAAGATTCTCACGTAAAACCAAAATTTCCCGCTATTTTCGTGATTTCAAATTCAGAGGGAAGGGGTGCCCCTATCCAACAGTGGGGTGCCTTTAACAATTTGTCTTGGGTGCCTTTAGTACTTTTTCCGGGTGCCTTCATCAACTTTTCGAGTCGATTTTTCCGCAATTATTTATTTCTCAAAAATACCTACAAAGACATAAAAAACCATAATAAGTACAAAATCAAACACTATCAAATTGATAATCGAGCACAATTTAGACACAAAAATGTGTCTATCAATAAACTTTTTAAAAATATAAGAACTGTTCATCACATTAATATCATTGTTAGAACTAGGTATACCAAAAAATGCATGCCAAAACCAGAGATCATATGACACCACTGTCTCCAGCACAATACTCTCACTCCCTTTGTACGCAGTGTAAGCACCTGATTCCGTCGATGGGCATTTATCCCATTTCCAATGCATGCAATCAACACTACCCAGCATCCCTGGAAATCCCCTATCATTGTTCTCATTAAGAAGTAGTTCAACATCACGCTTAGTTGGTGTAGGCAAATATTCTTTCTCATACAAATGCACAATCGTCTTACAAAACCTACGAGTTGCTTCCAAAACAGTGGTTTCTCCGATCCGTAAGTACTCATCTATTACATCGGTCGTACATCCATAAGCTAACATTCGTATTGTTTTTGTAACTTTCTGATGAGGGGTTAGTCCAGGAATCCCAACAACATCTTTTTTTAACAAAATAATTATTTACTAATACGACATCTCCCAAAATACGATTGAACAATTCTCGTCGCATTCCAAATCTTCGACGAAAAACATTAGGTGGAAACGTTGGGTTTCTGCAAAAGTAATCTTTCTAGAGAAGTTTTGCACCGGACTCACGTTCTCATGGTATTTGGATACGAGTATGTGGCCAGTTCATACATGAAACGATCAACCCCGCAGTGACTGCTTGGTTATTTTGTCTCAATGCAACTAAATCTTCGTCTAATGAGTACAAAGTATTGTTATCATCATCACCAAATGAAGAAGAAGAAGAAGAAGGAGGAGGAGGGGGGGAGGAGGAGGAGAAATAGAAGAACAAGAAGCATAATAGTGATTGTTATTCTCATAGTATGCCATTGGTTGGTGATGTTTGTAGTTTTGGTGTGTATACTTGGAGAATCGAGTGTTCAATTTATAGGTGTATTAAGATAAGTCTTTGAGTTTTGATATGACCAAACACGCTTGGTATTTTAAAAATTAACAGAGTTGAGGTAAGTGGGGTGAATAGACGCATCTAAGATAAGAAGTGTCGGTTGATAAGACAAGACCAAGCAGAAAAAACGACAAAGGAAAAAAATAAATATCTTTTTGAAATGACAATACAAAACAGATAATCCGAACAAATGAAAGATTATTAATATCTTTGGAGATGACAACACAAAGCAGGTAAAAGACAATGCAAATGTAACAAAATTCTTTTGAAATGACAATTCAAATCTGACAAAAGATATATCAAAGAAAAAAATATATGTTCAATTGACAATTCAATGCAAATGAATTACTACCCATCCGTATCTTGATTCCCGGACGCCGAGCACGGGGGAATAAATGGAGGCAAAGATGATCTGGTTGTGTAGTTACTTTATTGCATTGTTGATGATGATCTCTGACCCATGGTATTCCACATTTGTGATGGCAAAGTTTGAGAGAAAGTGCCAAACCCAATGGGTGGTTGTTGTTGACGAAAATGGGCAAGCTGTAACTCCAAATTATTGTTGTGATTTTGTAGACCCCGTATTTCTTTATCTTTTGCCATGATAAACTCCATCCTCTCCTTCGTTTCATTTAACGTAGACTTACGAAACTCTTGCATAAAATCAGCATATTCTTGAACCAAACCATAAGCTTCGACCTGTTATAGATAAAATTAAATCATATTCTCAACCATTATTGTATACTAAAAAAAATAGTGGTTTGTTGTATACTTACTTATGACAATTGTTGTTGAGGCGGAATGGATACATGTTCATCAGGTTCTTGGATGTTGTGTTTAATACGGTCACCATCATACCCGTATGTTTCAACCTCCCAAACAACTTTGGTAGCATATTTCTGCAAGTTAGTTACATGTCGCCAATACTCCATATACATATCATACGTAACAACATGCACTAATTGTCTTGCAGGGACCACTTCGTTTTCCATCATCTCGTTAGCTTCGTCATTGTTCAGGTTGCAAATACGAGTAGGCGGGTTGCTGGGAACACCCCATGTTTCATGGTATTACCTCCAACACCGTTCTTCGAAATAAGCGTTATTCTGTGAAAAGAAAATAACTATCAACAAACTAAATTAGAGAAAATAAAAAACAATCCTATGGAAATAAATTATCAACTCACAGTTCCTAGCCAAGTGAATATAACCCTTTTCTCTGAGAGCTCTATTGTTTTCCGTTCAATATCAGTTTCTAGGACTAAGATCGTGGATTCCCACGGTTGCCAGGTCACATCGTCTACAGACAACTGATTAAGAAAATTCCTTGAACGAACAATATTAATACTCTTCCTTCGTGTACCCTTCCACCGAGAACTTCTAGACCACACTGCTTTACTTTCACTCGTTGGGTTCTTGGGTCGACATATGCCCATATATTCGTACCCCCAAAACTAGAATGTCAAGACAACCAAATAAATAAATAAATTAGCAAGAAATAAACATTTAAAAGAAATAAAAATTAGACTAAGAAATTTACCTCCAATATTTGGAAGGGTCCGGCTAGTGACTTTTGTCCCCTGTCAGAAGCGACGAGTCCGGAATACAATTTTGTAAATGCAGCACTACCCCAATCATAATTGGCAACTGCATTTAGATCCTCAAAAGCGGCTAACCATCCAGCATCAATATAATTTTTTGCATTTGAAAAAAAATTTGACCCAAAACATACATACAAAAGGCTCTGGCCACTCTATCAACAAGTATGCTATAATCGTTAGCCGCAATCAACGTTCCGGGCTCAAAATATGTTCTCAAAAATGCAACTGTAATTGCATCTTAAACCCACTGGTTCGGAATATGTTCTCTTTTACAAATCTCATTATCTTTAATTTCAGGAAAAACATGCGCCTGGACATATTCAAATTGGTACTTCGCCGGGTCATAAGGAATACCACTACCAATACCAATACCAATACTTAATCATGTCAGCATTACCCAATTAAGCGGTGTGAACCCAATATCACCAAAGGAGAAGCGAAAAGTGTTCGTGGTATCCCAAAAACGCTCAACAATATAGTCAATCAATGCATGTGACGAATCTACTACATCCATGGTAAGTAAACGGTCCCATCCTGCCTTTTCAATAATGTATTTTACCCTAGGGATGTGTTTAGTAATACCTGAATAGGTCTGAATAACCGATTTGAGGGAACCACGATGTAACTACTTGAATTTTGTATCAGTTGAATATGTAATATTTGTCGACGCGTGACCCTGAACGTCTTCCACAACAGTGTAGTTCGCCAACCCAGGAACATCAACCATTTCTTCAGTACTAGGGTCTACTTCTGGATTCTCAACAGTTTTAGCCTTCTTGTTCCTCTTTTTTCGGCCAACGAATCTCGACGTCACATTGCTCAACATCTGTGCAAACAGTACATACAAGTTTCAAAATCAAGAGTAATCCTCAGAATGCACAAATATAAAACTCTACATTAATCAATAAATCCACAAAAATAATAATTTCATCATTACAAAAGTAATTATCTAATTAGATAATCAAATTTACCAACATACAAAAATCAACCAAATTACAAAATTCATGATTCACAAAATAGTCCACTACTAATCAAATCATCAATTGTACAAAAGATCATCATAATTCCCCAATTCTATAATTCCATAAACATTCATTATAAAACATAAACAATCCTAATTCCCAAATTTAAAAGACAATCAAGTCAATTAATCATAAAATTAACCACAACCCAACTCAAATTAACCAACAACTTAATCAATTCAACAAATTCTCATCAGTTTTTTATACCCAATTTACAACTTCCATAAATCCTAGAAATAAGCACTAGAAATATACCCAATTCCAAAATTACAATTTCTAATATGTCTAATTCACAATCATATGTATAATCTTACAACATATATATACAAATTTAATTAACAAAACATTAACCTAAATCATAATCTAAACTTATGAAATCAATTACAATTTATATCAAAGTTTAAATTCATTACCTTGTTTCCTTTGAAATAATCCTAACTTTTAGATTAGTTGTATCAAATCTGCCAAGTTTTGCTAATTTTTGAATTGAGGTTTAGCTTGATTTGGAAGGAGAAGTGGGTTGAGTGGTAGGCGGCTGGTTTGGAGTGCGTCTGTGGTGTTTTTGTTTGTGAGGCTTCTGGAGAAAACGAAAATGGAGTGGGAGAAGAGAGCTATGCGGTTAACCAACATAATGCTCACCCATCAGGCGCTCACCCAGCCGTACGTCTGGTGAGATGGGCGTTCGGCTAGGGAAGCGCCTGATAAACCAGGCGGATGGATAAGCGTGCGCCCGTCTCAGCATTCCCACGTACCAGCTGCACGTGTTATAAAATTTACGGGAGTTTGGCTATGATTCCGCCCCATCAGGCGTTCGGCCAGGAGAACGCCCGTCTCTGGGGCGGGCGTCTAGTGGTGGGTCAATCATCAGGTGTTCTTTTGGGTTACGCCTGCCATCGCGCGTTCACCAAATGTCAGCCCCACCAAAACGTATTCATAAGCGTACGCCCGTTTTAACAGAAGTTACCTTACACAACCGCCCAACTACATGCGCTACCTTACACAAACGCCCGATCAAATTTACTCGTGCACCCGCTGCGTTTGAGGTGGACCAAAGAGTAAAAATTTTACTCTTTGGTCATTTGGTATGGTCTGCCCACTGTGGTTGCTCTTATTTATATCCATAGGTTGGTTGAAAACTCAATCATTAGATTTTATATTATTTTTACAAATTTCGAACATCAATGTTTTGTAAAGAAAATTATGGGTTATTCACATCAACATTGGGTGTTCAGCCTTTAGTTATGCATGTTGCAAATATACTATTTTAAAGTATTTGGGACCTCCCTTCTAAATACATAATAACTAAAACATGTAGATGACATGCAAATATACTATTTTAAAGTATTTGAGGCCTCCCTTCTAAATACATAATAACTAAAACATTTAATGGAATCACAGAAAATTCAAGCGATTTTAAAATAAATTTGATTTATTATAGACAAAATAAATAGAAGCAGTGTTGTTATGTCAAGAGTTATTTCTAATTCGGTTACATGTTGGAAATTTTGATTATTGATTAAATTATTTTACTATAATCATATACTTAATCTATATAAATAAAGTCATTTGTATACTACACGGAATAAGAATGATGTACCTAATCAACTGATAAGGTTCAAGCAAACATTAATCCAAACTCTTAACACTGGTTCAGTCGATATAACAAATGCTTTGATAAGTGATTAGATGTGAAATTGTGCATATATTCATTTATCTTGAAAAAAAGTTATTTATTATTATATTTAACTTTAAATATTTTTTGTAGTAATTTGAAAGTCGTGAAGACATGATTAGTTGGTGTCAATGGATTGGAAAGGAAAACTATACAGTTGTGATTATTAGAAAGTCATTGAAAAAACTGACTAACAAAGGGTCTTTCATGATTTTCACATGCGAAAGGTTCATGAAATATGAGGAGAAATAGGAAAACAATTCCAAGGAAACCAATAAATATGGGCAAAGAAAAAGAAGAGCTAAAATTTCAAAAAAAATAAATGCCAATGTCCTTTTGAATTGAGAAGTACCTATGTGGATGAAGTCAATTGGACTGTACATCTAAAATATGGGCAACACAATCATCCAACATACTAATGCCTTACTGTTCATCCTTACCCAGGGAGCACTACACCAAATTCAGGATTCATCAACAAATATTAGTAACATAGATAGAGTTGTTACAAATTAACAACTGCTAAAGGTGCAATATTTGTACTAGTTTGGTACTCTAGCTCATTGTTTTCTTGTTAGTTTTTATTTCATTCTTCTTTGATTTTTAGTTTTTCTTTGAGTTCTTTAGGAGATTTGAAGTTGATTCAACTAAAGAAGAAGAAAAAAGTTCGTAGCGATATATAATTAACAACTAAGTCAAGTTCTACAAGTGAAAAAGGGACAAAGACCAAATGGTACTCGTTCAAATATAGTATTTCTTCTCATCATCTTGTAGATAATTGAATTACAAAGCCAATATAAAATTAATATGTCGTGTAAAGAAGTTATGAGTAAAACAGTCGGAGAAAAGAGCATTTCCCAGAATCAGTGGACGTGGGGCATTATGTTGGTTGATTCTGGATAATGTTTTATACAAAAAAACTCAGTTTTGAGACTTTTACAATCGACACTTATGGAGGATTGTATCCACCGATTATAGAAAATATTTTATAAATAAAACTCTCGTTTTTAAGGCTTTACATTCTGTGTTTATAGGGGATTGTATTGGCCAATTATGACACAACGGGGGCCACTTCTTGGACACGTTTTTGACTTCTAAATCAAGATAACATGGTCCCGTTAGGACTATAACACATAGATTTCATGATTACTATACAATAAGACTTCTATAACCCTAAGAGGACACTGTTTACAAACGGAGACACTTGACAACGACAAGTAGAACAAGAGGCTAAGGCTTGGAATTGCGACATCACGATCTCTAGGGTTTGCTTACTTGCTTTCTTGTATATTTTTCATGGATTTTGAGAAATCCTTAAGTAATTAAACATTTCTTATTGGTTAAATATGTAGTCCAAAGTCTGAAAACATGTTTATTAATTGAAGTATTCATTCTCATATGCTCAAAATTTCTTTAATATCATTTATGTTCTACCATTTATAACCCCATGTATGATTGATTGCTTGTTTGTTTAAGTCACGAATTAAATGAGCGTTGATGTGTTTTAGAATAGTGGTAAGTAAGGTTCAAACTCTCGAACTTGTGAAGATTTATTTTATATTTTAAACTAGAAAATATACACAAAAGATGATAATAATATTCACAAATACTGAAGTTATGGATTTCACCATTAACCACTTTTAATTGATTCCAAAAATAATAGTTCTAAACAATTCTAGCTCAAATAAATGACTCTAATTTTTGCCAAAGGTGGATTTTTAAAATATCAATTGTAAATCACAAGCATGGCTCATCAAAAGCTCTAGGTCCCAGCATAAATCATCAAATAAAATCACAATCAATTAAGAAAAATCATAATTTCAATTAAAAATAAATGCAAAAAGTCATAAAAGAATCATTAAAAGTTACCAATTAATCATGGAAAAATGGCTTCCTCCTTGCCTTAGTGATGGGGTTTAACTCATCTTGCTCAAAACACCCTCAAAAGATTAGTACATAGCTCAAAAAGTGTTTGAAAGATGAAAAATAATAACACAGATGGTTTGCAACACCGTTATAGAAGAAAAGTGTTTTCAGCTGAAGATAAACGTTGCAGATGCTAAAATATCCGTTCCAGATGGGTTGAAAAATCCGTTGCAGATGAAGATAAATGTTACAAAGACGAAGATATCTGTTGCAGATGGGTTAAAGAAACTGTCGCAACTGAAGATAAATGTTACAAAGAAGAAGATAAACGTTGCAAAACGGTTGAAGAAACCGTTGTCTTTTCTCTGTTTTCGTGTTCTTCAGCAGCATCATAACACTTTTTCTTGTGATGATTTTTTTCTCCTTCTGTTGGCCTCCTGATCTTGACCCAACCTCTCTCAATCCTCTGTATCTCTTTAATTGACTTAAGCAACACCTTTTCTACCCAACAGACCCCAGATCTCGAAGATATTTCTTATCTCAATTTTTCCGGCCAACCTCCCCCCCCCCCCCTCTTTTTTTACGATCTGTTTTTACTTTTATGGGTTTAGGAAACCCTAACCGCTCTTCCTAAGTCGACTAGGACTCAAAAATCTCTCCAAATCGTGTTTATCCAAAATCAGGGTGAAATTGTTTTACCTGCAGTAAACGTGTTTGTTCTCCATATTTCACGGCATGAGACTTGTTAGTTGACGTGTTTAAGCATGTTTACATTGTTTCTTCACTTTGAGATATCACAACAACCATTCAATCCCCTAAAACTCGGCCCCATGTTTTATCAGATAACTCTAATACGAAAGAAAATACTTCCCACCATTTTATGATTTTGAACCAAAGAAGGGGGTTCCGTTATCAACTGCATGGGTGCCTTTATCAATTTTTCTGGGTGCCTTTAACAACTTTTTTGAGCCAATTTTTCCACAAATGTTTATTTCCCAAAATACCTACAAACACATAAAATACCAAAATAAGTACCAAACAAGCATTAACAATATAGATAGAGGACAAATCAGACATAAAAATGTGTCTATCAAGCATGCATTCATATCTATAACTAATTTAGGGTTTGAGATCCGGAATTGTCGAAAGATCCTTATTACAAGTAGCATAATACAATTGTTAACAACGGGATGTTGACGTGCAATTATGTGTAGAAGTATAACCTAGGTTAAATACATGTTGATCATACGTCGGATTGCTTAGAATAACCTCAACTCACAAAGACCATTGTTTTCATTGGGTTAAAATCGAGTGTCTCTTGCACCAAGTTATTTAGTGAAAAGGATTCAAAGAGTGGCTCTTGCGCCTTTGATGATAATCGGAGTTTTGCTAGAGTAAGCCTGTGAGATGCTTTAGGGTTATTGATATTGACAGAGAATGAATATTGAGTTTGATTTAGTTGATAACATGTTGGAAGATGGAAGATGGAACCTCTAACCAATACTTTTTACCTCTGATATTCATATTAATCTACTTGCTTTAGTATATTTTAGTTTTAATCACAACCAAAAACCCCTTGTTTATATAAGCACTACTCCATTTTGGGGGGTTTAGTAGTAGCTTTTTTATGTTATAAAACGGGCTTGCAACAACAGCTAGACGTTGCGAAACACTATACTGCAGATTTTCCCAACTGTTATATTACCGTTATGAAATTTTTATAACATCAAAAAAATAGTGGTTTTGACCTGGAGAATATTAGATTTTGACCTGCAATAGTTCATTTGGAAATCAAACTAATCCAACAAAACTATCAAGAAAGTATTCTTTCTTAGAATCACCATGACATACATTGATAAACTTCATATACATAAAAACTAAGAAACACATCACAAAAGCATATAAAGGATTTTCATTTGGATATATCTATAAATTCAGTATCACGCTAAGGTAATCTTATAAAATGATTTAAAGAAAACAAAATTTTCACATTGGATGTCTTCACGAGAAAAATGAAAGATGAAATCCAAATATATATCTTGCATTTGAGAGCTCTGCACTGAAGTATTTGTCTATCTATATTTTTGCATTTGAAAAATTGGTGTATATTGTCTGCATACACATCATAAGCATCTAGCAATTCAGTAAAACAAAAAGAAAAGGATAAAAAAAAATTAGAACAAACGATTAGCAAGAAATCATCCAAAACTATATAAATAAATCATCTACTACATAGGTTGGCCAAGCATGTAACATGGTTTTATTAAGTTCTTCAGTTTCTAAACAGTTACAG
The DNA here is from genome assembly GCA_023531435.1 of Papaver californicum. Taxonomy (NCBI): domain Eukaryota; kingdom Viridiplantae; phylum Streptophyta; class Magnoliopsida; order Ranunculales; family Papaveraceae; genus Papaver; species Papaver californicum. The sequence goes on from JAJJMC010030606.1 coordinate 1,918,200, forward strand.
GGGATAACTCGTTTAGGTTACCTAGCAAACCCTCATGTCACGACTAAAACGTAACGTCACGTACAAAAGAATACTAGGCCCAACCCGTGCCGTAACGGCACAATCATGTACATTTGATAGTTACTGATGTGTTTTTTATAGTGGCAAATAATGGTTCGTTCAAGACTTGTGAAGATTTGTTTTTAAATCTAATTTCTAAGACTAAAAATAGGAAAATTCAAATAAAATTAATAACAAAGTTGAGAGAAAACTGAGGCTAGGATTCCACCATTTTCCAATTTTTAAAGTGATTAAATTCAATAATTATAATTATGCAATTCTAATATTTAATTTGATTCTAAAATATAGCAACAAGTAGATTTTCAAAATAACAATTGTATAACGAAAGCATGGAACATCTAAAACCTAGGCCAAAGCATGTACCATCTAATGAAATCACAATTGCTTAACAAAAATCATTAAAGCAATTTTTAACCAAGGCAATTAATCATAAATGAATTGCATAAATTAATTAAATAAATATTACCACATAATCTTTGGAAAATTAGCTTCCTCTGTCGCCTCAGAGATGGGGTTTAGCTCCTCATTGTATTGGAAACACCCTCAAAACTATATTCCATAGCTCAAAAGTGCTTACAATGGTGAAATAATAGTAACACAGGAGAACAGAGACGCTTATGAGCGTTACAGAGAAGTGTTCTCTGCGTTACAGAAGAAGGAAAAGGAAACAGGAGAAAAGAACGGACTTGCACTGCTACAGAAATAGGACTTCTTGAGGAACTGCGTTAGCGACAGTATCAGCGACAGTTCTCTGGAGACTTATGTTCTTCACCTTCTTCTCACCAGCAGAACTCGGGTTTTTCCTAAAAAAATTTCTTTACTGCGGTTGCTCCCCAATGGCTTTCTCTTCACTCTCTTTGTTTTATATAGCATTAGTAAACCCTAGCAACTCTTTTTAACCGATAAGGATTCCAAAAACAACTCCAAATCTGAAACAGAACCAAAAAACTTTTTCCAACTCGATTCATTCCTGTTGCCAATTTTTCCGGCTGAAACACGTATTGTGACGTGTGTTGGTGATATTCTGGTAGATTAACTTCACTTGGGTGAATTAGAATTACCCCAAATCACTAAAAACACGTAACATAGAATCAACAGGAGTTTCTCCCGATAACAAATATGTTTCCCACCATTTTCGGTTTCAAATTCAAAAGGAGGGGGTGCCCCCAATCCAACTTGTGGGTGCCTTTATCACTTTTCGAGCCGATTTTTCCCTAATTATTTATTTCTCAAAAATACCTACTACGATATAAAAGGCCATAATAAGTACAAAATCGAACACTATCACAAAAATGTGTCTATCAAATACCCCCAAACTTACTATTTGCTAGTCCTCAAGCAAATCTAATCTAGAAAATAAAATCCTAACTCACTTTTGCAGGAAACGCGACTACATTTAGCATATGTAATAAGCCTTTAAATCCCTTGGTGTCCCTAGTAGACGAGTTTTTTCTCGTGAGGGTTTACAATAGGTATACCCACAAAACCTTTACTCCAAATTTTAGCTACTCGTGAACGACTGAGGATAGACACTAAACAAGCTATTTAGTTGGCATACTAAATTCTTCGACTTTGGGAATCATTACCCTATATGAGTCCAGTTGCTGTACACGAGTTTTTACTCAAGCATACTAAAATTCATATATAAGAAAACAAAGCTCTACTCAGATAGTCGTTCAACCACGATGCTCAGAATCTATCAAAGTTCAATCACTTGAAAAGATCTAGAAGATGGATGTGGAAAATATGAAGTTTGCGCATGTTGACTAAGGTGAACGGTGTTTCCAATATTGTCTAAAGGTCAGTGCCAGGATGAATCCTAATGGATTGAGATACTCTCCCACTGGTCTTAATCATTACACTAATATCGATTCAACTGGTATTACAAGGGTTCCATCGATCGATTTATTGAAAATAAAAACACTTATAAAATATACTGACAACATGATTGGATCGAATTGAATCCAAGCGCATGGTCCTTATCAGCATCTTACATGATAGTTCCCATGGATCCTGCGTTCCAGGCTTGCTTAGGCGACGGATACAGGGAGAACACACACATATTGCTATCAAAGTGTCAATACTCGATTTTTTTTTTTTTTTTTTTTGAAAACAGAAGTAAAAATGGGGCTTGATCTCAACACTCTATTTCATCCTGGTGGCAATAACAATTCGATAACGGGCCCCACCAAATCACTTAGAGAAACACAAATTGCAAAAATAAAAACAGAAAGTGATATGGTTGAGATAGACTCCGAGATATGGTGACAACTATCATGTTATTTCTAACACCTGAACTCTGTCCTTTTATGAATAGACCATTTCACTGGGCACACCAGTTCCTATAGAAAAAGAGCTAAGTTTCCATCTACCTAGAATGGTTAGTGTCATCCTGAATTGTTCACAAGCTCCTAAACTTTGGAGTTTTTATTATTGCACTAAAAAGTTTCTCCCTTACCCCCAAACTTAAATCAAACAGTGTCCTCAATGTTTCAAAATAAAGTGCAATACCAAAAATATAGGTAACTAGAGGAATAAAAAGGTAAGTCACAAAGATAGTACCTGGGTGAAGCGTAACAATCCTTCTTTGGAGAATAAGACAGAAAAAAAAAACCTACAAAAAATTACTGATGTACAACAACATCCTTGATGGTCAATCAAGGTAAGTAGGGTCCTCCAGAGGGACCTCCTCAATATCACTTGCACGAAAAGGCTCTAAAATGAGTTTCAATCTCTGACCGCTAACCTTTGAAGAATTACTACCATCCAGTGTCTCAATCTCAATGGCACTATGAGGAAAAACAGTCGAACTATAAAAGGACCCGTCCACCGAGAGTGCAACTTCACATGGAATAGATGCAAATGGGTATCATATAGAAAAACTTTTTGACCCAGAGAAAATGACTTTCTTAAGATATTTCTATCATGCACAAGTTTCATTTTGTTCTTATACTCCTTAGCACTATCGTATGCATCTCTACGAATCTCGTCCATCTCATTGAGCTGGAGCTTCCTGTGATCTCCCGCCTTGTCAAGCAAAAAATTAAGTTGTTTTACAGCCCAATATGCTCTATGCTCTATCTCGACGGGAAGGTGACATGCCTTTCAAAAAACTAGACGATAAGGTGACATTCCAATGGGGGTCTTAAACGCAGTACGGTAAGCCCATAAGGCATAAGTAAGCCTCAATGACCAGTCTTTCCGATTAGGATTAACTGTTTTCTTTAAAATATGTTTTATCTCCCTGTTGGAAACCTCTACTTGACCACTAGTTTTTGGGTGATATGGGGTAGCTACTTTGTGGGTAATACCATATTTCTTCATCAAAAGCCTAAATGGTCGATTACAAAAGTGCGACCCTCCATCACTAATTATAGCCCTTTTTGTCTAGTCTTTGATTTAGCCTAAATGTAGTAGCAGACGGTTGATCGAGTCTTACCTCCCGTACCAGACGGGGGATGAATCGGTTGTAGTCGACTCAAGCCACCAACTCCTGTGTTAGTGTACGAACCCGAGGGGCCGAGACAATATCGTAATTGTCGTCCTTCCCTGTTGGAGTTTATATTTAAATACCCTTCTGTAGAGTTTAAAAATTAATAATAATGTTCAAGCCCAAAGTCCAAAGTCCAAAAATAAGAAAAACAGAAAAATTCCTAAAATAATTACAAAAATAATAGCCAAACCCTAATACAGTTTCTAAAAATAAAAACTAAAAAATAAAATAAAATAATAATTCTAAAAATAAAAATAAAATTTTCTTCACTCCTTTTGGAATCCTCTTTTCTTTCCTTCTTTGGCTCTACTTCCTTTTTATAGCACTTTCTCCTTTTCTTTTTAGTTTCGCTTCAGATCTGAAAAGAATAGAAAATATCAAACGTGTAAAAAAAGAACAAAAAATAAAAATAAATCCTAAATTAAACAAAACCTAAATAAAAATTAAGAACAAGTCTGCGTCGGCGGCGGCAAAAATTGATATGTTTTTTATAGTGGCAAATAATGGTTCGTTCAAGACTAGTGAATATTTGTTTTCAAATCTAATTTTTAAAACTAAAAATAGGAAAATTCAAATAAAATTGATAACAAAGTTGAGAGAAAACTAAGGCTAGGATTCCACCATTTTCCAATTTTTAAAGTGATTAAATTTAATAATTACAATTATGCAATTCTAACATTTAATTTGATTCTAAAATATAGCAACAAGTAGATTTTCAAAATAACAATTGTATAACGAAAGTATGGAACGTCTAAAACCTAGGCCAAAGCATGTACCATCTAACGAAATCACAATTGCTTAACAAAAATCATTAAAGAAATTTTTAACCAAGGAAATTAATCATAAATGAATTGCATAAATTAATTAAATAAATATTACCACATAATCTTTGGAAAATTAGCTTCCTTCGTCGCCTCAGAGATGGGGTTTAGCTCCTCATTGTATTGGAAACACCCTCAAAACTATATTTCATAGCTCAAAAGTGCTTACAATGGTGAAATAATAGTAACACAGGAGAACGACGCTTATAAGCGTTACAGAGAAGTGTTCTCTGCGTTACAGAAGAAGGAAAAGGAAACAGGAGAAAAGAACGGACTTGCACTGCTATAGAAATAGGACTTCTTGAGGAACTGCGTTAGCGACAGTATCAGCGACATTTCTCTGGAGACTTATGTTCTTCACCTTCTTCTTCACCAGCAGAACTCGGGTTTTTCCTGAAATTTTTTCTTTGCTGCGGTTTCTCCCCAATGGCTTTCTCTTCGACTCTCTTTGCTTTATATAGCATTAGTAAACCCTAGCAACTCATTTTAACCGATAAGGATTCCAAAAACAACTCCAAATCTGAAACAGAACCAAAAAACTTTTCCCGGCTCGATTCATTCTTGTTGTCAATTTTCCGGCTGAAACACGTATTGTGACGTGTGTTGGTGATATTCTAGTTGATTAACTTCACTTGGGTGAATTAGAATTACCCCAAATCACTAAAAACACGTAACACAGAATCAACAGGAGTTTCTCCCGATACCGAATAGGTTTCCCGCCATTTTCGGTTTCAAATTCAAAAGAGGGGGTGCCCCCAATCCAATTTGTGGGTGCCTTTATCAACTTTGCTGGGTGCCTTTATCATTTTTCGAGCCGCTTTTTCCCAAATTATTTATTTCTCGAAAATACTTATAAAGACATAAAAAGCCATAATAAGTACAAAATCGAACACTATCACAATAGAAAATTAAGCGCAATTTAAACACAAAAATGTGTCTATCAGTTACGTATTAAGCAAATGTTGTCTATGATTTTATTTAGCCATAATTTCAGTTATTGGTTTTATTGCAGAGTTATTATTTTTATTCATTTATTTATTGTTTTGATCAATGAAATATAACTTATTGATAAAAAAAAAGGTACAAGAAATTTGAATCACCGGAAAGAAACAAAGCGAAACATGTTTGAATCACCGAGAAGAAAGAAAGCAACACAATCATCACTAATGGAATAGTGACACAAAACAGTCTGAAACTAACGGGTTTAAGGATAGCTCCTTTCAATGTTCCATAACTTGCAGGAAGTATATCTCTTTCCTAATTAATTTATTCAAACTCTTTAAACGCCATCTCTTGTAAACATCGAGTATTTGATGGAGAGTATCAGTTAAGTAGTTGTGTTTGTCTTTCCATCCAAAGGTAGTTCCATATAAGATTGTGTTGCTTTGTTGCAGAGGTATTAATTGTTGAAAGATGAAATGCGTTATCCATGAAGATACGAAGTTGGTGAAGAAATATGTTATTCAAAAGTTTACATTTTAAAGATTACAAAAAATTCGCTACTGTTCTTCGAATTGTATTCACCAAATTATTCGACGGTACAATTCTTGTGTGCACGGGTAAAAACCACCGATTAAATTTATCGTGGAGTTAACGATAGTATTTTTTACTACACCGAAGTCAAACCTATTCATTTTAAACTCTCAATTTTCCTTGACGATTCATTTAGGCTAAGTAAACTGGAAACGTAGGTCCATGAGTATTATTCATCCATGGTCAGCTAGCAATAATCCTGGTTGGGTACTTTCCTTATAGTTTAGGAGCAACAAAAGAATGTCGAAATTAAATCAATTCTCCACGAACCAGGACCAAAAAAGAAAACTGTTATTTTCTGGTTGGGTAAGGCTGTGCAATTAATGTTAGTTGCTTAGTCACCAAAATGACATCATTTTAACCCACGAATGCCTTATTGATGCTGCTGCCTTCTTGTACAAAAAAACTTGATCTCTACAAAATGAACATCACTCTTTACATTATTAGTTATCTGTGAAAATAACCAACTTAAAAGCCTACTGAAACATCATCAAAATCAATCCATCCAACCATTGTTGTGTTCATTAGAGAAAAGCACATAACTTCAAGATATCACGCAATCATGTCAACATAACCTATTTGCTGGGATACAAATCATTTTAACCCATCAAATATTCATGAGCCCACAACAGATGGAAGTAAAGAGTATTCACTAACCGATGATTTGAAAAATAAAGAAGAGACATTTGGAAATAAATAAAATTATTGAAACAGTGTCATTACCAAACACTTATGAAATATTAAACCCCAAATAACTACTGTCGATGAAACTAACCTTTTGTCTAAAGTGGATTGTAGCTTGGGATATTAAAGTAATGCAGAAAGGAATCATCGGACCCACTTAAGTAAATATCCCTCAAGATTCATGCGCCATGTAATCCAATACGTATAAACAATATCAGAATGAACGAAGACAACAACAAATAATTATGTTCCAGGTTCAGTGAATTAGGAACAGGAAAGATATTAAACAAACCTAAGGAAAGATATATAGATGAAATCAACCGGGCCTACGTCTAGACTGGCTGTCAAATTCATTTTTAGAATTTAAGAAGATGTATAACTGAAATTCACGATTACTACGACATTAAACTTCCACATGCTCCACTATGGATACTCCTTAATGAGATTTCTAAAAACTTAGCAGACATCAATAGAACTGTTCCTTTAAATAATGGACTTTATCGAGATTGAAAAGACACAACATCACCAATATAATGTTAACTAAAATGTAATTAAATACATCGTCCAATAAAAAAACACAATGTAACATCTAGCTAGATTGAATATTCATGTATTGAGGTTAACAAATAATACACCAAAATTATAATCGGTGACCATCTGAAATTGTTTGAGATCTAGCCAAATATTAGATGTTTTTGAGATGGACACCATGTGGCTACATATTACAAAAATCCATCACCAATATGTAAAAATTTATGTTATATGTACGTTTAATTGTTTTTTGACATTCTAAATGCATATCATAATAATTTTGTTGTCATGCATAATATGTCCCTTCTTTTATTGTACATTATCTTAAGTGAGTATCTCATCTATCAACCCGCTCATTTCAGATGAAAAATTGGAGATTCTAAAGGTATATTTTCAATTCTAGTAAATAAGATGGACAATCTGTTGTAACTTATTTTAAACCATTGTCTATAAAAATACTTTAGACCAATTATTTATTATTATCTCTGTTTTAGGAAAAGAGTTATTATTATTTTTTTATTTTAACCTATTTTTAGGATAAAATAAAAGAGTGATAGTAACTCTTTTCCTGAAACGGAGGAAGTATTTGATGTTTCATCTGTCGTAGGTTAAATAATTGTAGTCCCGTGATAAACACATATTTCGCAACAGTTACCCATCTTTTTTTGCTCTTTAGTTTTGGTTGGTTAAATATTTTTCAATAATTTAATTACAAAAGATCTGCCAAGCTATCAAATGGCTAATCAACCACATTAATGTTCCTAAATCTGAATTACTAAACTTCAGAAAGGAAGAGTAATCACCTGAGAGGAAGAAAGAGTATCTGAATGATTAGGGTCCACATATTTTACAGTCAGAACGCTTTTGTTCAACTTAAATTTTGGCTTCGACATAATGTTCTTCCTCGAATACTCAAAGTGAGGCACTGTTACAATATTCAAAAAATGTAAAACCATTATTGTGTGGCTAGAGTAATATTTATCTTGAGAGAACAAACAATGAAAACTGTGAAAAATATAGTTCAAACCCTTCATAAGAAAATCACCACCATTTAGAGCAGTGTTTCTTCATATTTGAAAAATATAGCAGATTGAGAACATCATCTTCCTATAAATCAACAAAAGCGGATGTTTATTAAGTTATCAAACCATTAAAAAACCACATACCTAAATGTTGGTGCGAGGGTAGATAGAAACATAAGACTCTCTACAGAAGCAGAAGATAGATGATGTGCAGAAGAGATGATTATTGCATCCAAAGAAGAAATTGATAGTAAATTATAGATGTTGTTGTTGGATTTGAATATAAGAATTCTTCTAAAAACTTAAAAGAGGGTAACAGAGAGAGATACGAGGAGGTGAATCGATTTGCATAAGTATTTGCTCAACCAAAAATATTTTGTTTTTATTGTTCTCAGGATAATAATAACCGTAGATTTATCTTTTCCCTAAATAAATTATAACTCTTCTTTATCTAGGCTAACTTGTCCAAATCTTGCTTTGTATTATTGAATTATTGAAAATTTGTAATAAACAAGATTGAGAAAAAGCTGAAGAAGTTGATATACTTAGAAAAAAAAAATATAGAAGTTGATGTTGTTTGGTGGATATGTCCCAGTTCAACTTAAATTGTAGACCCACGAGGAGAGGTGTGAAATTTATGGTGTGCTACCCCTGGAGGCATCGACTGTCGTTGCTCCGACTTTATTGCCTTGCTGAGTGTTGGAAATATATATCCGTTACCGATTCCTCCATAATACAATTTGTGTATTATATCCATCTACTCGTTACAACTCTTTGTAACAGCAATCTCGTCTATGTATTACATCTGTAATACCAACTTTAAGACAAGAAAAGAAGAATAGAAAGGGAAGATAAATATAAAATAAATCAAACAAAAACTTGCTTGAACTGAGGCGAGTTAGACTCTTTCCTTAAGACGTTATTCATCTCGTATATATGTTATAACGGTTTCATAACAGCACGTCTCCCAAGATACAACGGTTCCTTTCGTTGTTAACACATCATTGGAATAACAACGAAACAGCGAACGCAGTCTGATATAGTACAAATTCTTCTTTAACTCTTGACCACAATATGCAACTACGTTTTTCTAGTATTAGTATTTTGACTCTAAAACTATATATTTACTATGGAGAATGAGTGAGGTTTATATAGGTTCAAAAGTAACTCTTGGAGAAATCTTTTCATGAAGAGTCGCATCTCTTTGAACAAAAAGATTCAAATTCAAATGAAATATTACATATGAATGGACACAACCATCTCTTTGAATGAAAAGATTCAAATTCAAATGAAAGATTACATATGAATGGACACAACCATTCACAAACTAATTCAATTTGAATTCTAACTCCCAAATATATTTTTATTCAAAATTCCAACATTAAGCTCATGGAAACACCTTTCCTCGTAGACAGTGTGAGATTGAGATAGTTACTTTTGTGGCTGTTGAATTTGGGCTTCAGATCCTGATACGACATTTTTGTTTCTAGAACTTCAAGTCTGATGTGTTTCAAATCAAATCAGTACATTTCACATCGGTCAGTGACATTGAAGATTGGCTTGATTTAGCAGACATCAAGAACTAAGAGAACAAGATAAATCAAAACCACAATTACAGATGACCCAGAGTAGTTCATAGAAGATGATGGGTGCCAGTTCTTCAACTTGGAGGCCAGCGCTACTCTGACAACTTAGAATAATCTGACAGAAGATTCAAACGAATTGATATGTTGACTCATTACCAAAGAGGATTGAGACATGAACTGCTGGTAGAGTCAGAAGACGAAGATTCAAAAGGTCAAGAGGAGAGTACGCCAGAAGGAAGACTAAGGCCTTCCATGCTTTTTATTTCGTGTTTATAAGTGTGCTTGTAAACAGATGTTTGTTAAGATCTTAAACAAGGCAAAGAAGAGCAAGGGAATTACTATCGTCTTAGATTTCCTAAAAGAAGAAAGAACAATAACACTATTGTACATCTGAACATAAACATGTAAGTAACCGTCTCATATTAACATTCTCAATGGAAAACCACATCATATATGTTGTTTCTGTAACAGTGGAAAAGACTAAACAGAAGGAAATGTTATCGTTAGAAAAATAATAAACACTCTGATGATGATGCACACACTTGGACAGATCCACCTGCTCAGCAAATTGTCATTAACACAATAGTTCTCGGGTACTCCTCAATAATGAGAGATTCTATACCCCAAAAGAGAAGTTGTGTCCAGAATAGAACTGCCCGTTATGGTTTGAATTAGCACAACTCAAACCACCCTCTAGAACTTAACAACAATTTAGAAAGAAGAAGGGAAATAACCAAACAAAGTGCGCAAGCAAAGCGAGAAGAGGGGAAAAGAGCTAGGGATAGTAGCCTGCTCTGGAGTGAGTTGTAATGGAGAAGAATGATTTTCTTTTATAGGCAAAACTTTGAGAAGAAAATTAAAACGCATTAATGAGAATTGATTTTGCATTGATGAATATTAATTTCGTGAATTAATCATGCTAATTAAACCGTTAAGAATATTTTCATTTCAGGAAAGTATTTCCAAAAAACGGTAAGTCTTGATTTGACCGTAGCCAAGCACACGCCCGCTCACGCCAAGCACACGCCCGCTCACGCCAAGCTCACGCAAGCACCGCAATCTCATAAGCCCGCAAACCCGCGACCAGCGTGCGTGCTTCGGTGCGAAGCACCGCGCATGTGTGAAAAGCAAGTGTGAATCAACTAGTCCATTGCCTTAGTCCTCCCCCAACCACAAAAGATTTTAAACCCTAAGGGCCCTCCCTTAGTTGCAAATTTTGTGGTAATAAAGGGAGAACACATCTCTAGTTTGTCCAATATGGGACTAACTAAAGGTTCTTCATTCACAAAATAGTGAAAATGGAAATGATGTTTCCACCCAACAAATGAGCTAGTGTCTCTTAGTGACCCATTGGTCCTAAGATCCATTCCTACCAAGACCAATAATTTAATTTAACAAATCATTTCAAATTCATTTTCTCCAACAATCCCCCACATGAATGAAAAACCCGATAAAAATCAGAAATCAGAAAAGGAGAAATATCTCTTAGGCAATAAGTGTCCATAAGGTCTTGAACGTTTGCTTAGTGAGAAATTACCGGAACTACTTGATGGACAGTGAACGCGATGTCTTTAACTGCCATCGTTTGGTGTAGTTCATCAATAGCTTCCACGTGAGATATCTCTTTAGGTGCTGTTAAGTTCGTGTCGTTGTGTCCATTTTGGCCCTGGACGTATCCCATTTCTCAGAATGCTCTAGAGAATCAGCTCAGTTCTCATAGGAAGCGGCCCACTTCCTCATTCAGATAGGTGAATTCTATCAAGAGTGTTTACTGTTACACCCCACTTCAATCTTAATTTGAAACTATAGAACTCATTAAGACTTAATAAAAGGTCATCCTCACATGCAGTCACACTATCACTTCTACACCATAGAGAATGGACAGAGAATGAAATTCTCTGATAGTGTTTCCTTTAACACACCACAAATTAGTTATCTCATTCGAAACCTTGATCTTGGGATCTCCAGTCAGCAAGGTTGTGTGTCCTTCATGGCAAGTTTATTTGATGAGCTTAAGCCTCATCCCCTCGATGCATTACTAACTATCTCCTTGGACAAAACTTTCGTCAAAGGGTCCGCGATATTCTCCTTAGACCTCACAAAGTCAACAAAAATAACGTCAGTTGAGATTAGTTGTTTTAGGGAATTGTGTCTTCTACGAATGTGTATAGACTTCCCATTATAGTTGCTATTTGTAACATTAGCTATTGCAGCTTGACTATCACAATGTATAGATATAGGCTCCACAGGCCTATGCCAAAGAGGAATGTCTTCTAGAAAGCATCTTAGCCAAGTGGCTTCCTCTCCTGCTTTATCTAACGCAATAAACTCTAATTTCCATAGTGGATCGAGCTATACATGTCTGTTTGGAACTCTTCCAAGATACAGACCCACAACCTAGAGTGAAAACGTATCCACTCGTAGACTTAGACTCCTCTGAGTCCGGTATCCAGTTTTCCTTCAAGGACCGCAGGGTATCTCTTATAATTTAAACAAAAGTTTAAAGTGTACTTCAAGTACCTTAACACTTTAATAAGTGCATCCCAATGCGCTTGTCAAGGATTACATGTATACCTACTTAACCTACTCACAGCATAAGCAATGTCTGGTCTCGTACAGTTCATTAAATACATCAGACTTCCTATGACATGTGAATATTCAAGTTGTGAAACTCCATTACCCTTGTTCTTCTTGAGTCTACAACAAGGATCATACAGAGTACAAGCAGGTTTACTATCAAACTGGTTATATTTTCTAAGTACAGATTCAACATAATGAGATTGACTAAGATTATATCCATTAGACTATCTTCTAATTTTCATCCCTAAGATTACATCAGCGGGGCCTAAGTCTTTCATGTCAAAGTTCTCATTTAGCATGTTCTTAGTGGAGTTAATTATATCCATGTTTGTACCAAGTATAAGCATATCATCAACATACAAGCATACAATCACACAGGCATCATTCACAAGTTTAATATAAACACACTTGTCAGATTCATTTATTTTAAAACCACTAGAAATCATTACATGATCAAATTTTTCATGCCATTGTTTAGGTGCTTGTTTCAAGCCATACAAAGATTTTTTCAGTTTACAAACTTTGTTTTCACAACCTTTCACTACAAAGCCCTCAGGTTGGTATATATTTCTTCATCTAATTCACCATTTAGAAAAGTTTTTTTTACATCCATTTGATGTATCTCTAAGTTATGAATGGCAGCGATAGAAATTAACATCCTAATCGAAGTAATTTTCGTAACAGGTGAATAAGTGTCAAAGAAATCTACACCTTCTATTTTTTTATAGCATTTATCTACTAATCTAACTTTATATTTTTCCACAGTTCCATCTACTTTACGTTTTCTTTTGAAGATCCATTTACAACCTATGGGTTTACACCCTAGAGGTAAATCTACAATATCCCATGTATCGTTCTGTAGAATGGAATCCATTTCACTAATAGTGGATTCTTTCCACCATGGGGATTCAGAAGAAGTCACGGATTCTCTAAAAGTCTGTGGATCAGTCTCAGCTAAACAAGTTGCGAAGTCTGGCCCAAAAGATTTTTTCAATTCTTAGTTTTTTGCCTCTTCTAGGCTCAAATTCATCTTCCTCTACAGGTAGTGTCTGACTAGTAGAAGGGACCTCTAGGGGATCAACACATATCATGCGAGATTCAGATTTCAAAGGAAAAACATTTTCAAAAAACACAGCATCCCTAGATTCCATAATGGTGTTCACACCAATTTCAGAAATATCAGAACTCACAACCATAAATCTATATGCAGTAGTGTGTTCAGGATACCCTATGAAGACACAATCAACAGTTTTGGGTCTTATCTTGGTCCTCTTAGGTGGAGGGATAGAAACCTTAGCCAAACACCCCCACACTTTGAAGTATGCATAAGAAGGTTTCCTACCTTTCCATAACTCATATGGAGATTTGTTTGATCCTTTCAAGGGTACTCTGTTCAGGACATAGCAAGCTGAGAGGACGGCCTCCCCCCACAAGTTCGCAGGTAGTCCTGAACTAATTAACATGGCATTCATCATCTCCTTAAGGGTTCGGTTTTTCCGTTCAGCCACACCATTAGATTGTGGTGAATAAGGAGGGGTTACTTCATGAATAATACCATGTTCCATGCAAAAATCTCCTATAGGGATTACATATTCACCACCACGGTCATACCTAACGGTTTTAATGGTAGTACTCATTTGGTTTTCAACTTCTATTTATATATCTTAAAGGCTTTTAAGGCATCATCCTTACCTTTAAGTAAATAAATATGACAGTACCTCGTACAGTCATCTATGAATGTGACAAACCATTTTTACCACCTCTAGTTTGAACTGATTTCATGTCAACTAGGTCTGTATGAATTAATTCTAAGGGTTTAGGATTTTTCTGAATATTTTTCTTATAAGACTTTTTAGCATATTTTGATTATACGCATATTTCATATTTATGTTCATTTTCCAAAGTAAATTTTGGAATGCAGCCTATGCTTGCCAGTTTGTTCATTGATTTATAATTAAAATGACCAAGTCTACCATGCCAAACATTCAGTGACACACAAACGTAAGAAGAATCATTTTTATTCATTTCAATAGAGGTTACATTCAATTTATATAAACCTTCAGTCTTATAGCCCTTTCCTACATAATCTTTGCCCTTAGTTATAATAACTTTCCCAGATTCAAATACAAGTTTAAATCCCTTATCATCTAACACACCACTAGATACAAGATTCTTGCAGATGTCCGGAGTATGTAAAACTTCATTCAATGTGAGAGTTTTTCCAGAAGTAAGCACCAGAGTCTACCCATCAGTCTCTCACATTGGTCACCAAATTTACTTCAGACACCGTGCCAGAAAACTCGTTCTTGTTGGTTTCAACTAAATTGGCATTGGGGTTCTTATTATTATTAAAGTATTTAAGCTTCCTACAGTGTATTGCCATATGGCCAGGAATACCACAAACATAACATGCACCTTTAATTTTACCAATGCCAGATTTTGGTTTCGGGAAAGTACCTTTTCTGTGCGGTCCAGGCTTATGTTTGCTATGGTCCATACTTGCGGAAGACTTGTGTTCGCTGACATGAGCTTTGTTGGACATGTCCCTTGCAGAAGATACATTTTTGTCTTTTGAACACAGCAATTCTTCCACTTGAATCTTCTTACCCAATTCTACCATACTGACTTCACCAGTTTCATGTCTCAGTCTTCGTTTGTATTCAGCCCATGAAGAAGGTAATTTCCCAATGACCGCAGACACTTGAAATGTTTCATCAATCACCATACCTTCGGCAATAATTTCGTTAAATTTGTTGACGTTCTAGAAATTGGTCTGCCACAGATTTTTCATTAACCATTTTGTATTTCAGGAACCGAGCAACTAAAAACTTCTTACTACCAGCAGTTTTTGCTTCATACTTAGCTTCTAAGGAAGCCCATAAATCAAATGCAGTAAAGTTTTCTTTTGCATTATAGAAGTCATACAAAGCATCTTCTAAACAGTTAAGGATATGGTTTTTGGCCATATAGTTCTGTCTACTCCAACCTTCTAACTCTCCTTCATTTTCCAGTTCATTCAAGTTTTCATCAAAAGGCTTCAGAACTAATTCATCCAACATGTGAAACTCAGGAAAAATAACATTTTTGATTGCCATCTTTTGAAGTCTTTCCCAGAGAACTTCTGAGGTCTGTCAACATCACTCTTGGCCATTGAAACATAAGTAATAAAATTATTGTGTTAAGATTGTTGTTTCTATAACAATGGAAAAGAATAAACAGATGAAAACTGTTCGTTAGAAAAATAATAAACACTCTGATGATGATGCACACACTTGGACGGAGCCACCTGCTCAGCAAATTGTCCTTAACACAATAGTTCTCGGGTACTCCTCAATAATGAGAAATGCTATACCCCAACAGAGAAGTTGTGTCCAGGATAGAACTGTCTGTTATGGTTTGAATTAGCACAACTCAAACCACCCTCTAGAACTTAACATCAATTTCGGTAGAAGAAGGGAAATAAACAAACAAAGTGCGCAAGCAAAGCGAGAAGAGGGGAAAATAGCTATGGATAGTAGCCTGCTCTGGAGTGAGTTGAAATGGAGAAGAATGATTTTCTTTTATAGGCAAAACTTTGAGAAGAAAATTAAAACGCATTAATGAGAATTGATTTTGCATTGATAAAGATTAATTTCGTGCGCAAGCTAGCAACCCGCGTGCGTGCTTCGGTGTGAAAATCAAGTGTGAATCAACTAGCCCATTGCCTTAGTTCTCCCTCAACCACAAAAGCTTCTAAACCCTAAGGGTCCTCCCTTAGTTGTAAATTTTGTGGTAATAAAGGGAGAACACATCTCTAATTTGTCCAACGTGGGACTAACTAAAGGTTCTTTATTCACAAAATAGTAAAAATGGAAATGATGTTTCAACCCAACAAATGATCTAGTGTCTCTTAGTGACTCATTGGTCCTAAGATCCATTCCTACCAAGACCAATAATTTAATTTAACAAATCATTTCAAATTCATTTTCTCCGACAATATATTCATTAATATCGAATTAAATTAAGATAACTGACCTCTCCAAATAATGATTTTTACCGGTAGGGAGAGAAGAAAGTTGTGCAGGCTTCAAAGATCTTCATTCAGGTTAAAAATAGCTGCATCCTTCGTATCTATCTCTAAGTAAAGAAACTAGAAGTTTCTTCATTCTTCTTCATCCCAAACTGATGGTAAGTCTTCTTTAAACCATGAATAAAGCCCCCCTTCTAGGTGAAAAACATTCGTGTATCCATTGAGCACAAGCAAGTAGGCCGCAATCAAAGACCTGCAATAGACAGCGTTAAACGATAAATTTATCACATCTAATGTTAAGAATTCTACTTTGCAAGAACTTATCACATTTTTGGTCTTTCTTTAGAAATCTCAATAGAAAGAAAAAGTTCAGGTGGTTTAGTGTATTCGGTGAAATTGCAACTGGGAATGCAAATTGTACAATTATCAAACCAGACGGTCAAACACTGTTGGACAAACGACAGCTGAGATCAAACACGCAGGGCCCACTTCGCCTACTACTGGTCGTCTTTAAGATCTCATCCATTTGTTTGCCCATCACTATATTTAGCAAGCTGGGTCAAGTGCTATATAAATATCAGAGCTGAATTGGGATTGAGGTCTGCATAGACCTCAGTCAGGTGAAAAAAGTTAGCAAAGGGGTTCACCAATTTAAATTTAGTACTTCAACCCACTTTCGTGTTCTTGTTTTGTTCTTATCCTTCATTTTTAAAAGAACGGTAGCTTTTATGTTGATGTTTAGATGTCAGCATGTCCAATAACAGTATCATTATAAAGGCTCTTGAGTTTTGTATTTAGTTGTGCATTTGTGATGCATGTTATTAAACACATCTAGGCAGAGTCAGTAAGCCAAGAAGACTACTAGGAATAAAAAATCACAAAAGGACAAGGGTAAAACCAGTACCTGGACTGTTGGCCTTGAGGGAGATTTTGTGTTGGTCTCATGGTTCCACCAGAAGAGCAAGCAACTATTATTTTTGAGTTTTTATCTAGTTTTGATTCCACAACTGATAATTAGGAAGGAAAAAAAATCCAGCATAGATCAGTTGATCTGGCTCAACGCATACAAGAAAGCTCCAAAAGTTTAGCAAATCAATGTATAGTATAAAGATTATACTAGCAGCATACGTTGTAGAAACTCAGGATTTTCTTCCGTGCCAGCAAAAATGCCAAAGAACGCAAATGCAGCTCGCCGAGCAATATCCCATGCCGTCCATTCCTTTATAAGTCTATATATTTGTACATTAACTGCACCTGGTGCATGAGCCTAAAATAGACAAAACATCAGACAAATGTTAGTGGGTTAAGGGCAGGATCAAAGTAGAGGTTATTACGATCTCTGTATTCATCAACTGTACCAACTTCTTTGGTCTCACCACCTGCAGTATCAGCTATGGTATTCCATACTTTTAACAACCAAGTAGAAACAGATTATATTCAACTTTGGCATCCTTTTAAATTGTAAAAACATACTCCTTCTGTCTTAAAAAAATAGGCTTGTTTCATGTGCAAAGTAAAAGGAAACAATATTTTGATTTTGAAAACCTCCTAACAACAATCATACATTCTTCAAAGTACAACACCAAATTTTTACTAATTAAATTAGAAAGGAACCGCTCTACAATCTTTTTAAAGCAAAGCTGGACTAGTTAAGCAAATTTTATAATGATAGACAAGTATTTAGAAAGAGTAATCGACCTCTTTGAACTCTGCTTCAGGGCGGATGTCAAGAAGAACAAAATTGTTCTCATTTGTTAACCGGAAAGCTTCTTTCACATCTACACTCCTTACCTGCAAAGAACATCCCTAATTGAATTTATATCAAACATTTAAATTGCCATCACTGCCTAACAAAATTCAGTTTCCTTTCAAATATAAATTAGCAGTTTATCTAACGTTTCAAAACCTCATGAACAAACACTTTATTGAATGACAACAGAAAAGACTTCAACCCAAAGTATAAGAGAATTTAAGTAGTACCCTTTTGCTTAGTAGAACTTCCCGTTTAATTTTCCACTCTTCTTCAGCTAAACAAAAATGTACCCATGTCGGATAATGATCAATTGAAACCTTACAAATTCCAAAGAATCAAAATTGATGACATATATACCTGGTGATTTTGCTTGTTTTGTAGCAGCAGAAAAAACTTTTAACGAAGAAAATCTCTTACGAGATGGTGACCGAAAAACAGTGACTCATGAGTAATTGAAATTGAGCTTAGAATTGGAATTGGAATTAAGCATGGTTGAAGAAGAGAAAAAACTGGCGTTTAAACTAGTAATTGTTGTACTCGTGAGTGATGAATGTGAGGTGAAATGAATTAGTGACACCATTTCTTGATATCAATTTTCTTTTTTTTTATTTCTTTTTTATTTTTCAGATTAAGATATTAAAATTTGAAACACAAAGTTACAATATTGATCTTAAGATGAATGAAACATTATAAGTTTGTTGTTAATTTCATCTCTGACTGAGTGGGTCATCAAGGGAGAGATGGACATACTCGGAATCTGAAATTTGTGGTGGACGTTTAAAAGGTCTGTTTTCATATGGATTTTCATCCAAAATTCTGTTGGCATCGTTTGTACACTTCCATAATGTGGGTTTTTATCTTATCCGGAACAGAACTATGGCCTCGGTTCAAACTTACTTAGAATTAGAACTAAGCAAGGCTCGGGCCGTTAAACCAGTTCTTTTTGGTGGAGGCTTGCCGGCGAATTTCCTCTCGCATAAAAGTTACTCTTTTGGTGGTAGGCACAGGGATCCAGCTAATGGCCCTGGCATTAAACTGATAGGGTTTGTGCGTAATTTTGTGGGTGGATTTGTTTCAAACACTTCAAATGCGACCACAAGTTGCCCCAGGGAAAAGAAAAAAAAACGACCACAAGATATTGTACTGCTCCTGTAAGCCTCCCGTGGCTCCCTTTAGTATCGCAAAAACAACACCATTTTAACCTTTGTATTTCATATCCATTAGTGTGCCCGTATTTGCACAGGTTCAGATTGGACGTCCCTGATAGTTCATCTTGGTTTAGTTAAGGCTGAGAAAAGCAAGTGATTCAGTTCAAGCATTTAAACAAACGCCTTGTGTGTGTTTGTTGTTGACATAGGTATGAACTATACCTCTTTCCCTGCAAGATTTTCACACAATCAAAACAATCACACACCGTACCGTTATAGATGGTGGACTTTTAACAAAGGGTAAAATTATAAAGTCGTCTCTACCCAGCTGTAGAAGTGTAGAATAATGGAATTTTATATATGCTACTGACCCGGCATTAAAAGAATGAAATTTATATTTTATATTCCGCAAGAGAATTAAAATATCAAACGCTCACTACAGGCATCTCGTGATCCTGTAGTCACTCTATATATATATGATATTAGAACCTCACCTGACTGAGCTCTCAATATTCTACATACAATATTAGTGTTGTACAACTCAGTGCTTACTGCTCTACAATGATAGGGCAGCTCATAGATGAATTAATCACTAGTATAGAGCAACATCGTCCTCATAATATCACTGGTGTTGATTACAACTCTTTCCTAGATGATCTCTAACTATACAGAATACGCATCCTAAACATATCTTTGTTCCCGAGTGGATGTTAATGCTCCTAGGTAGATTGCCTACTAGTATAGAGCAAATTGATTCCTCTTTACATTCCTTGTTGAATTTATAGAGTAACTTTATATCAACATTCAAAAACTTGATTGAATAACGTTGATTTATCAAAAGACATGACAAATCGTGCGAGAAAGCACTTATTCGAAGCATCCAACCTTTGTGTAAACACTAAGTCGTCGTTGCGCCAAATACAAAGCTAAGGCTCCAATTGGCCAATCCTTAATATTGGTCGAGCTTGAATTACACAATTTCAATATTGGTCGCACTAAAAATCCTAATATTTGTCGAAATACAATGAAACCCTAATATTGGTCAACATCGGATTTCTAATGTATCATCATGATCATCATAGAAAAACGTTCCAATGGGTAAAGAATTGGGCAAAATGTTCTAAACGATAAATATTCCCCTACATGTATAATCCGACATACTAAAAGGGCATTCCATTCCGAGTAACGGTCTAAGAGATATGTCTTAAAACCTAGATGAAGTACAAGTTGAAAACTGTCATAATTTCATCTAAAAGCTCCTAGAAGGTTTCTGTTTGCTCCGTTTGACAGCCGAAACGAGTTCAAAACCTAAATCCCTCGGCGTAGGGATGTAGCCACCGATTTCTCAATTTCGAACTGGGCTAATCATCAAAAACAGGATATTGTATGAAGAATTTATAGCGTTTTTACTAAAGGACGTCATGTCTGAAATTTTTGGGCATAAAAAGCTAACACCCATGGGTGTAAATAACAATAATGGTCTTCGAAGTATAGCTTCGTAGAGTATAGCTTTAAAGAGCAAATAAAAAGAGGACCTAAAATAAAAATAGGGAAATTGTGGGACCGGCAAGCCGGACGACCTCCCTTGGCCGGTCCTTACTCCTATATTTTTTAAACTTTTATTATTTTTATTTTAGGGTTTCCTCTTTTTATTAAAACTCTTTTGCTCTTTCTATCAAAGTCTAGATTCTCTTTGCTTCAAAGACCATAGCTCTACAGAGCTATATGGAATGGTCTCACTACCATTTAATTAAATTATTATTATTTTAATATTCTCTAAATTTTGGTCTTCGCACCAATTGACCTTTACACCAAATCCTCTCTTTTAAATATTATCAAAATATTGCTAGAGAGATGACATGATATGTGAAGCATAGTCCCGCTGACTACCAAATTCGTAATTAACCTATAGTCGGTCCTACCCTTGACCAGTCCCACCTTGGTCGGTCCTTCTTCTCTGGGACTTTCCCTATTCTCTAGTTGATCTCTCTACTAGTCCCTCATCTTCCATTTGGTCCATCTGCCATATTAGGGTTTAATTCAATTGGTTACGCTGCCAATATTTAAAATAACCTCAATTTGTCTTACTCGTCATATTCGCATGACTTGAAGCTCGAAGGACTTGGAGCTCGAACGACTTAATGCTTGAACGACTTGATGCTCATACGAATTCGCTCGACATGTCAACATATGCATATGTATTGGTCCCTGATCAATCCAGTAATCTCATTAGACCTATTCTTACAAATTCAACAAGATCATTCGAGTATCATTGTTGCTCAGCTGACACAGTGATACGCTGTAACTATCAATGTCAATATCAATCAGACTCTCTACGTCTATGACCTATTAAGAATCACTGCTTGTTTCAGCATGCAACCTATGATTTATTCATCAATGAGTCAACATGATACATGATAGACTCATCAATATACTAAGATTAACAATCTAGCTAGGTCAACAACTGACCAATTAATACACGTCTATAAAATAGACTCAACTATGCTCGTGACATCAATTATGTCACATGAGGGGATATTCGCTAGGGTTTTGGTCTGGCGGCCTACAACACGTGTGGTGTGACAATACACCCACGACGAAAAGATATAAAAGTCGTGTCGGCAGTTGAAGGAGAGAATGGAATAGTGCTCGTATGATACGAGTATAAATTAAACATATTTATCATCTAATTTATATTTGCTAGTACTTGATTTTGTACTAATTTTTATTATTTTTATGTCTTTATAGGTAGCATACCTAAAATATGGAGTTATAAGAAAATATGGTTAAAAGGGCAAAAGTGTTAGCATACATTTTGCGTCCAATTCGTCCCACTCAATTATGGACTATGCACAGACAAGCAGGACGTGGCTATGAAGGTATTGATCAGAAACAGGCAGGCTATGGTTGGTTTTGTTAGCGCAGCAAAAACAAAAACAAAAATAAAGTGAAGTGGATAAGTAGATGTTGAGTAATGATTCAGTTTAGGCATTGTGGCTAGTCTAGGGGCAGGTGGTGGGTGGAAAGTTGGTGAATGAGAATGTGAGAAGAAGAGAGAGAGTAGGTCAAACTTCTTTTTGGGTGCTTGAACAAAGATAAAAGAAAAGAAAGAAACAGGAGAGAAGGGGGAGGTGTACAGAGGAGAGAGGGGGAGGATGATGGCTACGTATGGGATAGAGGTGGAGAGAGATTTATAGGTGAGAGAAGTGAAGACTGATTGATAGGTGAGAGGGAGAGAAGGCTACGAGAAAGTGATTGGATGCGAGAGAGGAGAGAGGCGGAGAAAGAAAGAAGAAGTAGAGGTAGGCGTACTGTTGGATGAGAGGAGAGTGCGGATGTGGGTATAGAGACAAGGGAAGTGGACAGAGAAGGGAGTAGGGATGCACATACCTGACCCAACCCGCCAACCTGACCCGCACCCGCCCATTTTGACCCGACCCGCAGATGAACGGGTCGGGTGCTGGTGATAACTTCCATTACCCGCCTTCTGGCGGGTCGGGTGCGGGTGACACCTTCTCTCACCCGACCCACCCGCGTAACCCGCCAAAAAAAAAATAGCCTTTGTATTACTTACCCTTGTTTAATCTGAGCCGTCCATTGGAGATGAAAAGAAAGCTCCCTTCTCTTCTCCGTGTACTCTGATAGTCTGATTCTCTCGACCTAACCTAACGCCTGCAACGCCTCCATCTCTTCCTTCTTCTGGTATTCTTCTTCTTCTTAAACAAGGTTATGCAAACAGAAGCTCGAGTTGGTATGGTTGTTGACGGTGGAAATACTGGTTCTAGCGGTGGAGGTGGAGCCAAAAGAACTTTCAGTTCTGGTCATGGTGGTGGTGTTGCTGCTTCTGCAATTGATGGAGGTGCTAGGAATAAATTCCTACACCAAAAACAACCACAACAACAACATCAGCAAAATCAACACATCAGTACGGTATCACAACAGCTTGCTGGTGGAGTTGCAGGAGTTGTTGGTAAAACTTGTACAACTCCTCTTGCCCGTCTCACCATCTTGTTTCAGGCACTGCTCTTAATTCACTGATCATCCCTATTTCTAGTGAATGAAAATCCCCACTTTGTTAATTCAATTCAAACTAGCTGAATTTAGGGTTGCAATGCATGTTGGATTTAGGACTAGTATTGTTCAGAGAATTGAACAAAACCCTTTCTCCCCTTTGTTAAGTAAGTGATGATTGGAAATTCAATTCATGAATTTCAGATATTTATTTTATTTGGTTGACATCTGATCTTTTTAGGTTCAAGGTATGCACACAGATGTTGCAAATCTAAACAAGGCTAGCATATGGAGGGAGGCATCAAGGATTGTACGAGAAGAAGGTTTCAGAGCATTCTGGAAAGGGAATCTTGTTACTATTGTCCATCGTCTTCCGTATTCTTCAATAAGCTTCTATTGCAAGAGCATGCTGAAGATTACCTCCTAAACCTGAGTCTGATTTCTATGAACTTTTAAGCATCATTAGATGCCAATCATTGAGTAGACTTTACTGTTTTAAAGTGGCAAATAGCTCTATGTGCGATGTCCCTGCTGATCTTGTTGCCATAAGGCTCAACTCAAAGCTTTATCTCTGGTTTTGATAATTTCTAAAGTTATTTACTGTTGTGATTGGATTTCTATCTTTTATCTTCTGATCTTGCTGTCAATCTTACTTAAAGAGCATATGCAGTTGCATACCAAGAACTAATAGCATAACTACATTAATGATTCAAACATGCTCCTGATTTATTTGAATATATTTATATAACTTTATCTACAGCTCCAGAGATACTTGAAAGCATACTTGCATATATAAATGTTAATCTTAATACTGTCTTGTTGCAGATGGACTCAGATGGGAATATTGTAGTAGGTAGATATGATCGTACTGTAACTGTATTTGATCCTCGCAGGACAGCAACTCGGCGTTTCCCTCAACACTTAATTGGTAGACTTAGTATGTTTGGAAAGCTTATATAGTGAGACTACCAGTGATATGTTAGACTGTTATGCACACTGTCTCTTTTATCAACAACACATATCTTTTTAGGTGTTGATAATTATATTCAGAATTTTACATAAATAATGTAAGGTTAATACATTATTTTTCATGCCTGATGTCGTTCTTCTACAAAATTTGTGCTCCATATGTAGTGAAAATAACAGTTACTCGTGTATTACAGATGGTCGGCTTAGGGGAGATGGGTAAACTTCTCAAGATACAAGGTGAGAGTAGTTATACAGAGATGTCAGCTCACTGTTCAGTTCTATGATCCGGTAAACTGCTCAAGATACGAGGTGAGAGTAGTTATACAAAGATGTCATCTCACTGTTCAGTTCTATGATGCTCCCTATAGATATATACTTAAATATATTGAACATCTGATCAAGCTACAAGGGGTCTCTTTATATTGCTTGCAGTTGAGAGTTTGAGCACATGCCATGGTTATTTTTCGTTATATTTTATAAAGGATCGTGATGTCGTGGTTATGTTGAGTTGGAATCTGTTTATCATATTAACTTGATACTAAGATGACCTTGTTGCTATGGGACTATTCGGTGACCTGGCTGGCGCTGCTACTAAGATGGCCTTGTTGCTAGTTGGGAAATGTCGTATAACTGCATATTAAAACTTTAATTTTATTGTATAATTTTGAATGTTGGGACTTAGATTTTAAGATGATCGAATGTTGGTTAAAATGGTTTATCAGGTGGTGCACGTGAGGATCAAAAAAACAACCAAGTCCTTGGAAAAAAAATTCATCATTTCTGGGCGGATGACCCGCACCCGACCTGCCGAAATAGCGGGTCAGACCCGACCCGACCCGACGTCCGGCGGGTTGGGTACGGGTGACATTTTTCTTCACCCGTCTTATGACGGGTCGGGTGCGGGTGAGGCCAAACCTGACCCGACCACCCGATGTGCAGCCCTAGAAGGGAGTGTACAGAGAGAGAGGTATCAGACTTCTTGGGGGACAAGGGGAGCGAGAGGTGAGAAACAAGAAAAAGAAAGAGAGAAGGTTAGAGAGTGGCTGTGAGAGAGGGGACAGATCGAAGAAGTGAAAAAATGTGAGACAGAGACTGACGGCTGTTCTTGGGGGCGAGTTCTTTTGAGTTTCTGGTTCTGGGTCTAACGACAGAGAAAGGTCTGGGAAGAGGAGATCAGACGGGTGAAGACGGAAAGAACGCCATTATTCTATTTTGATTTAATCTTTTCCTCTCTACTTTTCTAGTAATTATTTTTATGGGTTTTAAGAAATCCTTCTCCATGGATTACTAAATTGCTTGTTAGGGTTTAGATACAAACCATTTTAATTGTATAGACTCTACAATGATATTTCTAAAGATGATTTGATTGACTAGTGATTTCACTTCATACAGCTTGGTATTTAATCGTTCATGTGATTTTCTTGATTATTTATGATTTTCAATTGATAGTGCGTGCTTTGGTTAAGTTCTTTGACGTGATATGCTTTAGGATTGATATGTGATGCTTTAAAATCACTACCTATGAAGCGAAGGAAATCACAGCGGAGAAACAATATTTAAGAATTTAACTTACCATCTTCCGAGACATGAGATTAATTTTGATAATTGTCTCGAGTAATACAAAGAATATATTTTAGAGATTAGTAGAGTTTATATGATTGAATTGGTCGAAATCGAAAACCCTGGTAACCCACTCCCCACTTTGTTTATTATTAGGATTATTATTATTTTATTTTGTTTTGAATTTCTAAAAAATCCAAAAAATATTATTTCTAATTAGTTTAACTGAGATATTGATTGCAGTATTTGCCCGCTTCCTGTGGGTTCGACCTATATTTGCGGTTGTTTACTAGTAAGACGTTGTGCGATTGCGGTTTTTATAAATAGGGTATTCCAAAATCCTATTATCCTACAACTGTCAAGTCCCACTAACATAATGGAATCAGTTTTCACCATGATCTTCACTTCTCTACTCTCCTATTTATGTGCAAATGTCACCACTTACGAGATCAATGTGTTAACTTCCACTTCTATAAATAGATTCTTCAACCTATCGACAAAATAAGAATTTTAAAACAAGATTTTCATCTCATAAGAACTCAAAAGGATCACAGAGTTATCATTCGTTTTTATAGCAGTTCAAACACATACCATCATTGACATTCAATCTCATTGATCTCAATACCTTTTCTGCTTCCCTCCTTACAGATCAACCCTTCTCCTTCCTTTGTGACTCAAACAAAATTGGAACGGTCATTCATTCATTTAGGTAATTTCATACAGATTGATCTTTCGAATCTTAAAAGTACTTATACAGTACAATGTTTGGTGTTTAATCGATTTGCCCTTCAAGAATTTTCTTCGAATGGCATATCTTGATATCTCATTTGCTTTGACTAGTATTAGTCTTCTTCACTATTTCCCTATTTACCCTCAAATTGTTTTTACCCACAAACAATTTTTCAATCATTTAATAATATCACCATTCGTTGAAACCACCATTTCAAAATCATGACAACAAACACAAATCAAATTCTTTAACCAACTCTCCATATTTCCCATCATAGTTCACTTCCATTGAACCCATACTCTACCTGTATTCGTTTCTTTTCTTCTTATATGCACACAACAAATCTTTTAATTTTCCATTGTAAATCAATTTCAAACACAAACCCATACTCCACATGTTTCTCTCGGCTTATCTGAAACTTCAAATCAGATGAAAACCCACCTTTTTTCTTGCTCAACTCTTCTTGTTCTAAAATCCATTTAATTCTAACCCAAGCTTCCAAATGTCTTTTAAATCTCCTTTATGTTTGTCAACAACGGAAAATCTTTTTTCTCGACTGCAATTGTCCACTTACTGCCTTTGATACACAATCACTCTCTTTTCTTGTTTCCATGAAACCCATATGATTCAACCTTTTTTTTTCTTCTCAATTGATAGTTTGTTTAATTTGTTGTGAACCCCATTCAAATCCAATTTTAAAGAAAACACAGCTACTAATTCCCTTTGTACACTCTTGTAACCTTCTGAATTTATACCATTTATCTTCTTCCACCAGAATGTGAGCTCTGTCGGCGTCAATATTGGCAAGAGAAAATAAGTGAACAAATAGAAGAAGGAGGGGAGGCAAAAGAAAAAACGTGATATTAAGAAAGAGTTAGGGTTAAGAGAAAAAAAAAATATACGGTATTCATTGTTAAGGGGAAAAACCCACACTATTGGTCTAAATGCTCTCCAATAATCTCATATTGGTCTATTTTAGTGAGAAAAGGGACAAAATATTTTTCTATTATTCTAAATTTTTTCCCCTAAATTCCTTTTGGTCTAAATCGTCTCTTACGAGGCCAGAAGCTCCAGAATTCGAGCTTGATATAGCTTTTAACCACATCCAAGGAAATTTCCCTGAAATTATATATCTAATTCATCCTCTATTGCTTTACCCACAAAGGATCCTTACTAGCATTTTATAAGTTTCGGGTTCGCTAGCTAGTAATAAAGATGAAAACGCAATTGGCATAAGATGATTAATTGTGTAGTTATCATATAGTCAGATTAAATCTTAGGATTACTTACACCCATTTTTAATCTAGTAATCTATATTGATGATTGAGATAAAACTGAAGAAGGTAATAACACAAAAATAGGAGCAGGAATATAAGGAATAAAAACTCGAAGTGAATGAGCTAGAATAGTAGAAGATTGAACAGAATGAAAAAATTCTGGTGAGGACAGAATTGAAGTAGGAGAAGTTGAATAATAAATGATTGATCCACTAAATCAGAAGTAGCAAAAGGAAATGAATGTTCATCAAAGATGGCATGGGTGGATATAAACTTTGTCACTTGAATTCTCATACCGTTTAATCATTTATAACAATTATGCAGAGAGATATAGCCTATAGATATGCATTTACAAGACTTTAGACTAAATGTATCCAGTCTGTAATGTGATGACCCACAAGCAGGTCAATGTCATTTGACCGGTCAAATATCGATTTCGCCTCGTAAGACTTAATTGATTGAATTTGATCAATTAACTTTCGCATTAATAAAATTATACTTTGGACAAATTTATAGTACCATTGGATAAATCTCAAAAAAAAATTATACTAATTGGACTATAAGAACGCGTCATTTGGATATCGGACGAAGAAGATACTACAATCGAAAATTGGAGTCAAAATCAGTCAATGCTTGACCTTGGCCACGAAAGTCCACCTAAGTTGACCGTACCTCTAAAATAATCAAACCTTTAATTTGCAGGAGGATATCCCTTAATAATCTTATTGAGTAGTAATAGTAAAACTTATATCAATTTATTAGATTAAATTAATAGATAATTAATTATAATAGCTAATTAATATGATTATATAAGTAGATATTTATTTGTGAGAAGTTTATCTTCTTGTTATTTTGTCTGGAAGAGTAGCTACTTGTTAGGTTTGGGGAGAATAAGAGGAGAAGTTTAACATGAGTCATATTAATTCCCTTATTGTTTTCCCTTTAAGTGATAAGTTTTGAGAAAGATAAGTATGGAAAGAAACCTAGAGAACACAAAGAAGAAGAAAAAGTAGTAAAATAGATGATGACTTAGTTATGACATTGATGATTGAAAGGGAGTGAGTGGATGTAAGGACATTAGTTAAACGAATTTGATGTTTTGGACCATTTAAGGTTTGAATTAGCTTTCGATTCCTTCTACAAAGTTGTAGAGTTTATCGAGAGTTTTCAATGACACCAAACTCATCTTTTTTGGATAAATAAATATTAATTTATGATAAAATTAGAGAAAACTAGGTTATAGAACCATTAGTATAATTAGAAACATTGGTAATTTCACTCAGCTATTAACTGTAAACTTGTACGATATTGTGTTATGTTTATTGTGTGAGCCTATTGGCTATATTCTTAGAGTGCTCGCTTGATTAATAGTTAGTCAGTATTAATAATGATCAATTTGAAGATGAATTTGTGGATCGCGGATCTCGAGATAGGCGTGGCTTGTTATTAAATAAGTTTGGAATCGATAACGAACTCTATTCATTATTATTTTACAAAGTTGTATATTTTGAAATTCATGCATATATTTGCTACTATATGACATATGTAAGCATGCTATATATGTATACAATACAAACTATCTTCTTTTGCATTTTGGGATGGGATTGGATCTTCAGAAACAACTAATATCTGTATTTTGGGAGCAATTACTTATCTTCAAAAGGTACTTCTTTTCATTGACTGGAAAGTGGTTACAATTTTACTTATTGATTGAATGAATGGAAGGAAAGGGGGTTTCTTGTTGATTGGTATGAGATATGAGTCCCAAGGTATACACTAGATTTATGTACCTATAAGGGCGGAATTTGCAGCCAATATTATAAATAGGGACGTGGAATTGCGTCGCCAAATTTATTATTATTTATATCAGGGTAGCTCACATCTCATACATGGATGTTTGTTGTTCTTTATAATTACGTTAATAAAGTTATTATATAATGTTTTGGTATTTAGGGTGGAGAATGATGAGAATATTATATATGACTATTGGATTGACGCATGATTTGGATGGCCACTCCATGATAGATTTTTCTGTCGGATATATTGTTAGAATTATTCGTTTCTTCGAATGCTTGTTATGTAGAGTGCGTGTACGAATGAGGAAATGATAAGGATAGAAATCTAAATCTTACTAAGAGAAGGGTACTTTAATGATCATTAAAGAATCCGCAAGAGTCTACTACTCCGAAGGATTATGTCACTCAACAATTATTGTTCTGAATGTGTGATGGTTGGTTGTAACAATTTATATTTATGTAGAAATTATTATTATCTCAATATGCTTTATATGTATTTAGTGTTTTATCGGTTTTCAATAAAACCTGCATTGTCTTCAAACCTTGCTAGTGATTGGTTGAAAGTTATTTATTATTTCTACTAGGTATTCATTTGAGGATGATGTCCTCATTCAATTCCCACTTTCATTTTCTGAGACAGATCAAGTAGTGCACATGAGAATGATCTTTCAAGATTTTAAATCTTCGGGGAGTTGAGTTCGTTCCTCGGTTAGTTTCCGCTATGTTTATTTTGTGTATATAATTAATTTGCAAATCAACTCACTAATGTATATGTATCATCTGAGAGGTATTCTTATATATATTCTCATATAGATTTAGATTTTGGTTAATTTTTATTTAGAGCTTCTAATTTAATATTTAAATAGATGTTTTAGATCCTTAAGGCCTCGGAATGTAGTATGGTCTCTTATATTTCCAAGTAGGTGGATTTTGGGGCGCTATATATAAGCACCTAGATAAGGGTAGCAGGTGGAAGCAAACACTCTAAGAAAAGAGTACGTAATCTGGTAGTTTATGAAATAAGATTTCAAAAGGTAACTTAAAATGCAAGACTTGTGTAAGATTTCTATTCATGAAAAATGTAGTTGTTTAAAAGCATCAAATACCAAGAAATTTAAGCATATTGACTCGATATGAGAAAGTTAGACTTACTCCAATGATATATATGTCTATGTTTTCTCTCAGCAAGACCATTATGCTAAGAGGTGTGAAGGCATGATATCATTAATGAAATCTCACTTGTATAACCAAATTTCTTAAAAAGAACTTTAGTAAGCTCATAGGCTTCATAACATTGAAAATATAGAAATTCAAAAGAAAAAGATTATCATATATTTTATGAAAAATTAATTTTGAAAAGATGTATGACAATTTGTTTTGAATTTCATTGGATAAATTAATGAACCTATTGAAATCATCAATAAAAAAATATAATACCTAATACAAATAGGAGAATGTATAGGGAAAGGACCCCATACATCAAAATGAACTAGTTTGAAGGACTAGCAGAGATTCTACTAAACAAAGAAAAAGGTAGTCTTTTTTACATTTACCTAATTGACAAGAATGACATAATGACTCACAACTTTGAAGACGTGATTTGAATTGCATCAAAGATTTGAGTTTCCAAACCACAACATCAACAAGGTCCCCAAGATTGTTATGCCACAGAATAGAAGAAGCATCAAAGGATATATTTAACCATAGCTTTTACTCATAGTATAATATTTAGTTCAATAATCAATCAACCACCTTGGTCTAATTAGTTTAGAATAAGATAATAACTCAATCACAGTCTTTATGGTAACAAATCCTTGCTTACTACTATACTTGTTATATTAGAAAGCTTAGGAAATATTGATCATCTTTCAGGAGTATAGCGCCAAACTTGTATATCATGGGGTTTTATGAAGTTAAAGCTTTAAGACCCACAATTCTCCTGATCACCTTATCATATTTCCTTTAAGGGATGATTTTGATGTTCTGATGTATATGAAAACACTGAAAAGAGTGAATACGGAGCATATAAATAATTGTCTTGAAGACGATAAAAGACAATTTGGATGAAAACAATAATGGGTCTGGTAAGGCATATCTTTCAGCACAAAATGATATGGCAATAACAAAATCTAGCGGGAATCTTATCAGTTTTTATATTAATGTTATACCTTCTTAATCTCAAGTGAACATTGAAACCTTTTCCTACTAAAATAACGAGGGTACCAAATACACCACAATCTTTTATATATCAACCTATGCATACTCATCTTGTATAATCTTATCGAAACAATAATGACCAAAAGATTATTTCAACAAGGTGATTCTTAGTAATAGTCAAAGTTATGTTCGAACTAACTATAAGATCTTTACCAAGAAGTGATTAACGTACAAGTATGATTACTTAATTATAACTATAACAATTATAATACGGAAAGTAAAGCAATTAATCGAGGTGTCGAACTCGGAAAAAATAAATTCTTTACTTTTCTTTACACTAACTAGTACTACAAGGATAAGCAGGTTCATTCCTAAGGGAGTAGAGAGTCAAAGTTGTTAACCTAAATATCTGAATTAAATTAATACAAATCTAAGAAGATAAATAAGTGCAAACAATGAAGATGACAATGATCAAAGAATCCCCGTCAATCAATGAAATATAGCACAATCAATTTACCGACATATTTCTCTTAATATCTTATTTATCACCATCATAGAATAGATATAGGTTCAACTATCTTAATCAATTCCACAGTCGCCTACTAGAATAAGTTCCTTAGAGGATATTATCCAATTCGAACACCTAAAATAGGCTCTATAAGTCTAAGTGTAATCAAATCGGAAGTATTAAGTTCCGTGAATTGGGGTAAGACTTAGCCACTCACTCATAAGTTCGAATTATTAGCTAAGGTAAATTTCTACTTCTCAACTTTTTAACAACATTCGGTAATCAACAATCGAAAAATGCTACCTCTTGTATTGAACTCTAGACAACTACGGGTCAAAAAATTCGTTAAATAGCAATAAAACCATCAACTAGCTACTCGATTGTGCACTCGAGCAACTAGGAAACAATTCATATAACATTCACACGATAGAAAATTAACAATAATTAAAGAGATTGAAATAAAATTTATGCAAAATAATCAGTAACTCATATTCATGAAATCAAGTTCAACCCTAATCACATTGTCGACAATTTAACATAGAGAAGTATAGAAGTTAAGGAGCAAGAAGACTCGAAAACAAAAACCAATTGTGAACAAGTGGTAGAGGACAATGAGCTCTTCTGCTGCAGTTGGATGGTTAAAAGGCACTGGTGACATGGACTGGTGATACCGTGGAATGGATCGTGATGGTATGTCGTTAGTGATGGTGGAACTGAACTGCAGCTGCAACAACAAGCTCCCCAAATGTTGTTGGTGTGGACGATGTAGATGGGATATGAATGTGTACTAGTGGTGGTCGTGATGATATGAAGATATGATGGAGAATTGCAATGATGTGGTGGTGGTATGCAAAGAAAAGGCTGCTAGCTGGTGATGATGGATATGAAGATGAAACTGAATGCAAGGAGGTGCAAAGGTGTGGTGCTGACGGTAGTGGTGGTGAGTGAAAAAAGATATTATGTGTGTTAGAGAGGGGGACTATACAAGGGAGTATTCCAGTAATCTTGTTTTAAGGGTTTATAATGCTTCTAGAAGGTGTGGGTATTTTTTAAGTTTGGTAGGGCATATTTTGGGTCGTTTAAATAATGCTCCCTTAATTAGTTGTTTATATATTCCGGCTAGATCGACGCTTATAAAAAATATTTGAGGCCTACAAGAAAACACAAAAAATAGTCGTTTTGACGTAATTTCAAAAACCTCATATAGACATATTTTTGTTAGAGGCTAATTTACCTCTGATTAATTAGTACTCCTTTCGTCTTTTTTTATTAGTCCGCTTTGACAAAGTCAAAATATTACGAAGACCGGAAGAATATCCAAATCTGCCCCTATTAAATGCTACATTGTTACTAAAAATAAAAAAAATTAACATTCATTATTCTTAGAAATGTTTAAAAAAAAATTTAAAAAATCTTTACGGATCTTTAGCTATAAATATTTTTTTAAAAATATAAATGAAGATAAATAAGAATTATATTAAATGGACTTGTTTTTTTATTTACGGAGATATGATTTAATATTTTAGTATGGTTATATTAAAAATGATTTTATAATGATAAAAAGTTAAGGATATATTTGATAGTTTAATAAAAAATATAACTATAAACAAAAGCTGACAACTATTTTAAAACAGACGAACATAAAATGAATGACTCATAAAAAAGACACATGGAGTATTAATTAATTCAATTAGTCGTTAGATTACTTTAGTTAGTTAGAATTAGAGATAAAGTGTTAGAGAATTAGGGTTAGTAAAGAGAGCGTGCGGTGGGTTTGAAGATGCATATCAAGATGTTAAAAGAAATATGGAAAAATATGGAAAAATAAAATTTTATGGACCTCTTTTGAATTTCAAGAACAATTGGTTGATATGGCACATACACGACAACCAATTGTTTTTGATGTTCTTTATGGTGAAGAACATTAATCCAGAATCGATATATGTGGACATTCATAATGGCTGATTGTAATAGTTGAAGTAATGCCCATTCTTTCAGTTAGATTTTTACACTACGATCAGTCAATATAAATTTCCATATCTATTTTGAAAATACCTTGTTATTTGTTAAGCAATTTGACCGGATATTTTGAAAATGCCCGGTTAAGTATTTTAACTAGATATTTTTCGTTATGTTCTCATTTCTTTCTTCTAACTTATTATCATGATCAATACATGTTATCAGTAGTACGATGTCCATACTGAAAACTGTTGACTCGATATTACCATAAAATGTTGAGTAATGCTTTCTTTCTGTGATCTGTTATTTTCCATTTGTTTGATTTTGTTTTTCATTAATTACTGTTATATGTACCTTATGCATGTTTTCTGGGTAGTTTAGTGTTTCAAGTGCAGTATTTTTAGTCTCCACTTGCCATGTTAG
This sequence comes from Papaver californicum, assembly GCA_023531435.1. Lineage (NCBI taxonomy): Eukaryota > Viridiplantae > Streptophyta > Magnoliopsida > Ranunculales > Papaveraceae > Papaver > Papaver californicum. Next base: position 1,952,810 of record JAJJMC010030606.1, read on the forward strand.
GTCAATATCTACTGCCATATACCTTTATATAAGATTTATCATCATTTTTCACTTACATTTTCATATTTATTGACTTTGGAGATTGCACCAAAAATCTTGTGAATCTGTTGGGATATTGTGCAGAGAAAGTGCAACATATGCTCAATACGTGTATATGAGTAGTGGAAGTCTTGCTTCTTATTTATGTAGTAAGTTACACTGCATTTCTTCTTTGATATGGAAGAAAGAATCATGAAAAGATTGAAAGTCTCAAAGCAACAGATACATATGGTTATATCAGCCGATTTTGACTAAAAGACAAATAAAAAATGTGTACATTTGCTCAAAAACTATAATCAACCAATATAAATATTTAAATCCGCTTATTGAGCTCTTGAAAAATTAAAAGTCAATAGACTTTATAATCGGGAAATATATAGGTTAATATCTGCCAATTGTAACTTAAAATAACTATAGAAAAATTTAAATGGGTATTTCCTTTAATAAAAATCAACTAATATGAATGTTTACATATACCGATTCTGAGTCGATATTCTTTAACAATGAGACACATCAACAATCAACTTTCGTGTATGTGTCATATCAGTTGATTGTTTTTGATTTATTTCTCGATTTTTTTGAATCTCTAAGTTAAGTTTCTGATTTCATTTAGTTGTTTCGAAGCTGTACCAATTATTTCCGTGAGAAATTGAATTTCGAGTGTTGACCCTTTCCCTGAATTAGCCGTTAGAAGATACAAAATCATCCTTCGTTGGAAAAAATGAAGAAATTGGTTTTAAGCACAAATGACTCGACGCAATCGAGGCTAATGGAACCGTCGATTGTAAAAAGGTTAACTTAGTAATTTTAATGGATCATGACACCCATATCCCCTTCCTCTAGGTAGGAGCAAAATCGGTATGACTCGAATAATTTTTGTAGGCATAAATCTAGTCAGGTTATATATGTAGACTAATGTAGTTAATCGCAGGATATATCGCGTATCACCCTTTAACTGAGACGATACGCAAAATATCGGCGATGCACAAATATTCTGATTATCGGACCTATAATATAGATAAGGACATAAATGTATTTATTAGCAATATTTTTTTTTGTCTTTTTGTTTAATTTTCTTCGCATACAAATTATATGTTAGGGATGTTAGGTTATCAAGTGAAACTAGTTTAATTGATGTTTTTATATTAAAAATGGCTATATCAAAACTTCCGAGTAACACAATATACAACTACCTTTAAATTATAAAATTAAAAGGTTAATTGTGTATCCCTGATAATATTCGGTATAATCCTTTGTCTAGATGTATCACACCTCACCGATACGAGTCAGATACTCGATATTATCTACTTTGATTTAAATAACATGAAGTTGGGAAGCCTACTAGAAATTCTATTTACAATTGTTCTCTTATGGATTTTATTTCCCCAATATTTCCTTGGAAATGCCAAGTTATATGATTATATTTGAAGTAAAAAACCAGACATTTACAAGTAGGGTTGATACATCGGTAGGTCGGCTCGGTTTTTATCCAAAACCGGCACCGAGCCGACCAAAGGCCGATTTTCACTTTTAAAACCGCAACCGAGCTAATCAAACCAAGGTTCGGTTTTAAAATGATCTGACTCGGTATGGTCGGTTTACGGGTTTCTTTTTCGGTTTCAGAAAGTTTATTCTTGACAAAATCACAGTATCATGCACACAGATTAATCAAAATTTTATAGTACTATGCACACAAATAAATCAACTATTTGCTTAAACCAAATTCCAATTGATTAGAAATTGTTCATCCCTGCACACAATACCATTATAAAGAAACTATTCTAACAAAGATTCATCATATAAAATAGATTACAAAAATACAAATTTAACCTTCAAATTTAAGATTACTTAATATTAATAAAACCCATAAAGAATACAAGTAAAAATCTAACCATATAAACTAAAAAATTTAAAAAAGACAACAACAAATTTTTAAAGAACCCTAAAATTCTATTATAGTCGTACATCTTTATTCTTTCACCAATCAAAAGGTGATGTTGCTAATGATGGTAGTATAGCAGGTGGTGATGCTGGTGATGGTGGTGTTGCAGGTGGTGGTGACGGTGGATTTGCAGATGAGAAAAGAAAAAAAAATAATAAAACAAGAGGAAGAAGAAGAAGAAAGAGGTGGTGATGGTGGTGGTCGTGATGTAGTTGATGGTTGTGTGATTCCTTGATGGTGAGTGACAATGGTGACAGTGAGGGAGAGTTGTGGGAAGAAAGAAAAAAAAAATTATTTGATGAGTTTGGTTTCTAGGATTTAGTAGTTGTGTTATATAAATAGTGATAGACGGCTAAGATCTAGATTAGATAAGTGGTTCCATATTGGTCGGTTTTAAACGGCCCGACTTGGTCTGTTTTTAGCCCCAAGACGTTGACCGAGTCGAGAATCAACGGTTATTACATGTCTAAACTGTTAACTGAGCCGAAATCAACAACGGCTTGTTTTGGTTCCGATTTACCCGATTTTAGGCCGGTTCTCTTGGCTCAGAGTGTTTCCTGTGCATCTCTATTTACAAGGCATGCTCCACGAAAACATGAAACTAGATCTAATTTTTATTTTAAAATGTTTACTGACTTGATATTTTTCGCACCTTATTTAAAACATCTAATGTTGAGATTATATGGTTTTGAAAGAAAATGACAATTTAATTACTCGTCCCTTGGGAATACTAGTTATAAAATTTACTCTTTTTCTCTTTTCTTTTTTAAAGTTTAGTAACAATAACTTTGGAAAGAAAATAAAAGTCAGTTAAATGCTCTTATAGTTGCCTTATACACCATGAAGTTGGGGTGCCTTCCTTCTGTCCCCTTGGCAAGTTGTACTCAGTATAAGAGAATGTCATGTATGGATTATGCTTACGAGATATTTTTTTCCTTTTTCTATTGCAAGAAACTTTTTAATTATCATAATTTAAGCCAAACCCTGTAATAAAGTAGTTAAGGTCGGTTGTACCGGATGATAACATTAAAATTTATGGTATATCGACCTTTAACCTAGACGATACATAAAATATCGACAATGCATGAATATTTCGATTGTATCGGCCGTATCGGACAGATGTATAGTCCGATAATATCGGTAAGGATATAAATTTATTTATTAACAATGTTTTTTTTAAAAAAATATTTTTCTACCCATATAAATTCTATGTTTGGAGCTATTAGGTTTTCAAGTGAGACTAGTTTAATTGATATTTATATATTATAAATTCCTTTCATTAAAGCTTTGAGAACATAATTCATATCTACCTATAAATTATAATTTTACAAATTAATTGTATTTCGTCGATAAAATCCAATATTATCATTTATCTAGGTAGATCACATCTTTCTTATACGAGACCGATATACAATATTAACTATTTTATCCCGCAGTCGATAGGTTGATATTCAGTTAAAATTTACAAGGCTCTCAAAACTAAGGCCACCACTTCCATCGGTTGTAAGGAGATCAAGCCTCGTTAAATGCAACTTTCTTCTATTGGATAAGTTTTATAACACAAAACTTAGCAAACGATGGGATATGTTTTTCCATATATAAATGACCATATATAGAGCATTAGTAGTGGCTTCTCTATCCATATCTCTATTATAGAGATGGTTTTTTTTTGAAAAATGTGTCGTGAAAGTTTTTTATATCATGGTAATTTGTATCTCTATCTTTAAATTAGTTTTCTTAATAATTTTTGTCTCATCCACGGTATACTAAGGATTTATATAAGTAGTTAGTGCATGTTACATTCTTAATCATTATTATATAAAACTTAGATTTCACGAATATTTGATCAACAAATTAAACAGTTAAATAATTAAAATCTTTAAAAAATTACTAACTAAATATCTTTGAAACAAAAAGTTACTAACTAAATAATAAAACTGACTGCTAATTGGAACTAATACATTTATACAAAATTTGGTATAAAAAATCAAGGTGAACAAACTTACCATGTAAAAAACCCTCTCATATTATCTTTTATAAAGGAAAATCATTTTCATTAAAAATGAGATAAAACCCCCATTTCACATAATACTAATTAAATTTAGATTTTAATTATTTTCTATATACCCGAATTGCCTTCCTATATAATCTATAACTTTAAATGGAAACAAAATCTTAAAACATAATCTTCGTATGAGAGAAAAATTCTGCTCCAAATCTGATTTTCTGAAGAACCGAAGCACATCTTCTCCAAGTTCGGCTAGAGTTTCAACAAAACATTTCTTCTCCAAATCTGATTCATGAAATTTAATTGAAGATTTGTGTTCGTTTTTGTTTCTGGTTAATTGAAGATTTGTGTTCGTTTTTGTTCCTGGTTAATTGAAGATTTGAGTTCTTGTTTCAAATTTTGTTGTGTAAGTGAAGATTTGAATTCGTTGTTGGTTCTGCTTAATTGAAGAACATAAATTCTAGCTTAAAATACGAACATAAATTCTATCTTCTCTGATTCATCTCAAACAGTTTCAAATCCATTGTTGATTTGAAGAACCGAGTTCGTATTTGTTTAAGTGATTCTCGAACATCACTCTCTTCTCCGTCTTCTAACTTCAGTTGTATTTCATCAGGTAAGTTTTAATTTTTGATTTTTTTATTTTGGTTGTTATTTGATTATGAAATTTTCGATTAACCGAACTCAAAATTGTGTTCCTTTCTGTTCAAGTGAAGAACATGAACAGTAACTATTTTTTTTTGTGTATTTTCATGATTATTACTGTATTTTCAGTTTTGATAATTCTTACTGTATTTTTCAGTTATTATGTGATCATATTCTCACTCTGTTCAAGCTTTTGTATTAGTTCAATCATTCCTCTGAAACTGAAATCCAACTTTCAAATGTTGTTGTTGGTGTTGTTGTTTATATTTACATACAGTGAAACCGTTTTTGGTTTCATGCTTTTTCCTGTATATAATTGGAATCAGAATTTTGTTATGTTTTTTATGTTAATTTTCAATTTTTTTCTTGGTGTTGTTGTTTATATTTAGTGAAACCGTTTTTGGTTTCATTCTTTTTTTTCTGTATATTATTGGAATCACATTTTTGTATGTTGTTGATGTTAATTTTCAATTTTTGTTGGTGTTGTTGTTTATATACACATACAGTGAAACTTATTTTGGTTTCATACTTTTGTCTGTAGGTTATGAAATCACATTTTTGTTATGTTGTTGATGTTAATTTTTAATTTTTGTTGGTGTTGTTTGTTTATATACACATATAGTGAAACTTATTTTGGTTTCATACTTTTTCCTGTAGGTTATGGAATCATATTTTTGTTATTTTTGTTGATGTTAATATTCAAATTTTGTTGTTTGTTGTTGTTTATATTCACATACAGTGAAACTTATTTCGGTTTCATACTTTTTTCTGTAGGTTATGGAATCTGTTCTCGCTGTTATATTTCACAAAGATGATACATTATCTTTTCGTATTGGTCTACAAGCATCTGTTTGTGATTTGAAGGGTAGTATATGTTCAAGTTGGTGTCAATTCTCTTCTCTTTCTATTGAAATTTTCCACATAGTTTGTGATCAGCAAAAGGTTATCAATTCTGATTTTGATCTCCAATCGGTTGCTTTATTTACTTTGTTTAATAAGCTTCTATCTCTTGAGTTACATGTAAGGCATAGAGATGAGTCCTCTAGTTCTAGTTCAGGAAGTTCAGTAATTATACCTTTTGAGCATCCACGAAGTTCAGGAATCATACCATATGAGCAGCCACGATGTTTAGGAATTATATCTTTCGAGTATTCAATACTTACAAATTTAGTTGATTATGATGTCCGTAATAAAGTTAAAGAACCGTTGAAGTCTGCGCATTGGTTTGGCCTTCTTCAGGGTGTCAATTAGGTGTTTAATGGAGGTGTTCAACAAATTCGTTCTGATTTATTGAAATATCATGCAGTATCTGGGTATTCATTTAATATGACAAGGAATGAGAAGTTGAGGATTGGTGCATGTTGTTCTAAGAAGGAAGAAGATAAATATGAATGGCATATATATGCTGTTTCTATTGATGGTGTTGAAGGTAGTCCTTTTATTATCAAGGAGTTAAATAAGAAGCATACTTGTTGTGGTGGAGTTGTAAACAGACCACATTTGTCGAAAAAACTTATTAGTAGCTTGATTCTTGAAGAGATTAAACAGAATCCAAAGAAGAAGACAAAGGATATTATGAATCAGTTTACAAGAGAGTACGGCTTTGACATTAGTCGTTATTATGCATATGCAGGGAAGAGGCATGCATTGAATATTACATGGGGATAGAACGAGAAATCATTTATGTACTTGAAATGGTATACCAACAAATTGACTGAAACCAATCGTGGATCTCGTGTTGTTTTGGAAGTTGAAAATGGGACTCAAAAATTTCAGAGATTGTTTATCTGTTTCGTAGCATGCATTCGTGGATTCTATTACTGTCGTCCTTTGTTATTCCTTGATGCAGCCCATTTGAAGAACAAATACCTTGGTCATATCATGGCAGCAACAGGTCTAACCGGGAATGACGGTAATTTTCTTAAACATTCTATTTTGTTTCTTAGGATTAAATAACAGGTTTGTTATTGATATGTATGAAACCTTATTCGATTTCATTGTTTTTTATATGCTGAGACATTTTTTCTACATAAAAATATAGTTTAAACGGATGAAACCTTTTTCGGTTTCATTGTTTTTTTATATGCTGAGACATTTCTTTTTCTGCTCTGTTTTTTCAGAAATCTATCCTTTTGCTTATGTTGTTGTTTCTTTGGAGAATGACGCCAACTGGAAATGGTTTTTGGAGAATTTGAAGCAAGTACTTTCTCCTATGCGTAAAAAGCTTACTTTTGTTAGTGATCGAGTTACTGATTTGGTGAATCAAATCCCTGATGTATTCCCTGATGCTGCTCATGGTTGGTGTTATTGGCATATGAAGAACAATATCAATATATACTTGCCGAAGTCCAGTAAGGTTTATAACAATTATGTGCTTGGGTTGTTTGAAAAATGTGCGTATGCTAATACACATATAAAATTTTCAGAGAACTAGGAGAATTTATTGCAGGTCAAAAATCAGAAGTTACAAGATTATCTGAGTAGAGCTCCGATTGATAAATGGGAAAGTTTTTATTTCCCGGGTCGTCGTTATGGTAGGTTGTGTTCGAATATTGCTGAGAGTTTCAATAGTTGGATCGTTGAAGAGCGAGAAGCCTATAGCCATTATGGTTGATGAGATCAGAGTGAAGCTTATGAATCAAATGTGTGTACGTCGTGAGGAATGTGCAACATTATTGAAGTGGCGAGAAACTTTGTATCCAGAGTTTGAAACTGAGTTGTACAACAATAAAATGCACGGCCGTGAATACACTGTCACCAAGTCGTCGCAATATGTGTTTGAAGTTCATTCTACATTAACACAAAAAGTCGATTTTGAAAGAAGAACATGTTCTTGCAACCGCTGGCGCATCAACGGTTTTCCTTGTGCCCACGCTATCCGTTGTATCATGCTAAATGAAGAAGACCCGTGTAAGTATGTTGAATTTTATTTTACAGTAAAGTTCTACCGTGAATCCTATGCAAGACCAATCAATCATGTTCCCACAGTTGAAAAGCCTACGGTTGTGTCTCCAAAATCTCTTGTTCTTGGTCCTGATGCTCTACCACAACCTGGCCGTCCAAGGAAGAAGAAGAGAATTCCTAATACAGGTTCAGTTCCTAATAAGAAGATGAGAACTTGTGGTAGCTACCAAGTTTTGAGTACCCATAACCGAAGGACATGCCCTGCGCGGCAGATGTGAATTTATTTTGACAACAATTCATTGAATTTTTCATTTTCATTTTTTGTTTAGACTACTATATGTTTCAATCTTCATTTTTTTTTCTATATTGTTTACAGTTAAAATTTCATTTTTCTCCAGGTCTTTCATGTGTTTTTTATTTTTAGATTAAGTTTTTCAGAGTTACAGGATTTTTTTTTATTTGTTGGAACCAAAATAGGTTTCATAGTTTTGTCACATGAAAGACCTGTAGCGTATGTTTTTTTTATCTCTAAAATGATGAAACCTTTTTTGGTTTCATCGTGTTTTTTCATCTGGAATAAGATGAAACACCTCTAAGTTGATGGAACCATTTTTTGGTTTCATAGTTTGTTTTCTTCTGGAATAAGATGAAACAAAAATAAATGATGAAACCTTTTTTGGTTTCATCGTTTTTTTCATCTGTAGTAAGATGAAATAAAAACAAATGATGAAACCCTTTTTGGTTTCATAGTTTTTTTTCATCTGTAATAAAATGAAACAGAAAATATTGTTTAACATTTCTCAAAAATCATACTGTAATAAGATGAAACAAATCATGCAAAAAGATTTTCATCCTTGATTAAGAGAAAAATATCATAACAAATTATATAAATTAATAGTACTGATTGATCAAAAGACTGATTAGCATTGAATAAGATGTTTTTACGGACAACCATTTGTACTTTTATTAGAAACTAATTGATTAACATTGTTCTTAGTTTCAACCTCTCTTCCATGAACAAACAACCACCATGAGGTTTGACCATCAGTCTTCTTTTCTCTTCCACTTTAAGTTGCAACTTTGTCAAGGAGTATTAGTCTTCAACTTTGTCAAGGAGTATCTTGCATGCCAACTTTGGCCTCATATTTTGCACCTTTTGTTTTATGTGCTATTCGGATGAAAAATTTCCTTTCAAAAGGCTCTTCATGTAATAGCAAACATGAGGTCCGCAATCATTCCTGAAATTAACAAAACAATATCTTTAAATTGAAAAATAAAAAAAAGGATTAAAATGAAGATATCACAATTTTTTTTAAAAGTACTTACACATCTTGTTGACAGCACAAAGGGGTGTTCAAAATAAATTCTTTTGTTTGAATTGATGGTTCCAGGCAGATCTTTGATACATGTTTTCTGAATGCTGACACTATTCTTTCCTTCATGCTTTCAGCATTTTTTTTGCATTCATCTTCAGTGGAGGCCATTGAATTGTAGTGAAAGAATTCTCCAGTCTCATTATCAAAGACTAACAATGTCCAGTGATATGTCTTTTCACTTAGTTTTGTTATGATTGGAACGAAGACATATTCTGGAGTGTAGTCCATTTTATCAATGAAAGCTTCAATCGCAGTGTGGCAACTTTTACCGATTGAGTGCAATGTCTAAAATTCAATAAAAAATCAAAATGAGTGCATTGTTGAAAATCAGTGAAACCTTTTTTTTACAGAAAAATGTAATTGAAACAGATGAAACCTTATTTTGATGAAACCAAAATTGGTTTCATTGTTTTCAGAAAGACACTTGTATAAGATAAGTTAGATGAAACTTACATAGACATATGTGCTTAGGAAAACATCCCTTTTGTACTTAGGAGTGCCATCTGATTTCTTGATGTTCTTTGCTATGTTTTTTTACAATTTGAGCATATAGAACTCAATCATATCTCCTTCTATGTCACCTTTTCTTATCAAGGCGTTCATATTTTTTCCTGTAATGTACAAGCCCATATCGTCCTTCTCCCAAGCCATGTCACTGTTGTTATATTGTTGATAAACAAATTTAATATTTAAGAAGAATAAAAGAAACTAAAACACTTAAATTATTTAACCAAAAAACTTAATGGTATGAATGCCACTTACCTTTCATTGTGCATTTTAAAATATCTGCACACAATCTATTTTTCATTTGAATCCAGCAGTTGCATAATTTTTAAGTTGTCCACTGCTTTCAACTTGTCTTCCCTTTTCTCTTTTTGTTTTTTCTCCAAATTTTTCTTTTGATTTCTGCTCACACACCGAGTCTTTTTTCTTTTCTTATTCTTAGCATCTCCAGGTGTATAATCATGCATCTTGACAGGTGGTTGCATTCTCCTTTTGTTTTCTCTCATCCTTGAGATTATGTTACTCAATTTTTTGTCGGACTGATGTCTTCACCATCTTCTTTCTCACTGTCAGTTTGCGTCAATCCCAACTTGAAGTGAGGCACATCATCTTCTAAAGCAATTACATCATTTGCCATGTTTATAACAGAGTAGTAGCACATGCCTTTACTACTTTTCTTTGATGTAGAAGTCTTGGTTGCATACTCGTCTTCCATTTTCTGAAGAATAGTTTCATCAATTGAACCTTGGCTTTGAGTTGACACTTCAATCTGTGTCTCTGGCTTTGATGAAAAACTTTTCTTCGCTTCCAGTTCTGCTGTCTCAGCGACTCTGATATCTTCTATAGTGTCTGGAGTCAATTCAAAAACTTCTTCTATTGCACTCCTCAAGTTACTCTTCGTCAAAGAAGATTCAATTTGTTCAGTCACTTTTATATCTTCAATTGTGTTCGGAGTTAACTCCGAAACTGCTTCCATTATACTGTCCTTGGCTTGCTTCACTTTGATTTCAGATTCTACCTTCTCAGCCACCTCCAAATCTTCAATTGTGTTCGGAGTTAACTCCGAAATTTCTTTAGTCTGAACTTCATGAGCTGAAACCTTTTCAGGTTCCACTGCATCATGTTGCTCCTGAACATCTTCATGAGCTGAAACCTTTTCAGGTTCCACTGCATCATGTTGGATCTGAGCTTCTTCATTAGCTGAAACCTTTTCAGGTTCCACTGCATCATTCTGCTCCTGGACTTCTTCATGAGCTGAAACCTTCATGAACTGAAACCTCTCTTCGTTGAACAGACAACCACTGCATCTACAAACCTTTTTAGGTTCCACTGCATCATGTTGGAGCTGAGCTTCTTCATTAGCTGAAACCTTTTCAGGTTCCACTGCATCATTCTGCTCCTGGACTTCAACATGAGCTGAAACCTCTTCAGGTTCCACTGCGTCATGTTGATCCTGAACTTCTTCATGAGCTGAAACCTTTTCAGGTTCCACTGCATCATGTTGTTCTGTTTCTTCAAATATATTCATTACCTGCAATATTTATTGATTTCAGAAAACGAAGTATAGTAAATCAAATCAAATCAAATCAAATCAAATCAAAACAAAACAAAGTATAGTAAATTATCACCTCATCATTGTCAGACTTTTGTTCTTTATCTTCTTCAACCTCAACATTCACATCATCTTGTTCTACCATTGCATCCACAATTTTTATAGTATTGGTTATCAATTCCTCCATATCTTGTTCAGTGTATGAAACTGTTTCTGCTTCATCTCGCTTACGTTTCTTTCTCACGTAAGTCTTCCTCACTGATTCTAGTCATAAGTTATCTTCAGCATCATATTTTGCGAGAATTGATTGATCTTCTTCCGAAATCCCATTGTTACCGACGCTTGTAAGCTTGTCAATCAAAATTCTTGCCCACTTATATTTTTCCTTGTATGTGGTATCTTCATTTCCAGTTTCAACACTCACTTCATTTCTATCACCAATAGTCTCTTCATTTCTTTCACCAACCATCTCTTCATTTCTTTCAAAACCAATATCTTCATTTCTTTCACCAACCATCTCATTATCCTCTTCATTTGTTCCACCACCAACATCTGCAATTTCCTCTTCATTTCCTTCACCATCTATGTACTCTTCAAACTGAATTTCTTCTTCCTCTATACGCTGGACCAAGCGTATTTCTTGTACATTATATTCTAACATGAAGGATCCCTGACGATAACCCACATTCATCTGTGGAATACAAGAAAAGTTATGATTAATAAGTTGGTATCAAATAAACTATGAAACCTTTTTTGGTTCCATAGTTTTGCTTTTTCATCTTGAATAAGGTGCAGATATTAAAAATTATAAACAAACAAGAACTGTTGTTGCTTTTACCTTGGAGAAAATTTCTGGTTTGTTGGAGAGATCATCAAAATTATTCACCAATTGCTTGCTTATTTCATCAAGGTTCCATCTAGCGAACCTTGCGTACATTTCGCTCTCATCTTCTCTCAAATGATGTTTGTCATCTCAGCAAACCAATACTGTAAAAGACAATACACAATTCAACATTTAAAGTAGTAATCAAACTCGGGAAAAATAAAAAACAAACATTTTATGAATCAAAAGAAAAAAAAATAACTTACCAGTGGGTAAATGACGCAACCTGATACATCATCAACTTCTTCAGCTTTAATTATAGAGTCAATTAGATTTTCATGCAAAACATCAGGCCAACACACTTTACTCATCTCAAATACTTGGTACAAGTATTTTGATGTCAGATTCTGCCCACCTTTGTTTGGGACAAATATCAAAACCAAGAGATAGAGTACGAATAGCTTGACGAAGTCGTCAGCTTTGGTTTCATCTGCTGATGTTTCCATCATAGCTCTGACAATATCAGATTTCCTCATCTTCTTAGATCCTTTAATATACTCAACTTGAAACATGTTCACCTTTTTCTTCAGCTCAACATCTTGGTGTATACCTACATTCTTCATCATTTGTAGACCAAAGATGACAGTGAACTGTTCAGGTGTTGTCCGTAGTATCATATTCCCTGCTCTCATCAATTTAAATCAATCTGGTTTATCAACCTTGACACTTCTATAAAATGACCCTAAGATCATCTGAACTGCTCTTGACGTTTTCTTTAATTTTTCTGCTTGAAGGGTACCATCGAAGAACGGTTTGAAGAAACGCCAGAATGGACATGCAACAAGTGCCTTCATGTGTTTTTCTTTAGTTTGTATCAATGCTTTTATTTTTGGTGCCTCTGTACACAAATGTTGTAATGAGCACCTGTATGGATCTGGAATATTTTTTTTCCTGTTACAGAATAAGTAAACCATTAGCACAAACAGAACAGAATAGGATGAAACCTTTGTGGGTTCCATCAAAACATTCATTAAGTAAAAAAACACCAACATTTTTTAGTCACAACCATACACAGAATAGGATGAAACCTTTTTGGGTTCCATCAAAACATGCATTAAGTAAAAAAACACCAACATTGTTGGTCACAAACATACACAAATTAGGATGAAACCTTTTTGGGTTCCATCAAAACATGCATTTTCTAAAAAACACCAACATTTGTGGTCACAAACATACACAGATTAGAATGAAATCTTTTTGGGTTCCATCATAATACCAATTAAGTAAAAAACCACCAACA
>JAJJMC010030606.1:1965912-2075321 GCA_023531435.1 Papaver californicum
TCCATCATAATACCAATTAAGTAAAAAACCACCAACATTGTTGGTCACAACCACACACAGAATAGGATGAAACCTATTTGGGTTCCAACACAATAATTTAGGTTAAAACAGATGAAACCTAAACGTTGAAACAAATGAAAATCAATGAAACCTAGTTTCAGAAAAATGTAACTGAAACCTAACTATGAAACCTGTAATTTTGAAAGAGATGAAACCTTATTAACCAAATACATCGATGAAACCAAAATCACGAAACTAAAAACCATAAACATGCAGAATATGATGAAACCTTATTAACCAAATGCATTTTGATTTTCAACCATAAACAATCACAGAATATGATGAAACTATAAACTTCAATTTACCTTTCGTAGATTCTTGTTTCTTAACTGGTGTATTGAGTTTTTTCTTCATCTTCTTGTCTTGTTTCTTCACCATGTTTAATGATCTTCAGTGATTTTTCTTAGGTTTAAACTGTGACAGAATTGAATAAAAACTTCAGGTAGATTATGATGAGTTAAAAGTAGAAGACTCAATTCTACTGTTGATGATCAACAATCGTTTTAGAATCAGAAATTTAGGTTGATTACGACTCAAATTATACTGTTGATGATGATTTAAGTGATGAATTTTGTTTCAGGGAGATTAATGTGATGATTTTTGATATGATTGATGATGACAATGATGTTGGTTCAGGTGTTTTTCTCTGATGATGTTGAAACGATGAACGGTATGATTTTTGGAGATGGTAGATGATAAAAGTTAAGAGGGAAATAATGGCGTTAATCAAGGGAAGGTGGACGTGCGTGGTTAAGTGGGCGTGAGCAGTTAATGAAGTTGGGCTGAATAATAAGCAAGGGTAATATAGACAGTTGGTTTATAATGAATTTTCTGTATTAAATTTGTTTTGTTGGGTTTTATGTAGTTGAATAGTGACACTTTTGGGTTTATAACCCATGACCTGACATTTATATTAAAAAAACTTAATAAGGTAGATAATTAACACATACTCATTAGTACAAATTATTATTAGCTAATATTAATTGTTATTGTCTGTTTTAGTAGGTAATAAACAATTATAAATTTAACTAAGTAATATCAGGTGATAAGATCGACTAATTTTGTTTTAGTAGGTAATTAATTAATGGAAATTTTAATATAATATCCCATTTTTTTGACCAGTTAAAGTACTACTTTCGATATCTAATTTTTTTTTAAAGTGTCCCCAAAGCTTAGTTTTCCGTCTTGGGCCTACATTAGTTAGTCAAGATAAATTTATTCAGTCAAAGTGAAATGAGAAATTATACCAATGCCCAGATATAACCCTAAATCGAGAGAAGAAAAGTATCTCATTTTTCATTTTTTTTCTTCTTGTGCTAAAACTAGGACTGCACAAACCCGACCCAATCCGACCCACACCCGCCCAAAATTACCCGACCCGCATCCGGCCCGTCGATGAACGGGTCGGGTGTGGATGATAACTCCTCTCACCCGACCTGACCCGCCCACCCGCCATCTCACTCATAGAGTCATAACATCGACTCCGTGTCTCTATTCTTCATTTCTCTTCTTCTCTGTACTCTATTCTTCATTTCTTCTTCAACGATTCTTACTTCTCTTTCACTTCATTTGTTTCAGAAGTTACATAACACACCACCACCACCACCACCGTGAACCCAAGAATCATCACCACTACCTTGTTTCTTCTGTTGAATCTCTATCAGGTACAAGTATTGTTTTTTAAAAAAAAAATTGCCCTAATTGAAATTAATGTTTGTATCATTAGTTCATTACATGATTGAGTAGCAATTGATTATGGGTTTCATTAGTTTTGAGTGATTGTGAATCTGTGATGCTCATATCCAGCTGTTGTTTTCTTAATTAGGGTTTTTAGGTAAGTTTTAGGTAAGTTTTACTCGGCCTGTAGTGTTCAAAGTTTCACGATGTCAGCAACTTCTTTTGTTAGAATGCAGTCGGCATCATTTTTTATTGTGCAAAACTGATAACTTACTGGAGCTATACTAATAAATAGTTCAATATCAATCTAATAATTTTCCTTTCTCCCAAGTCAGTATGTGATTGTTCATCAATAAAATAAACATAAATAACATTTTCGTGTAACTTTTTTGTTGTTGCAGAACTTCGTAATGATTATGGCAAGATTACTGACAGAATAAGTGAGCATATACAAACTCTTCATTCTGCAAAACTTTCTCTTAGCAAATCTGCAGCTTCAAAAAGTTCAGGTAAGTGTTAGAAGCAGTATGCATCCTAAATTCCTAATTCATGGAACTCTTTTGTTTGGGTTATCAAGAGTCAGATACATGCATGCAAACATGTACCTAAATCAAGGCAGCGTATCTTCTTAACTTTTCTGAGCAGTTGTAACACACTGCAGTTGATTCCCTAGGGTCGTGTTAGTAATGGATAAGAATTTCTGTACAGATAGAGCTGGAAATAGTTTTACAAGAACTAAAAATTCTAGTTTTCTTGTCCATTTTGGTGATTTTTTTTTAATATCGTCTGGTACTTCTCTTGCCATCATTGTCTATATTTTCTTAATTCTGGTGCTTTTGGTGCATCTTCAGATAAAAGGAGTGTGCTTTCAAACATGATAATCCATATCCCAGAAAAGCAACTTCAGCTTAACAATGAAATGCGAACACTTCAGGCAACTAACAACTACAAGATCCTTCAGGTGTATCTGTACTTCTCAGAACCTGTTCTCAACTCTATAAAAGAAATACAGAGGTTTATTCACACAAATCAGGGTGTGCTACATCCTACCTACGGGGAAAGCCGTGGGAATCGTCGGTTTGTCTTCCTAGTGAGTGAACCTTTATTATTTTTTTCTGGATATTTGTTTTCTTCTAACACACTACTCTTAGCAACTTGAAAATTTTGATTTCAGGTAAAAGACGTTGCAGACGTTGTCGTTGTCACTATAAGCATTGAGTCAATCTCTATAATAAGCAGGCAAGGAACTCCAGTTTTTCCAATCAACCCAGTCACTTTCCTTTATGGTACCCTTATCGCTCATACAAAGATGTGAAAACTTTTCTTTAAGTTACGAACCCATTTTATCTTCCTCTGACTGTATATGTGTTTGAAATGCTAGACTCACGAAGGCCTTCTGTGAAACTGAGTACGACATCTAATATGAGAACAAAAGAAGATAGTGTGCCTGTTCTGATACAGTTCTCCGACCCCGTATTTAACTTTAACTCATCATCATTATCTATATCAGGGGGACATTTTCAGAGGATCAAAAAAACAGCCAAGTCCATGAAAAAAATTTGCATAATTTTCTTGGCGGGTGACCCGCACCCGCCCGACTCGATCCGCCATCTGGACGGGTCAGACCCGACCCGACGCGAGGACCAGGCGGGTCGGGTACGGATGAAAAAAAATTAACCCGCCTATCGACGGGTCGGGTACGGGTGAGGCCAAACCCGACCCGACCCACCCGATGTGCAGCCCTAGCTAGAACTAAAAAAACACCCTCATTCTTGCTTCCTCATTCTTCACCACCAAATTTAATGTTAGAGAAGAAATCTTAAACAAATAGATGTTAGAAAAGAACAAGCATCAAAAGTGGGTTCTGATCAAAATCGTAAACACAAGAAGAACATTAAAAGAAAAATGAGTATTGATGGAGAAACATAAATAATGATGAATCTGATGGTTGTAGTTGAAACGATAATGAAATTGATTGGAGAGTTAGTAAATGATGGTGTTGTTGTCGTCATTGTTATTGTTCTGATTCAGATATTATGATTTTAGGTTAGGAATTTATTGAGTGAAGAACAAGACTTTGGGTTCTCTGAATTATTGTTGAATGATGTTTGTTGCCATGATGAGTTGAAGCAGCCAATGAAGAGATAGTTTAAGATTCAAAATCTCGATGGTGGTTACAAACACTCATTTTATCTCTTTAAAATCATGATTTATCATCATTTTATTGTAATTGTATTATTGTGTATTATTTGGTTTAACACTTTGTATTCATTTAACTTCTCAATAGTCTTTTCCATTAAAATGATAAAGACACAGTTCAAATTAATTCTAATTGAATTTCACAATCAATATAGATTTAATTTTTAAATAAGACTTTGGGTTTTCGGTTTTCATCATTTTTATTTTTTTTTATCATTTCTGGTTCTTCTTCATGAGATTTAGGGTTCATAAAAATCTGGAAAAAAACACAAATTGGGATCGGATTAACCTAGCATGGAGTCGAATCGGTGATTCACTCAAGATTGGCCTAACTCTAGTAAGGGTTTATTGGACTTTTTTGTAGGTGCCACATGGAGCTTAACAGTTTTTAACGGTCGTTTTACCGTTTTTTTAAATAAAACAGTCAAAGTGAGGGTACTTTATAAAAATTTTAAAAACATGGATATTTTAGTTATGTACATTTCAATACAGGGATACTTTATTAATTTCCCTAATTAATATTATTTTTTTTATTTAATGTCATTAAAGTTTTAAAACTAGTATTAATTGTATTAGTGAATCAAAAAATTAATTATTAATGAAATTTTCTTAATTCAATATTTTGTATGGTTAATTAAGTGTTAATGTAATTTTGATGTAAGTTATGCAATAATTTTGGATATCTTCTCATGAATGCTTATAAACCAGAAGTGCTTTCTATTAGATCCAACGGCTGAGATATACTCCGAGAATACAACTAGCGGCTGTGATCTTCTTTATCTTTCCGGTGCAGTTTCTAAATTTGATCTAACGTTCATCCATCTTCATGTGCCACGTGGACGTTATAAATATAACACTAATAAAAAAATTTATAACTGGCGGGTAGGATTTCAATGAAATTGACTACCTCTCTCCTAATCCTCTCTCCAAATTCATTACTTACGTTTTCTATCTCTCTATTATGTAACGCAAAAACCCTAGGAAAGATTCATCCTTTCGATTCCCTCTGCAACACAGAAAATAATTCCAGTCGACCTCGGTCGATTAATGGTCCTCTCATCAATTTCTCTTTCCCTCTCTTCTTCGCCACTCCCTTCTCTTCTTCCATACGATTCTCCATTCGAATTGAACTTACTCTGAGTTCCAGTTTCTGTTTCTAAATCAACCAAATCTCTCACTGAAATCGATTAATAAACCTCTCAACAACAGCTTTCTTCACTACTGATGTATCCATGGATGCGGAAGAGGTTTCATCTATAGAGGTCAGTTCTCTCTTTTAACATCTGATTTCTAACTATTTCACTGAAATTTTCAATGATATTTGTTTAGGACAGGGTGATTTGTCATGCACAAGAACTTATTGGATAGAACCCCTAATTGAATTTTTGTAAACTTATATATTTTTTTGTTCCTGAACAAAAAAAAAAAAAATCAACATATATATGATATCCCTTCTCCGAAAAATTGATTACTCGATTTTTCGTACAAACCATCGTCTGAAGAAGTTTTTGTTACTACTGCGAAGACAGAGATGTACTTCTCGATCTGTATGTATCCCTTCTCTAAATCTCAATTTCTTTACTTATTTGTTACCTTTTCGATCGGATTCGATTTTGTTGCTAATTGATTTGGTTTTTTTTGTTGTGGTGATTGTTGAAAGGGGAAATTGTTATCGTGCACTTCATTTTGCTGTTGCTGGAGGGAAAGTTAATGTTCTCAAGCACTTGATTGAGAAAATGAGACTTTATATCGATGTCAAAGATGGAAGAGGTATAATAATTGGGGGGTTTTTCTTTAGGTTTGATGATTCTTGGTGTTGAATAGTGTTTTTATGACCTTACTTGAACCAAACTTCTTTGCATATATGCTTGAAACCCTCTTTGTCGTCAAGTACAGATCTTGGTGACCTTTCTATGCTCAGTTGGTCAACATCTAAAGGAAAGTCAATATCAGGAAAGGTTACAAAGAATATTATGGTTCATCTCTGTTTTTCAAGTTACCAGTATCTCTGCTTCATGTTGGTTTTTCGTTTGGAATTACTTACTAATTAAGCCTTATGCTATATTTAGACCTCTAATGAGTGTTTGCTGCTCAGGGATTTATGCTGAATTCTCTGAATTTTTGCTGCAGGTATGTCGTTCTAACTATTATTTTTCTGGGATTGGAACCAAATACGAAAGTGATAGTATGGGATACGATATAAGCGACCGATGAACTTAGAAATAAGGACCATACATATTACGACTAAAAAATTGCATAACTATAAACCATTGATCATATGCTGAAACTCATGAATTACAAAAATGAGTGTTCAGAGTAAGCAAGGAAGAATTTTCATACCTGATCTTTCAATTCTTATGTTTAACAAAGTATACAGATAGACAATCGACGGAGTTCTAAATAGGTTAGACCTAGAGTGGGGACAGCATAGCTTATGACACTTTAGTTTGTGTACATTTCTAACCGTAGTATGCCGAAGAATATGATGAATAAAGATTTCAGCTTGCCGCCAGTGTTAATAGCAATGTAAAATCTGCATTATTTTACCCATAGTTGAATACCTTTCTAAATATGAACAGTTACTTATAACTTTGCTTACTATGGCTGTGTGATGGAAGCACAGGGGGAGGATTCCTGCACACAGATACATATTTGTCCTTTTAAATGTTTGTTAACTGTTCAAATTTTCATTCTTCTATACCGTTTATTCACTTCCCCCATCTTACATCACCCATACTTACCTCATATGAATATGGTTTGAGCTCAAATCAAGATCACTTACCTGTAATTACTCTGATTTGTCCACTATATTGTCTGAGGGAAGGAGACGGGAAGGCTTACTGCACACACATATATATATCTGTCCTATAGGTGGTATACGTGATCTCGCGGCAAACTTAACAGCCTATAGCCTTTTTTGTTCCAGGAAACAGTTAGTCAGTTTGCGTTTTTATTTACAGTTTGTATCCTCCTTACTGTTGGTTACATGAATTAGTAGAAAGGTGTTGATGGAAAATAAAAAGCAGGGTGCATTAGTTAATGAGCTTTCCAACAGTGGCCAATAAAATGCAGGGTGCATTAGTTAAGGATCTTACTGATCTTGACTAAGATTGGAGATAATAGAAATGAGCATAAAGGGTGAAGTAGGAAGCAAGAATAATGCTGAAACTTGGTTCTATCTGGGTTGCAGTTGTTTAGGTGCTTGGGATGTTCATCATATCTCCATTTGAGTTTTCAATGTTATTGCCTGGAACATAAGAGTCTAATATATCCTACATGTATATTTAACTCTCTGGGTATAAACACTTAACTTCAGCTTTTACATTTTGTACTGGCAATTTTAGTTATATTGGAGCACGTGGCTATTCAACTCTCAAGTATAACCATAAATTTTCATAAATCTTCAGCTCTATAGTGACATATTGCCAAGAATATAATTATGACAAGAATGGATACTAACCTAGAGTTTTATGGTGATCGCTATCTCACAACTGACCTTCTTCATGGGACAGTCGAGAGACTCGGGGTTGCTGAGCCTCTGTACTCTGTCCTTGACAACCTCTACTTAAAGCTGCATTAACTACCTGAGATGGACTAAGAAGACTAATTTTCATAGGTATGAGCTATAATTGAACTAAAAAACAGGAAAATCTAACTAATGGGTGTTTCGGTTGATCATTTTACAGGAAAATATGGAGTTACATCAGTTCTCATGGAATCGAATGGTGAATGTAAACAAACCAGAACCTCCTCTGGCCTAACTTCAAGACTTCAAGAAGTAGAATGTCCAGATTATTTGGATTATGGTTTGAGAATATACAACCACAAGTCCAAATGCTTACGTCTTATTGGATCTTTTTATTGGTTTTTTAGTTTATTTTGACTGATCTCAAGGTGTCCAGCCTACCCCCAGCTGTGCTCTCACGAAATTAATTGTATGTAATGCAGTTCGTAGAGTAGACATTTTTCCTTTTTTTTTTTGGCCAAATTTTGTGCAAGTTCTGAACTAAATGAACCTGTGTTAACTCTTTGTTTAATGTTGTATCTTCCAAAGGTCCCACACGGAAAAATTTGTCTGGGCTTTTACTCTCCAATTGGACGGATACAATGGCATAATCTAGCTGTATAGGGAGTCTATAAACGCAGACCAATTTTCTTAGTACAATGTGGACACAATTTAAACCCAAGATGTAGGATTGGTGAACCTTTTTACGGACGGTGAGTTTCGAACAAAATTAAGCAATGTATAACTGATGGTTGAATCCCATGCATTGGATTGGACTACGGAGTGGCACGCGAAAAGTGTTTTCGAGGTGTAAAGTGGGTAATCTGCTAGCCTGTTTTGGCTTACGGGTATTCTAGAAAAAAGTTGAGACCAAGTGATTTGTCATAAATTTTTAATATATTTGAGCAGTTAAATTTATCAAAAATATATTCGTTTAAATGTTGCGCCTGATCTCAACAGTTACTCTGAACAAATATGAGATTCATACATGTCAATCGGATATCGCATTACGATATCCATCCTGTAGGTTTTATATTGTGTAATTTAAGGTAGTATATGAACTTGATTAGGTGTTGATATCAGACAAAAGCCAAAAAACCTTTACAGCTTCAGCTGATTACCCTGTGAAATAGGCACGGGTCATAATCTATATATAATAATTGATTAAAATAAATAAAGTTATATGAATTACTATGCCCAAATAGTTAATGTCGAATTTTGATTTGTACCGGTAGAAAGCGATACACTGGTACACCTTTGTATCGGGGAGATTTCCGTTCCAAATATCGACAAATATCGGTTCACACATTTTATACCTACAATTATTATATCAAAAGTTTTTCCATATTGGACCTATTAAGATATAAAACTAGTACTAATTTTTCTAAAATACCATAAAAAAAATGAGTAACAATTGAAAACCCTAAAACAAGGATAAGGGAATTTTTTGATTTTTTTTAAATTAAAAACCATAATTTCGGCCGTACCTGTCCATTTCGGTCAACCCGTACCTGTCCATCTCGGCCATTTCGGTCAACCCGTACCGGTCCATCTCGACCGATATTTTCGGGCAAATACCGTATCGAATAGGCTGTTTTGTATCGGGTGAGTCATGATACCGGTAATACCGACGAGATTTCGGCCATATCGACCAAAATGGACTACATTGACTATGCCTAAGAAACTGAAGTCCATTGGCTATTACAATTTTATGGACAATCTTGGCTAGGGATGAGTATGGGCCGGTATGGACCGGTTTTTACCTCATCCGTATATGATCCAATTCATTACGGATTTCAAATTTGGCATTCACATCTAATCCAGCAGATTTGTATCTAACGGATGGACGAACTGGATGCGGATCATCCAATGGATTTATTTTATAACTGAAATTTATAATAGACAAATAAAGCTTGAGATTGTGATTTTTTTTTTCTTTGTCTCTTTATTGCTTTCAAAAGACAACAATATAATGCAATATGTTGAATTATGGGCAACTTAGGACCCAACTAGAAAGGGCCTAGCATTGTATAACTCTTTCATGTTAGTAGCTAGTATCTAATGAAATTACAGGATATACTGAAATCAAGCTCACCAGAGAACGAAGTAACGAAAGCGGTTTCTATCATTGGAGTTGCGACTACAACTAGGGGTGATCATTTGGGATCAAAAATAAACTATCACATCTCAAGTTCGACTCTTTATCAATTTAATGAGTTTGAATGTTTTCGGATTTTTATGGTTGCTCCCAGGCCCAATCCGTAATTCGTTGGATTTGAAAAATCTTATCCGCATCCAGCCCATTATCGAACTGTCCGGATACCCATCTGCAAAAATACAGTTGGACCGGATAAAATCCGTGGATCCCTGACCAAATGCTCACCTTTAATCTTGACAGATAAAACAAAATACATTACACTACTGCCCATGAATGGAGAAGTATTGTCGATCAAAACTAGTGGTAAACTATCCCATTCATAATTATCACACAACATACAAAGAGGAATTGTTGATCATAATTTAGCACTTAATTCAAAATCAATTAAAAAAGAATACTAGGTATCACTTTTGATGAATATGTCGAATTGGAGATGAGTGAAGCTAAACAACGATTTCCTCTTTTCTGTTTAAATATAATTCAGAGAAAACATTCTGCTTGGTCAGTCATTATTAATGTGTTTAATTTTTGTTAGTAGTATTAACATTACTATGGTGAAATCTGATTATTAACAATGAGCACGGTTAAAAAATAATTTTAATATATATGGACCCTTTAAATATGTATCATCTATAATGATAATTATTAATCGATATTCCGCAATGTTAGAAAATCTAGGAAACAATCTTATAAAATAGGATCGATACGGGTGATATCCTAGTTTATATAAGAATGGATGGCATGGAGTAGTACTTCGATAATAAAATAAAGCTGAAGTGTGAAAGTTTGATGAAACTGTCACTATCAAATAAATTTAAAGGTTCTCTATTCATACTTCAAATCTGAAGATGATTTGAAAAATGTCTATCAAATTTAAAGGATGAAGATAGAGATAAAGAAGCCATAATAGGATGTTTTCATATTATCTCTCCTCCAAATGTGGGTATAGAGATAAGGACAGCGAAATCACTAATAATGCTCTAAGTTATCTTTTTATACAAATTGAATGAA
Organism: Papaver californicum; assembly: GCA_023531435.1. Classification (NCBI taxonomy): domain Eukaryota; kingdom Viridiplantae; phylum Streptophyta; class Magnoliopsida; order Ranunculales; family Papaveraceae; genus Papaver; species Papaver californicum. The sequence continues at coordinate 1,976,523 of JAJJMC010030606.1, forward strand.
AATAAAACTAACTTTTTTTAATCTCTCACCCAAAGTAATCAAATTATAAGTGCTCGAGATTCACTGTTTCTCAAAAATCAAAATCCTGAGGCATAGATGGGCCGGAGGCATGGTGATTAATCACAAAATTATGATTTAGACAATAAATTATGATTCAGCATACAACCGGAATTTGGGGAATTACAGAAAAGAAAACAAACCTCTTTCCTCACCCATCAAAAAAGAATAAATAAAAAGCCTCATTTAGTTTAACCCTGATCTTGCCGGTTTTTGATCTGATTTCTCAGACCATCAGCTCAGATCAAGGTATGTTACTTTTGGTTTTTTCATTTTCACTCTTACGGTGTTTCCTTTCACTTTAATGGTGATTTTCCATTTCGCCCTTGTAGTAATTTTTATTCATCCTTACGATGAATCTTTCTTCGTTCGTTATAATGATTTTTCCTTTAATGAGTACTACTTTGGGTATGCTTTCAATTTTGAATTTTTGTTATGATTCGAATAGGATTGAAGTTCATTCAACATTGAGAGGAAGGTTAATTAATTTCCTGAAAGGTTCTCATTGAAGAAAACGGAACTATATATAATTACATCTTACAGTGGTTCATCTTAGGCCATGATGGGATAAATGGGTTGCGTTTTTTAATTGATTACATAAGAAACTCATGGAAGGGTTCTTCATCAACGGGAAACAGGTGATCCGGGGAAGGTATTTTACATCATAAGTATGAGTTGAAGAAGTGATAAATGTGATGTTCTTGAAGGTTCTTCCACTACCGGATATTTGCTACTACCGTTCAAAGATCTTGGTTCTACAACCATAGTATGCTTTCGCCATTCTAGTCGTCAGAATTGATCTCGACAATCAAAACTGCATTTCAACCGTTGGATGTATTATTGGGGTGGCTGCTTCAGAATCATCTGTTACCTATATTCATGCCATATTCTGACTTTAAAGAACTCACGACTGAAGCATACCTTTTCAGCTGTTATACATACCCTAATACTAGCTTAAAAGTGGTAGAATGTAAACTACCCATATTCTCTCACAATATTTCTCAATTATCAAACGAAAAGATCTAAAATCAATAGCTCATGATCTTGCAAATCCTGCCATTCAACATCATTTCATTATTTGTGGACATATTCTCCAACCCCTTTCTGAATATCTCTTCTGGCTGTAGAAAATTATTTACTTCTTGTTATTTTCTCTGTGGTGGTTTTAAACGGTATTAATATGTTTTTATCTTGTAATCTAGCATTATATATTAACACTTAAAAGCCTAAATAAATAAAACTCTCGCATTGAATGGTGATGGAATTCTCACTTCTTATTAGTTGAAATAGGCTTGTTGTGATACAACGATTCTAGTGAGAACACTTGGCTAAGTTTGATTGGTGAAAATATTATAAGGTAAAGGAAACCGGCTCTTGCAATGTTGTTATGTTTAAAAATTACTACACTTTCTTTACACCATATATTTAATTATACCAGATCAGGGCACCTAAAGTGAGTGGACATCACCTCAAATCGACGATCTACGTTTAATTATCTTTAATAAACGACTATGGTCAAATTCTCTCTCTATATATATACCAGAAAATATCAAATATATATTATATTTTCCATATTAAATCTAACTACTTTTAATTATCTTTAATAAATGTCAACACCAATTGTAGAGTTTCTAAACACGACAAGTCTAAGATTTTTTTTTTTATTATCTACAGAACTGAAAACACAAGTATTTAAAAATACATAATAGTAACTATATTGGGTTGATATTGCCTAATGCTTATTATTAATTAAGCTTATGAGAATTGACTAATGTCGATCCTTTATATAGAAAATTTCTAAAACTACCCCTTTTGTGAAAAGTAAATTTTTTTACTATTTTTAATCGATAAAGTGAAAAGTAGTAGAACTACAAGGAAATCAAGCTCACAAGTCACCTCCATTGTTTTATATTTAATAAAAGTAGTTGAATGCGCTATATTCGATGTTTTATAAGTATGGAGTCTGTGGATTGTAATGTTATGTCAAGTGTTTTTAATTATAAATTTAGGGGTGAAGTGCATTGAGACCGACACCAAAGAGGTAGCTCGTTAACTGTGAAGAATTATCTCTTGCAACAATCTATGTTTGATTACTTTCTCTTGCCGAAGAACTACACAGGTGAAGTTACCTTTATATTGTGGTGATACTCAAAAACAAACACATCGTTTTTTAAAAATGGTGGAATTATGCTAATGGCGTTGTTATATATGATACAATGCACAACAACTATCAATTTTCATCAACATTTTATTAGGAAGGAAAATAGCTTGGTTGAAGGGTATAACATAAAAGAACGTGCAACTATCAATTTTCATCATCATTATTTGTTTCATTTTATATGTACATATTATTTATATGTGTTGACATTAATCTTTAAGCAATCTATGTCGGAGACTCTATCTCTTATCGAAGAACTGCATTGGTGAAGTTAGCTTCGTACTGTTGTAATACTCAAGACGGATATAGAAGCTTGGAAAAAAAATCGTGGAATTCTGATAATGTCGTTGTTATGTGTACTACAATATACGAGAAACTGTCAAATTTTGTCAACATTCTGTTAGGAAGAAAAATGGCTTGGTTGGAGAGTATAACAAAAAGGTAGGGTAACTATCAATTTTCATTATTATTATTTGTTTTATTTTAAATGTATTTTTATTTGCACTGGGTGATATTAATCTTGAAACAATCTTTGTCGAAATTCTGATTCTATCTCTTGTCAAAAAACTGGACATAAAAGTTTGAAAAAATGATGGAATTCCTCATAGTTAAAATATAAGAATTGAGTTGAAAAATATAACAAAAAAAACACGAGCAATTATCAATCTTTTAAAAGTAATACATAGAAAAAGTTATGGCACAAGCATAAATCTAACGTAAAAAAAAATGTAAATCTAACGTAAAAATGTGTTCGCCTTCCTTTGAAAAACTTCTTTTTTTTTGGGACGAAAAGTTTCGATTCATCGACCCCGCCAAGAGCCATTCCCTTCCAGACTTTGGTACGAGGGAAACAGTGCCAATTCTGATTGAAACGCTTGATAAGTGAAGAATTTCAGATATACATTTGTAGGCAAACACGGAATTTCGATAGTGGGTGAAACCGTTTACTACCAACCATCGAAAAGAGATGACGAAATCTACGGTCTAAAATTCTGGCCCTCCACAAGACTTAGGGGTAGGTAAAAGATATTCATTGGGGCCCATCATCATCAAACAGAACACGTGTAAGTTTAGACGGTGCATTAGTTAGTATAAGATCTGATGTTCCAAAATTATTATTATTTAAAAAAAACAAAAAACAGTCTTTACCAAAATACACACTAAGATTTTGACACGTGGAGATCAACAATCCTCGAAACACAAAAGATGATACTCTATTTGCTCAGTTTTCACTCATTAACATAAAGAGAGAGAATCAGTCTGGGAGTAGAAGAAAAAAACGAAATCCCATTTTATCAGCTTTTTCAGTTGTTGTTCTTCTTCTTCTACCAGTTTCTCTCTATAGAAATCTCCGTGGTTCTGTGAGATCGATTAGCAGAGATGGAGATGTTCTATTACTTAGTGTTTGGAGCTATGTCTGTAGTGGTAGCAATATTAGAGTTCAGCAAAAACAACAAAGATCGGATTAATACTTCTTCTGCTTTTAATGCTTTCAAGAATAACTACTTAGTTGTGTATTCTCTTATGATGGGTAAGCTCAGATCTAATATGTTCCTCAATTTTCGCATTCTGTGTGTATCTTGAAAACTTCCATTTTGTTTGTTAATTTTGATGATTAGGTTAGGTGTTGTTGCTTGGATCTAGTGTTTTATTTTCTGATTTTTTAGTTTGTTTTCAGCATGTTTTTGGAGTGATCTGAATTTTAATGGTGTAATAATTTTAGTTTATATATCTGATTGGTTGCTTTAGTAGTTTTCTTAGTGTAATGCTGCTGATCTAATGCTTATAATGCTGGGTGGCAATGTGAGATTGATCTGGTTGATTTTCATGATACCTGGTACTACTTATCTTAATTGGACTTTTGATTCTGTCAGTTCTTTCTTTTTTACAATTCAAAGTGCACTTAAATTGGTAGTTAGATCTGCAATGTAGGTACTTGTAGAAATGACAAAGCACGCTTCATGCTTTTAATTGTATCTCCAATTAGTTTTTCCGAAATACTGTTGTAATTCAGTCATTGCCATAGATCTGATTAACAGCTAGAATGGTTTATGGTATATTTTAATAGTAGTTTTCTAATTCATTATTCTTTTTTCTTTTTCTTCTTTTGTGGCGTATAGCTGGGGATTGGTTGCAGGGTCCATATGTCTACTTCTTGTACAGCCAATATGGTTTCTCAAAGGGAGATATTGGACGTCTCTTTATTGCTGGTTTTGGGTCGTCTATGCTGTTTGGGACTGTTGTTGGGTCTCTAGCTGACAAAACGTAATAGATCAGTTAGAAGTGCATTTTATGCTTTTTTTACTCTGTATTAATAAAATATTGGTTTTATGTGTTGCTTATGACTTCGTAAATGAAATGCAGAGGACGTAAGAGGGCCTGCATCACATACTGTATAACATACATCCTAAGTTGTATCACCAAGCATTCACCTCAGTACAAGGTTCTGATGGTGGGCCGTATCTTGGGAGGAATTGCTACTTCCCTCCTGTTTTCAGCCTTCGAGTCATGGCTAGTTGCAGAACACAACAAGGTAGCATTTTGTGTCTTTTTCGTTGTTTTGCAAATGCAGCTTATTATGAGTTATTTTCCAAAATCTCAAATGGTTTTGATGGTTCCAAGAGGTTAAAATCAGGTTTACCACTTTAATTAGTTCTTTCGCGGCCACGGGTAAAATGTCTTCAGATCATATGAAAAAAAAGGAAAAAGAAGAATCTCTCTTTTTGTTTGGTGTTTGTCATAAGGATTTGGAAGATTTATCATGCCATTGTCCATTGACCTGTGCAGAGAGGTTATGAACAACAATGGCTGTCATTGACATTCTCCAAAGCAATATTTCTTGGCAATGGTCTCATTGCTATTGTTGCTGGGTTGTTTGCCAACATGCTCGCTGATAATTTGGGATTTGGTCCTGTTGCCCCCTTTGATGCTGCTGCATGCTTTCTCGCCATTGGTATGGCTATTATCTTATCAACATGGAGCGAAAACTTTGGTGACCCTTCTGAAAGCAAGGACTTGCTTACCCAATTCAGGGGTGCAGCAGTAGCCATTGCTTCTGGTATGTCTCTATTTTCAATTTAGCCTTCGGGAAACCAAATTGTCGTAGTTTGGGGGTAGAATCTGAGGACAGTTTGGGTAGAATCTGAGAACAGCTTACAAACTCGTTAAAATTATTAACTTTAGACCTGTGTTGGACAATGATGCAAATGGCAAGTAGATAATCAAAAAGTCCATCATCTGAATGGTTGATCTTTTAAGTGTGTTCATCACTTTTTCCTTATAATGCTATAACTAGGTTCTTTTTAGTGGTACAATGGGTTTTCCTTTTTCTCTTGTTCAAAATCTGGTTTAATATTATGTTTCCGTTAATCAGATGAGAAGATTGCACTGTTGGGTGCTATTCAGTCCTTGTTTGAAGGCTCAATGTACACCTTTGTGTTCCTTTGGACACCTGCTTTGAGCCCTAATGACGAGGACATCCCACACGGATTTATTTTTGCAACATTCATGTTGGCGTCTATGTTGGGAAGCTCTATTGCATCTCGATTGATGGCACGCCAAAATCTCAAAGTTGAAGGCTACATGCAGATTGTGTTTGCAGTTTCTGCCTGTACTTTCCTTCTTCCCGTAGTCACTGGTGTAAGATATATATTCCAGTACCTCAGCTTTTCTTCATATCCCGTATTCTCGTCTATTTTGAAATTCCTGGGTGCATGATTCTAACTGCGATGTTTCATATGGAACAGTTCTTGGTACCTCCTTCAGGGGAGAAAGGTGGGAGCATCACATTTGCAGGGTGTATTCAACTTTTCGGATTCTGTACGTTTGAGTCTTGTGTTGGCATATTCTGGCCTTCAATCATGAAGATGAGATCGCAATACATCCCCGAGGAGGCCAGAAGCACCATCATGAACTTCTTCCGTATTCCTCTCAACATCTTCGTGTGCATTGTGCTATACAATGTAATCATTTATCACTTTCTGTATCTTCATAAGTTCTTGGCTCGATATTCTTTTTCATCGCTATCTCAAATGTTTTCTGAAAACGATCTCCTTCTTGTCATTCAGTAATTATGCTAATCTGTTTCTTGTTATTTTGAAGGTTAATGCGTTCCCAATCACTGTCATGTTTGGAATGTGCTCTATTTTCCTCTTGATGGCGTCCATCTTGCAGAGGCGGCTCATGGTAGTGGCAGAGTTACACAACAAGTCAAGTAAGTTAATCGCCCATGAATATCTGGTTGAGCTGCCAACAAAATGATATGTCAAAGTTCTCTCCTTGAGGCCTCGTTTCTATAAGCCGCTGAGTTCTGCTTGTGAATCTCCTTCTCATCTGACTCGTGTTTGCTTTGATGCAGAGCCTGAAGACTGGACATCATTGAAGGAGAGGGACACAGAGGCTGAACCCCTGAACATCTAATTGATGTGAAGGTGGCGACCACCAAAGCTTAGAATGGTGAGAAAAAAATAGGCGATCTTTCTTAACAGTAAGACGTAGTAGTTGCAACAATGCAATTGTTAGTATACCATTCCTATAAATAATAGGGGATATATAGGATGGTTTGCGATTCATTAAGTTGAGAACATGTATCAGTCGGTAAAAAAAAGAGTTCAGGGTTATAGTAACAAAGGACAAATGCAGGAAAAATAGGTGTCGAAGTAAGCTAGTGGCATGGTATGGATTATATTATTTCCTACTGTTATTTTTTAAAAACTAAAAGTTCTCTGCTGTAATTTTGGTTTTTATTTGATTTCTCTCAGTGTGTTTAAGGTTAATACAACAGGGTGTCTAGGGTTCTCTCTTTTTCTTCCTTTTTTGTGTGTAATTGAACACCTGTTACATAATTATTTTTCTTGGAGATCGCAAGATAAGGATCAATGCTTTGTTAGAACTTTCTATATCTATAAATAGTCTCTTGGAGATTACAAGATACGGGTCTCTGTTTTGTAAGAACTTTCTATATATAAGTAGATATCGTTTCTAATTTACGACAATCTTATCTGTTTTTGTTTTGTTTGTCAAAAAGAAGATCATTTATTAACTATACTTGGAATAGTTACATAATCATCAGGTTCAGGAACATGCTCAAATTGACTATTATCTTGAGGGTCATACTTTGTATTGACATTGTTAGTATTCAGAAATCTCAAACCACCTGGACCTTCGCTCGAACTACCATTTTCATAGATTTTCTGAAGAACCCCCTCTTCGCACCATCCTTTATAGCATTTCTGACAGTGGAAAGGTAGGTACTTTTCTTCATGACTTCCTTTTCCTGTACAGTGATTCTCAAAGAATTGACCCTAACGATCAGGCATTGAATATCATTTCTAAGCTTATTATTCATTCTGTCTTTATACCTGATAGTTATATCTCTATTATCTGTAGTAAGATTCCTTATATTCTTCCAAAAGAAACCAGAAGAAGAACTTCTTGTTGTGTCGATCCTTTGATTTGAGTTATGCTCTAGTCTTCTTAAAACTTTCAACCAGTTCTCCATGTTTCTTGAGTCTTCTTCTGACCAGTTCCATTCTCTATCAAACAGCAAAAGTAGAGTATGCAAGACCTTGAAGAATCTAGTTTAGTTCCTTAATCTTACAAATATACATATACTTTACACTAATATAACCACTGACTTCATAAAAAAAGTTAGAAGTATTGTAATTTCTGATGTTCCAAAAGACCATTTTATTGCTTGAGTTTCCAGAGAACTCTATCTGCTGCCAGATCACTGTGATTCCACCCTTGATTTGTAAATACTTTAGCCACTGAACCAGCATCCTCAAGGCAGTCAGGTCTTCACACATGTTTACTCTCTCCCCAATCTGCACCCTGCCCCTTTGAAAGAACCTGCCAGGTCATGGAGAACCATACAAATATACTTTTCAGAATTATATTTATGGTCAACCAAAGTAAAAAGAATTGTTCCCTCAATTCTGTCAGTTCCAACTTCATTCCTCAATAATTATATCTCTTCAGCATTTTTGAATTCCACCGTATGTTTATTGATTTGATCTGAAATATACTTCTCATTTGGTTTTTCATTCTTGAAAACTACTTGACATCTCATTTTCCACATGAACCAAGTTGTTACTGCACAGAGTTCCCCCAAGTTAACATTCTCACGAAGGGTCAAATTCCTATTTTCAAACCAGGATTTAAACCAGCTTTTAAAATTAGTATCTGTAGTTTTATGATTATGCAGATTGAAGGGGAGTTCCTTCCAAAAATTTTAAACAAATTCACAGTTTATGAGCAGGTGTTCTAAAGTTTCATTTTATTTTTTTGCAAATAGGCAAGACTTATCCAGATTAATAAGAATTCTTCATAGCCTATCACAAACATGAAGAATATCATGTAAACATTTTCAGATAAAAGTTTTATACTAGGAACCACATCCAAATTCCAGACTCTATTCCAAGAGACCTTTGCATGTTGGTTTAAAAGGGAAGAATGTGACAAATTTATGGTTCTCGTGTTCATTCTGTTATAAACAGATTGTAGAGTGAAATTTATGTGGGGAGTAAAGGACCATATTACTCTATCAGGGCACGAAACATCGATTTTTATTGTTCAGATTTTGTTAACTATCTCACTATTAAAGCATAAATGCAGTTTATTTGTATCCCAACCATCAGAGTTCAAATTGAAAAGATCCTTAACTTTTTAAAATTGCCTACTTATGTTTTCATTATTATTAGTTAACAAATTATTCCCCCCTGGAGTCCACTTGTGGAACCAGATATCAATGGTCTGGCTATTATTCACAACCCAAGCACAACCATCTCTTAAGTTTTTTAAACCCTTAGTTACACCTTTCCAAAGTCAAAAGTCAGACACTTTTCTTTTATAATTTTCATGAAGAATATCTTTGTTAGGAAAATAATTAAGCTTAATAAGTATGGTTGCCCATAAATAATGGGGACAGGCAATCAATCTCCAACCCAGTTTAGTTATCATGACTTCATTTATTTTCTTAATTTTCCTAAACCCTAGACTTCCTTCACTTTTAGGAATATATATAGAATTCTAAGCTTTGAGGTACACACCTCGCTTCTTCCCACCGGTTTTACTCCATAAAAAATCTCTTTGAAGAGAAATGATTTTATTGATGGTATTGGTTGTAAGAACAAAACAATTCATTTGGTAAATAGGTATAGTTTCTAACACAGATCTTCCGGCAGGATTAATGAATCTACTTTTCCAATCTTTAAGTCTATTAAACATTTCAAGACCCATTGGCTCAAAACTCTCAATTTTAGACCCGTTGGTAAAAAGAGGGGATCCTAACTTTTAAAATTTTGATCATCATCCTTTGAAATTTAGGGTGGACTTTTGGGCTAAAAAAAGACCCCAATTTTTTGAAAATTAATCAGTTGTCGCGAGACATCACTAATTCCTTAAAGCTTTTTAGAATATTCTTATTTTCCACTAAATTGGCATTAGCAAAAAAAAGAAACACTCATCTGCAAAAAGCAAATGGTTGATGGGAGCACCATCCTTGTAAATTTTGATACCATGAATAAGATCTTTTCTTGAGGTTGCATCAAACAGAGGAAAGGGCATCCATACACAAGAGGAACATATAAGGAGATAAATGATCTCCTTGTTTTATTCCACGCGTAGGAAAGACATTTTTTCCTAGAGAACCATTCAAAAGAACATCAATACAAGTGGTACTGATATATTGTAGAATCAAATCACACCATTCTTTTAAAAAGCCCATTTATTTTTTAAGACAACCAGGAGAAAAGACCATTCAACCCTATCAAAGGATTTAGACATGTCGATTTTTAAACCTAAATACCCATTTTTACCTTTATACTTTTTCATAGTATGAATGAGTTCATGGGCAATAATCACGTTGTCTGAAATTTGCCTATTTAGGACATAGGCAGATTGAAAAGAGGATATCAGTTTATCTAATAAGGGTTTCATGCGATTAGCAAGAATGTTAGAGATAAATTTATAAGTTGTGTTACACAAACTGATTGGTCTGAAGTGACTAGGTTCCTCCAGAAAATTCTTTCTTGGAATAAGAGAAATAAAATTATTATTTATTTCTTTGAACATACATCTGGAAAAACAGACTCAGATTATTTTTTAATACAAAAAACTACACCAAAATCAAAATCTCCAGAAATTAATTAACTTTAAGTAAAAAAAAAACAAGGGCTCTGTGAATCGGCTAACTTGGAGAAAAATCGGAGAAAAATCAGTCTCCTTTATTTCGCCATTAATGCATCTCAAATATTAATTTTTCTGGTTGCATATTTTAATCTTGATGAAATTTTAGATCTAATCTTCCTTTTCATGTTTACCTGATTCTGATTTTCTCAAATCATATTTTTTTAGAGTTAGTTTGATTCTAATCTTGTATGACTAGTTTAGTCTATTTACTTTTACCAAAACCCCCTTTTTTATCTTGTAATCGTTTCTCACCCTTTGATTTGTGTTTTTGTTTAGATGAAATTCTAATTGTCGGTACCTGTCTCAAAGCTCTCAGTGCAATGTGTGTTTCTAGTCAGAGTTTCCAGTCAGAATTTCCTGTAAGCGTGTCAATTCAAGTTATCTAACCCCTGTCTTGTCAAGTTTCTTTATTTATATCGGTTCTCCTTCCTTTTAGATCTTGTTGTTAGAAGAAAGGTTGTGTTAAGGATTCTTGTTTTTTATGATGGCCATCTCCAAAGAAAAATCCATTTCAAATATTACTCAACAATTGGGAAACTCCTTAATCAATGACATAATTGTAGAGCACGATGATATAGATATAGAAGAAGGTATTAACAATTAGTCCAACAATATTATATCCAAAGTTTATAATGAAAATATTATGTATGTAGAAGTAGATAAAAGTGTTGCTAAGAGAATATAGAAAAATAGGGGAGAATTCAGATTCAATTATCATGCAAAAAATATGTGCATCATCAATTTTGAAATGAATCAGATAAGAAATTTATTCTCAAGAAAAAATGCTCATATTTCAATGGATATCTTGTTATTTTATATCATTGGGACCCGTAAGTAGATGATACAAAACTTGATTGGGATCATGTTATAGCGGAATTTGAATTTTAGAATCAACCCCAAGAGTTTCAAACAAGATCTTTTGCTGAGAAAATGGGAAAATTGTTGGGTTAGGTATGTGATGTGGATCGACCGAATGGAATTGCTCAGAAACATAAAATGGTTACTGTTACTTCCCTTATGTTATTGAATACTCTATGGAGACGAGCTATTCAAGTGGAGAGACTTAATGGAACAAAAGTAAAGATTATCTTTCATTATCTCAATCAGCCATTTCGGATTTGTCCTCAGTGCTATGTTCTTAATCATGATAAGGGTAATTGTTTAAATATTTCTAATCAGTTAAAAAAAAAGCTTAACATGCTCCGCATATTTCATAGAAAATCACTAACTGCTACTTGTAATACCTTCAGTCCAGGTCCTATACAACTCACTATGGGAGAATCCAGCCAAATTTCTACATTTGAAGAGTCCTCAATTATTGAAATACGAGGAAGTAAACGTCCAAGAAATGAAGACGTGGTTTGTAATGAGACAAAGGTTAGTAATGTTGTACAAGAAACTCAAGCCATTTCTAGAACACACGGTTGCTATGTTGAGAGTAATAAGCATGCACTCTTTTCTCATAGTATTTCTGATTTAACTTCATATTTCTGTTATGTGTTTTTCAAAGCTTGCCTATATTGTTATGCTCTTTTAGTTCTGTTATTACATCTGTATTTTCTTTGTTTGTGCTTTGCTTCTAGTGGACTTTCTTGTTTAGTTTCGATCATTATCAATTCCCACACTGGTTGTTCTTTCTATTTTTCACTCATGAAGATTTTGGCTTGGAATTTTCAGGGGATCAGACAACCCCTGACCAAAATCATTTGAAAAGTGAAATTCATTCTCACTCACTGTATTTAATTTTCTTAGCTGAAACTAAAAACTGGTTACAAAATAATGTCATTTATTCAGAAAACTTTTGGTTACCCAAATTTTTAGATTCAGGGGTCTATAGACTATCAGGAGGAATATATGTATTATGGAAATATGGGTTTTTCATCGAAGTCATACAGGAAGAAAAGAAAATGGTTACTTTTATTTTGCAGACAAATGCTTTTATAGGTAAATGGATGTTAACCTGCATCTATGAAGCAATTTATGATGTTGATAAAGTTACACAATGGTCAAAGGTCAATTCTATTGCTCAAGATTATCAGCTTCTATGGATTTTACTAGGTGATGTTAATACAACTCTGCATAATTCTGAAAAAGTAGGTGGTTTTTCTTGTGCTAATAAAATACATACTTTTGCTGCCCAGACCATTAGAAATTTGGGCCTCAGTTATCAAGAGATCAACATATTAAAGTAGATTAGATAGGGCCTTAGAAAATCATCTATGGCATCAATCATTTTCTCATGCCCAGTTGGATAGTCTTCTTCCAATTGGATCAAACCATGCCCCTATTTTTCTAAGAACTGATAATAGACATCAAATAGTAAGAAGACCTTTTAGGGCATTTGAATATTGGTTTGCTCATAAAGACTGTCATGATATTATAGCTAAAGCTTGGAAAGAAAACAATCATCTCTCTAGATCTACTCATCTATTTTCTAAACTTTTAAGTACTTAACATGCTTTAGAGAGTTGGACAAAAATCACATTTGGTAACATCCATGAGAGAATCAAACATTTAAAAAAATCAATTACAATAGTTAGTTCAATCTAATGTTCATGCTGAATTTACTCTCCAATATAAGCAGTTGGAATTAGAACTATCTCATTAGTATGATGCCAATGACCAGCATGTTAGACAAATTTCAAGAGATAACTATTTTTTTTATGGGGATCGACATACCAAATATTTTCATGCAAGGGCTAACTTTCGTCGACGTAGAAATCATATAGTATCATTGCAAAATTCTTTAAGCATTTGGTGTAATGAAAGAGCCCAGCTTGAGCAATTGCTTAATAATCGTTTTTAGCATATTAATCATTCTTGTAGTCCTAGTAGAGATACTGAATTGTTTCATCTAATTAGTCCATGTATATATATTGAAGATAATATGAACTTGTTAAAAATTCATGATATAGTTGAGATAAAGCAACAATTGCTCAATTACCATCTTGGAAGGCCCCGGGGCCTGATGGTTTTCAAATAGGTTTCTATAAAGCTGCTTGGGATATAGTTGAACAAGAGATTACCTTCTTTGTTCAAATTTTTTTTAGAACTCAATTTTTTGATCCTTCTATAAATTTTATATATCAAACTCTTGTACCAAAGGTTGATTGTCTAGATAATCTAAGTGATTTTAGACCTATAAGTTTATGTAACTCATCATATAATGTTATTTCCAAACTTATAGTCAATCGTATGAAACCTATAATTTCTAAAATTGTCTCACCTTATCAGGAAGCTTTTGTGCCTGGCAGATGCATCCAAGATAATATTATTATAGCACATGAGGTTATTGGTACTATGAAAAAAAGAAAAGAAAAGATAGAATAGGTGTTATTGCAATTAAACTTGACATGTCAAAAGCGTCTGATAGATCAGAACGGACTTTCGTTAGAGATATTTTCAAAAATTAGGATTTGATTCTAAATGGTATGACATGATATTTCATTGCATAAGTACTCCATCCATTTCGTTGTTGTTAAATGGATCTCCCTGTCCACCATTTACTCCTTCTAGAGGATTAAGACAGGGAGATAGTCTTCCATATATCTTTATCATTTGTATGGATGCTTTATCTAGACTCCTCCTAAATGTTGAAAGCAAAAAATTAATCCATGGTATTAAACCTGTTTTAAAAGGTCCTTCAATTTCTCATTTGTTTTTTACCGATAATGTGTTGTTATTTATTAAATCTTACAATGCTGATATTAGACATGCTCAAGACCTTCTAGTTAGATTCAGCAGAGCTTATGGATAAGTCATAAATCAAAGTAAAAGTAGTGTAGATTTTAATTCTAAAATGCCGAGAAGTAGACAAAATACTATTGTTAGTTTACTTCAAATGCTTCCCATGAAGCATACTGATACATATCTTTGTGCTCCCTTGTTTTTAAATAGATCTAAATTGAATAGTTTCCAACACTTAGTTTCCCAAATGCAGAAGAAACTTGATGGATAGAAAGAAAAATTAATTCCACGGGCTAGTAGGCCTGTCCAAATCCAAGTTGTTCTTAACTCTATAGATATATATCAAATATCTTGCTTCCTTTTACCGCATTATCCCAACCAGAAAGGCTTAAACCCTAAAGCATGGAAGTATTTATGTGTCCCCTAAAAGATTTGGTATCCTAGGGTTTAAGAATTTAAGAAAGTTGAATTTGGCCATATTGACTAGAATGGCCTGGAGACTGGTTAACATGCCATATGATTTGTGGGTTCAAGTTATAAAATTTAAATATTTTCCAAATCATCAACCTTTACATGCTTGTTTATCAAAATCAGGAACTTGGATATGGAAAGGTATTAAACAAGGCCTTGAGTAGTTAGAAAACATCATATATGGAGCCACAGGAGAAGACAATAGTATTTTTCATGATAGATGGGTAGAATCTAGTACAGACTTGCTGCAAAGACCTTCTGAGTTTTATCTACAGGATTACACTTATGTGAATTAGCTCATAGATCATGATAATGCTGAATGGGATGATGTTGTTCTAAACGAAGTTTTTTCTGATTCTCAAATAGAAAAAACTCATTCTATTAGGATCCCACATTCAGGTAATAATATATTGAGATGGTGTTTAACTACTTCATGTAAGTTTACCACTAAATCTACTTACAAATATCTTTTGCATGGTCATACCAATGTTACTTCCCAACAACAAAAGTATTGGTTAAGAATGTGGAAAACGGATGTTCTGCCAAAGTGCAAGATTTTCTTGTGGAAATGTTTGCATGACATATTTCCTTTGAAAACATATCTTGTTCGATCTGTTGTTGTTAGTGACAATCTATACCCTGAAAAAAAATTTGATCACTTTTTTTTTCCATTGATCTTTTGCTAGGGCTATTTGGTTTACCTAATGTCCTCAGATCTTTGCAATTCTATCATCATTTAACTCTTTCCAGGATTGGATTTGGCATTGGTTTCAATTTCCAATAACCCCTCATCTTTTAGATAACTATAAGTTTTACATTATAATTTTGTGAAAATTTTGGAAAGATCGATGTAAGGCTAGTATAAAGCATATCAGTCAGCAACCTTTAAATGTTATCCATGCCAGTTGTACCCGAGTTGAAGCTATAAAACAGACTCAGGGTTTATATGCTAGACTAAAAACTACTAAATTAAACCATTTGCCTCTCTATAATAAACATCGTCTCTCTACTTTAGTTGTTAATTATAATCAACATTATAATCTAATGTTTGTTGATGCTTTCGGTGAAAAAATCCTCAAATGCAGGATGTGCTTTTGTTACCTGTGGACCAAATGGAGAGTTCTTTGCAGCCAAATATTGTACTACAACAGCAGGATCAGTAGTTGAGGCAAAAGCTCAAGCCATGCACCAAAGTATTATATAGACTAAACAACGTCAACTTTAGCACACAATCTTCATCTCTGATAATCTCTCGTTTTTTTTAGTAAATGAATTGAGAAACCACAAATATCAATTGGACTCAATTTTCTTACATCGGGTATTGTATAAATTGTTTTTCGGATTTACATCAACCTTTATGCAAATAAACCCCTCGTACTCTAAATAGAGCAGCTGATGCTCTAGCTAAAAATGCTCGGAAGTGTAATGTAAATGAAAACTGGGATCATCTTCCTCCTATTTGTATTGTAGGGAAGATCTCCACATTTTAAAATAGTTAAGGTGTTTTAATTTATAAGGTCTTGTTTAAAAAAAAACACATCTAAAAAATCTAGTGACCATATTAAAAATATCACAAGACACACAACTCCAGTTGTTTGAAAGAACCCAGCTGGGAAACCATCTGGACCCGAGGAAGAGTCCGGTGTCATCCCCAAAACAACACTTTTATTTCTATATGGTCCAGAATTTTTAAGAGATTTTCGTTATCAAGGTCGGTCACTAAGGTTAGAATATTCGTAATGAGCTCCTCATTAATTTCCTTCCCAGTCAAAGTGGCTATTTCGAAAAGTGATTGAACAACCTATCATTTATTTCATTTATACTTTCAACCCAGATGTTATTATCGTTTTTTATTGTACTAATTATGTTTCCCAGGGTTCTAGTTCTAAACATGTTATAAAAATAACTTGTTTTTTTATCCCCCAAATTAATTATCTTATCCCTACTTTTGATTTTATAAAAAACTTCTTTTAGTTCATACCATCTCTTTATTTCCATACTCAAATTTTTAAGAATATTAGATTTATTTGTAGAATTATTGGAATTGTTATCCTTGTCAAATTTATCTTTAGCTTTCTAGATGTTGACATCAATATTACCAAAATTATTTTAATTTCAGATCTTAATATTATTTTTTGTTTCATCAAGTTTCTTAACCACATCATGAGAAGTTAACCAGGAACTAAAAATCACATCCATACACCTTTTATCATCTAACAAAAACCTAAAACACTTGAGAGGCCTAGCACCATCAATCCAATTTCTTTTAGTACTTAAGATGATAGGACTATGATCTGAAGCAATTGGACTTAAATAAGAAATAGTAGCATCCGGGTACAAGTTTATTCAATCAGAATTCGATAAAGCCCTGTCTAATCTTTTTTCTATTAACTCTCCATCCTGCTTATGGTTTGACCAAGTATACGGATAACCTACACACCCCAAATCATATAACCCAGCTTCATTTATTGCATTCACAAAATTTTCTATTTCTAGTTTATTAGTTATCCCAACTCCTTTCATTTCATCCTTATGCAGAGTGAAATTCATGTCTCTAATAAAAATCCATGGAGTAGTGATGATTGAGGAGATGCTTATAATAAAATCCCGGGTAAACTTTTGTTATAAGGATTACCATACAAACAAGAAAGCATCCAACTTTTCTTACTTAGTTTATCCTCGATACACACATTCGCAAAGAACTTGTCGTGGTTTTTAGACTCATTTTATCAGACCAAGCAATACCTAAACCCCCAACTATACCCACCAGATCTATAATTTTCCAATTATTGAATTTCGCATACTTTCCACACTTTGGTTATGTTGTTTAGTTTCACTAAAAAAAAATATCAGGTTTAACCATAGCCACTAGAGATTTGAAGTGTTCTCTAGTAAAACTTTTTTTACAACCTTGGCAATTCCACGACATAATTTTAATGTTTTCAAACTGTACGCATTCTTTATACCAGACATATGTATGCATATTAAGAATATTCATATTATGATATAATCAACTAACATTGCATTTAAGTAAGTGTTAGCAAGTCAATTTTTATTAATGCTTAAACAGGTCCAAGCAAACTCATACTTCTCGTGCATTTCAGTATAACCATCAGAATAATTCAATCCCCTAATAATCTTATATGTTTAAGTTTAAGCATTGCATGCATATCTAGCTTATGTCGATTTGAAAAGAAATACTACTTCCACCCTTGAAAAAGAGTTACTAACATTTTTTTATAAATCTAGCCTATTTTATCAAAATAATTTTTTTTCTCTGTGTACCTTAAGAACACTATCGACATCCCTTTCATCTGTGTACCATTTGAATTAATCTTTCTACTCCATCACAACCAACAACCATACAAAAAATATAAAATCCTAATTTGTCTTCTCCTTTTATTGAAATTCAATGAGCACTAACTTTTACATAATTAAATTGTTCTACTTCATCATCAAATCAATATATATATAGTTTTAACAATGATAATAAACAAATTACTACCATTATTCATTAGTGGTGGTAATGTAAATTGTTCTGAACAACAAAAAAATTGTTTATAAGATTAATACATGATAGATCTAATTCTTTTTAGTTCTAAAATATAAGAATATTTAAAAACCCAAACAATATAACCGAATAATCCTTAGGATGTGTTTATTTTTCTTTTTACAGACAGGCAATATAAGACAATAAATTCATACAGATAGTGTTTTGGGGATATATACATTGAAAGCCTTAAAAGAAATAGTTATGCCAATTTGATGTTAGTTATTTTAAAACCTGACTAATTTGAGACCTACTCAATAAGTTAAAATATGATCATTTTGAAGTAATTTCAAAAACCTCATATCAAACTATTTTTGTTATGGCTAATACGCCCTTTGATTAATTAGAGTTAATCATCGAATTAATCCGTAGATTAGTTTAATTATATATATATATATATTTTATGAAGGACTTTAATTATAATAAAAAGAGCATATTTACAAAGAGCTGGTGGGTAGCCTAGCAACAAGCTGGGCTCCAACACCTTTTTGAATTGCAAGTCTTAATCTATGAAAAAGGAAACCACCTATACTAGCATTGGCGTCTTGATTAGCTAAGAAGTTCTTTAATCTTTTTAAAAAGATGGTCATATCTTCACCAAGTTCTCCCAATGCTGAGAAAGCTAAAATACTAAAACCGTAGCCATGAGTCGAGCCTTTGTCTAAATATTTTTGCGTTTACGAGTGACAATATTTGAGATGGCCTGACCTAGTGTAATTGTACGACAACCACCACATGTGAAGGTTGAAACACATGTGACATCGAAGCACACATCCTGACCATTTTCCCAATTGTACACGAGAATGTCTACGGGCCTCAAAGCATTGTCTCTGTCTGAAAGAAAGCCTAAAGCTACTTCTTTTATGGCATGTACACCTTTTGAAACATATATCTTACCAGGTTTTACTATTATTTTTATTATTATTATTTTATTTTATTTTATTTTTTTAATTTTACTTAATTTTACTTCTTTTAACTTATTTTTTGATATTTCTATTTTTATCATTATTTATATTTATTTTAATTTTTAATTTTTAATTTTTTGTAAAGATTATTTTAGTTAACTAGAATTGGTTGGTATTTAGTGATTTACCTGCCGATTATATGTAACTGAAGAACATATAGTCAGAAGATACAACGAAGAAAATCTGCAGATTCTAGTATCAATATGATTTTCAAAATTTTATATATAAACTATAATCAGTAGGGTGGAAGCATTTTATCGGTCGATTGTTTACAATCGACTAACAGGTAGGTTCATATCAGTCGATCGTATCTTAAAAAAAATACCATACAAATAAGTTTAGTAAATTAGAATCGGTAGATATTTAGTGATTTATTTGTTGATTGTGAATGTTGTTCTTCGTGAATGAAGAACATGAACCATAATCGACATGTATGATATAGAACATATGTCGGTTTTGGTATGAATATGATTTTCAAAATTTATATAAACCAAAATCGACAGGTGATAAGCATTTTATATGTCGATAGTATCCTAAAAAATATCCAAAAAAATAAGCATTTTTTTTAACAAGAATCGACTGATATGGTTGTTCATATCCACCAAGTCTGGGAACAATCGGCAATCGTGCAAGTTCCGTATGGGCCGATTGTTTCTAAAGCCAAATTAAAAAAAAAACAAAAAAATATTTTTAAAAAAATAGTTTGATATTTTTTTCACTTTTTTATCTGTTTTGAGAGAAATATGGATAGATCAAAAAAAACAATAGATAATTAAATAAAAATTAGTTTTGGTATTGCGGATAAGGATAGAAATGTAATTCTAACTAGTGTGAGTAATTTAGTAATTTAATCCATTTTAGACACCCCTTATCCCTTCATTTAGGTGGGTGAACAATTTGATAGGCCTCAAATTAGCGAGGCTTTAAAAAGCGTTAACTTTCCCTTGGCTTTCTGTAAATATGAACTATGTGTTTCATGTTATTGGAAATTTCTAAAAGTAGGAATTGAATAAATTGAAATATCCCCCTTTATGATGGGCCTTCATAGATACTTCCTAAGGATATATTTGATGTTAGAAGAAAAAACTATTTTATTTATAATTTCATAAATGCCCTTTTTATATTAGTAAAGTTATCAACTGTCACCTATTAAAAAAATCTCATATAGGGATTTATGAAATCAACAGAAGAGATTTTCAGAATTAGTAGTGACTAGTAATTGGTTAGGAGATGTCATTAGGCAATAGCAAAATGTCTAAGTTACCCTCCGTCTAAAATTAAAATCTAATAATAACTAAATCAAAACCATATTCTAATTAATTTTTTTTTTATTTTCTTCCTCTTCCTCTCCTCAACCGGAATTCATACCCTATTCTAATCAAAATCTTTTTCTCTTCCTCACCTCAACCGTAACTCCTTCTCTCTCTTTCTTTTCAATTGAAATCATTTCATCGTCTTCAATTAATCGGCGATATGACAAATCCATCTTTTTTTTGTGTTTGAAAAATGTTAGATTGACTGAAATCTTAGAAAAAAAATTAGGTTTTCGGTTAAATTTACGTTTGGGAGTTATTCAAAATCCAATTGTAATTACAATTTATGAAGCTGGTACGTTTGGGAAATTATAAAACCCAACCGTAAGTTTTTTAAAAAAAAGATGAAGAAGTTTTTTCACAGTTGGGTTTATCAACTATAATTTTAATACGGTTTGGTTCATTTGTATAACCCAGCCGTAAAAAATCATGTTTTTCATTTTTCCAAGTTTTCATGGTTAGGTTAACCAACCGTAATATTTTTACGGGTTGGTTCATTTTTTAAGACCTAACAGTAAAAAAATCCTGGATTTTTATACTTTTGAATTTGTTTGTGTATGATTTTTAGAAATTACCTAATCTAAATCAATCAATTTGTTCACCTATTATCCAATTAGATAATTAACACTAATTAAACATGGATAATTTAACCATTATGAAAATATTTGGGATATGGGGTTTTTGATGTTACTAACTGGTGACCCTATTTTGTCTTACACGAGAAACCCCTGTATAGGATTTTTAAGCCCCTATATAAGGCATAAAATTCTCTCTCTTCCTCCACTTTCGGCATCACCACCACCACCACCTTCATCGCTGCAAACAGATTGATCACCCAAGAAAATCAGGGTGTATTTACTCATAATTCTTCTTCTTCTTCTTCATTTTTAGGTTCGATTTTCAAAATCATATTCTGAGAGATTTGATTTTCAGGTTTCATTACCGGGTAATTTTTTATTTTGAAGAAATGCATGTTCAATATTTTATAACTATGATTTTCGAAGTTGATTCAACTTGATTTATGTGTTTATTTTGATTTTTTGATATCGAGATTACTGATTCATCTCTGAAAAAGGTATCAATCTTGTAACGAAGAAGTAATTTAAGAATAATTGGATGATTGAAAAGAGACCTTCTATAGGGTGACTCCCATATATTTTGTCAGACACATTTTTGTGGTCCTAAAAATCAAGTTTTCAAAAAAAAATCGCGAAATTGATCGATTATTAATTGTTTTTCTTCAAACTTTTTACATTGGAAAGCTATTAGCCATCTTAACTCTAAAAAATTTAAAGAAATTTCGATAAATTTGATCCAAAAATGAATATTCGAAATTAAAAATTTACCCAGAAGACGGGTTTAAATCGGGTAAAACACGGATGAAGAAGACGGGAGCTTGGGTCAGGTAAGATTTGCCCGTTTCTGTACCCCTTAATTAAGAACGCTTATAAGTTGCTATTGTGACAAAAGAAACGTTGCTAACTAAATTATAACTATGTTGCTAAACGTAAGGAAAGAACCGTCGCTAATTATACTAGGAATAGAAATATTTTTTCCAAATTACAACTTAGTTCAAAGAGTAGTCCCCACACACACACCGCGTGCAAGCGGTCAACTAGTTTTAGTTGTTTTAATTTGATTAAAACAACTAATCATAAATTTGATTTTATTTGTTATAATAATCACTTTTGATACGTGAGTTACATGTTCATTTCAACTTCTTATCATCAACTTTTGATTTGCAAGTGAGACATTGATGATACCGACCTGCGATTACTTTAGGCTATTTCTCATGGAGAAGAAATATAAAATAATAGTGACAAAAAACTGTGATAAAACTGTGGCAAAAGGTTTGTTCCCTTTCTCTCTTGCAGGGGAAACATTGGAGGGAATTATAACGTAGGCAATGATTCATTCCTCGTCAGAAAAAGTTAAAAAGCGAAGATTTAAATCTCGCTTAATCACTTTGACCCCACTTTTACATTCCATTAATGCCAGATGACGTCAGGCGGCAAGAATTAGAGGATAGGTTGACGATCAACTCTTTCGAGAGAAGGCACTGGGATGAGGAGATGCATGAGGCCAAAGTGGATACCCACCTCAAAATAGACAAGAAAATAGAGGAAGCACTCCTATATGATGGTCATTCAAGATAGTCCCTCTTGGCCAAACGACATCAAGTCAGAGCCTTTGTTTTTTATCCACAAGGTAGAGCGCTTTCTACAGATAAGTATGCCGACTACTTGGATAAAATGATGCTAGGGACTCACAGAACGGTGCCGTATCTAAGGGTAACCGAGTCTATATACCGGATGGACCTCTTTTTTGTAGTCTAAGTAATGATCCTCTAACTGACGGAGCTTGCCAGGATGTCTTGGTCAGCAAGCAAGCGTAGGCGCTAACTCCCAGTGAACTCTCTTTCTCTTCTTTCTTTTTGATTGAATATACATGAATGTCTTTCCACTAGCTAGATCAAAGTTAGAACATGTCCCTTTCGTTATTACAACCTTCCTTCTTTATGTCAAAGACCAGAAGCTACGTATACATTCTCATTGGATTTCAATTGTTCTTAACTGCGATGGTTATTCATTTAAGTCTTCGGGTTGAACCTTCAGATCTTCAACAAGGTGGAAATTCTCGTATTCTATATGTACATGTTCCTCCGTCTTGGATGAGTATAATCGTTTATCTCGTGACGGCTATAAACAGTTCCTTCTTTCTATTAACAAAGCATCCCCTCTTTCTTCGATCTTCTGGAACCGGTACAGAAATAGGTGCTTTTTCTACGTTCTTTACCTTAGTGACTGGAGCTTTCTAAATAAAATATTATAAAATATATTTTTGTCAGATTTTGACCCACCGTCCTTTAATCTTTATAAGTTGTTGTAGGCTTACATTGTTGATGGACCTAGTCCTCTTAATACCACCTCCTCCAAGAGGATCAAGATACTGATGTTGATTTGAAACAACCTGATTCCTACTTCTAGCTAACGAATCAACATTCTCATCGCCAAAATCGTCATTTTGTGATTTTGGAATACTTCTCCCCAAAGATGCAGGCCCAGAAGGCTCCTTGCAAGGATGAGGTTGCCAAATAGATGAAGAATCCAAGAAAGCTTCGAAAAGACGACCCTATTCAACTTTGTCTACAACTTTGTTCATCATTTCTGATTCAAGATCTTGGCGCATTTGTTGATCCCTTTCAAAAGCTTTGAGATGGGAGTCCACACCTCTTGGTCCATCTGCCATTGATGGTCTCACTCTTCGAAGAGTCTCTTTGGCTTCAACAATTCTCCCTTGTTTCATCAGACATATTCCCGAATTTCGAAAGGTCAAAATAATTCCTGTAGAGCCAAATATAACCAGTTTTTTTTCGCACGACACAAAAGATTGGAATAAAATTTAATTCACGGCTTAAATACGTACATACATACAAGCACTCTGGTAACACCAACAAAATAAAAAAGTTACATCGTTGCACCTTCAAGATATCAAAAACCTTTTTAATGTTAACAGTGCATTATCGCTCCCCCATCACTATCAGGGCAACCTGGATTTCATATTTCATCATGCCAAAACATATTTTACTTCGCATCACATATTTTTGTTCCGTTTTGCATCACTTGTCGCCATTTCTAGGTCATCCATAAAGAAACGAATTTTGTCAAGAATACTCAGACATGGTTGGTCTTCCTCACATAATCTTTCACTGGTGATTGGACCTCTTTCACATTTAGAGTGATCATTCACACCCTTTTTATCATTCCTCGAACCCAAATACCTTTGGATATCGCCTTGGTGAACAAGATAATAGTCACCACCTTCTCTGATGATTTTCAGTCCCCTGAAATACATAGACAGTCCATTAACATCCAAACAGGGGAAGTAAGATTACCCCTGTGATTAGAGATACTGACACATAATAACAACTATATACAAACAAAGAATATGTGAATCTGAGTTTAAGGAACTCAAACTATATTTTGAAAATGACAAACATAACAAGTTTCAACTTACAATCCAACTCTATCACAGCGATCTTGAACTTCATACATATTTTTCCATGTTTTGGATTCTGTAGGGGCGTAAAATGCTGCTTGATCATCTCCCCACCTCTCCTTGAATAAATTGCACCATAGAATGTTCTCGGTTGCCAAGTGCTTCCATTCCTGCTAACTGAAAAACAACTACTAATAGCCTTAAATATTGAAAACGATAAAATCTTTTGTTTATGAATAAAAATTAATATTTTTATTTGTACTCATTGAGTAGATAAAAAAAACTTAACTACCCTGACGATTTTTTTAAAAAAATATTGAGTAGATAATTCAAAGATCTTTTCAAATATATAAAGTTTTCAAAAATCCGATTATTCTAAAAAAAAACATAATCCTATTATCAAAAATTAATAATATTAGTAGGGTAATTCAATAAACCCGTGTGGGACTCCAGATTGGAAGTTAATAACCTTCTACTCTAACGAAAGAAAACTTTGCAACGTCTAATGGTTACATGGATGGATAATGTATTAAGTGTTGGGCGTAATAATCAAAATGAAAACAATCCAAATAAACAAAAGTTTTGATACTTAACTCTTTTGTATTGAAAATGATCGATTTTGACAAAACGGATAAACTTCCCAAATCTCTGTAACAACAACATGGTAAAACTTTGGAAAACAGAGTGAGTCACATGTTCAACGCGCTGTCCTTAAGACATTAAGGTCCGGCTACACCCGAAAGTGATGCTATAGCCTCCACAGGGCGGATGCCTCCAGGATAAAAGACCCTACTACACCTACTACTAGCATATGCAGTAGATGCTCAACTTGAGCTTGACAACTCCGAAAAAAGCCTTAAAGAAAATCTCAAAAACTTGAGAAAGATGATAAAAAAAAATTATTATTCTTTTAGTCTCTCCAAATATATGGAGAAACCATTTTTCCTAGAATTATCTCTATAGATTAATAAAAGATTATTTATATAATAACCTAATACAACTTAAGAAAAGGGATCTCTCCGATATATGACTAATAAATTTATATATTATCTTAAAACAACTTAAGATTAGAAACTCCCCGACGCAGGACTAATAATTTTTTTATTCAAAAAAATAAAAATTTATTTATTTTCTTAAAACATTAAAATTTATATTTTATACTGTATATTATTTTCCAACATTAAATTTATATCTTCATAAAATCTATCTACTCTGTATGGTCGAAACGAACAAGCATAATTCAACTGAACCATCTCAGTTTTCCACGAAGAAATCAAAATCCATATATCGAAATTCAAAAACTCGACCACATCTCATCAGCTCAGGAATTTAAGAATTATATAATACAAAATTTAAGAAAACAAAGAAAGTAGTCTGTGATAGTAGTATGATTCAATTACCTTGTTGAGCTGTTGCAAGATCCTGATGATCAAAGAACGGAAAATCTTCAAATACAAATCTGTTGGTAATCCATCCATTTTTGTTTTACAAAATTCAACGTTCTGAAGTTTTATTTATGTTTGTTTGAGAGAGAGAGAATGAGTGAATTAGATACTACTCAATGCAAATCGACAGAGAAGCGAGAAGAAAATACTCCCTCCGTTTCAGGAAAAGAGTTACTTTTCCTATTTGCACAATTGTTAAGGCAAGATGAGAGAGAATAACTTTTGTAATTTATTTCTAGATTTACCCTAACAAAAAGTTTAATACTACATATATCTTTATAATAATAATATTTTTTAAAATAATAAGGGTAGTTTTGAAAGTTTGTTATATTGAAATGAAAGTAACTCTTTTGTTGGAACAAAAATTTAAAGAGAAAGTAACTCTTTTCCTGAAATGGAGGGAGTATATGGCTAGCCTAGATTTGTGACATGCCTAGTCTCACGTGTCAAATACTCATTTACCGCGAAAGTATTTTTTCATCCTTCACCGCGAATTATAATTTGTAGAAACTGAAGAGAAATGGAATGGATTTCCCAAATCATTTTATTAGCTGAAACTTGCTGGGGGAGAAATGCCAAATGCGCTATCACCCCACTGCGTTCTCGCCATAATGTGCGTTAGATTCGGTTTCGATCTCAGTTTCGGACAGGGTCAGAATTCAACTAGCCATTTGGCAATTCTCTCCTACAAGTTTCAGCAAATAACGTTAGGTGCTCTGAGCTAAGAGTCAAATAAAAGATAAAGAGGAGCATTCTGTTATAGTAACTTTCTACACAACCAGAGATTTTTCCGGGTTGTCGGAATAAAGACTGAAACTTTTCATTTGATTTTTGCTTTTTTATGTCTCACCATTTAACATTCTTCTCAGCATCAGCAAAAACGATAAATTTTAAAGGAAATGAAGCTAAACCCTTATCCTCATTTTACATCGCATTTTAAAGGGAGGACAAAGCTGACTGAATCAAACTTCCCATATTGCTTCTCAATCCCAAAATTGTGTTGCCTAAGTATCTACATAAGCCTGCATCTCTTACATCATTTTCAGAAGAATCAGAACCATCTAGCATTCGCATATGCCCTTCTAAGTACTTCCTGAGACTGGCATCAACAACATTAATTACACTGATGATAGTATTTGTGTGCATGAATTGGTTAACAAGGAATCCTGCTATAACCGGTTGCTTACCCTTCACAAGCTCTGAAACAAAACATGGAAACAGAACTGTTTTGAAAACAATCAAGTCATTTTCTTCAGATTTACTTCTTTGTCTCTCTCTAGATTTGAGCTCTGATAATTGAGTTTCCCGACAAAGATGAGAAAAACGTCCAGAAGAGTAACATATATAAGAGAAAGTAGCACGGTATTTAGGGTTTGAGGCGATGGTTGAGATAGTTCCTGACGACAAAAAGAGGCTAAAAAGTTCAAAGTCTCCGCCAGTTTTACTTAAGGACCCTTGTGTCAACCTAGCATCCAGTTCATCTAAGCACTTGAAATGAATGGCTTGGTATGGCAGTAAAAGAACTAGTTTCAGAGCGATAACACAATCTATGCCAAGAACAAGCTGAGCCAAGCTTTGTGCATCTCCCTCATCAAGCAAGATGACTTTAGATTTTGACAGGGATTGATCAATCACCTTCAAAATGTCAGCAAATTGGTTTAACGAGAGAAATTTCTTCATAACCTCCATCCAACAACTATGAAGGGGATGAACCGAAAAAGCTTCCTCATTCTCATCTTTTCTGAAAACAGGTTGTTCCTCCTGAAAGCTTTCCCATCCTTCATCCCACTCATCACCGCTCCAACTGCCCTTTCCAACTTCAGACTCTTCATCTGGGTTTTTTTCTTCTACATCTTCTTTTACAATTCTCTCTCGAATGAAAAGTCCTTCCCATTCTTCTAAAATATGTTGCAGAGCTTCGCAATGGGTTTCACTATTAGCAACTTTGGATAAACTCATGAAGCAGGTTACAGCAGATTCAAGGGTCATAAGATTATCTGGAAGAATCTCAATGCTTGGTGAAATTTTTGCTGCAAGTCGAGTCGATTTAAGGGCAACTAAGTTACTGGTAAACCTGTTCACTGAATCAGGTTGATTTGATGCAGTTTGATCGGAAGCCTCATGACCAATGAAAGAATAGCATGATTCATCCCAACCTTCCCATGGTTCAATATTGGAAAGCAGATCAGCCGGAACACCTCTGAGATTTCTTCCTGTGATGGATTGCAAAACTTCTAGTGCATAAACCCTGAGATGACTCTGCAACTGCATGTTATCAGAGAATGTTCCTAGTTTTTTCCAAACTGCATACCTGACCATTTTCAGAGCCTCCAGATCACCCTCCAATCTACTAAGAGTTGACAGCAAATGATGCAAGTTCTGGCGATCGTGAGACTCGCTTTCCAGGTCAAGCAACATTGAATCTAATATATTTACATAAAGATGGGGAAGACCCAATGCATCATCTACACTTCGTCTACCTTCTAACTCTAAATCCGAATTGGTCAGATAATGACCTTTAACTTCAGAAAATATAAGAGAAATGGATTCAAACCCACAACCAGAAACCACCATAGATTTGCAGAGTCCAAGAGCTTCACTTAGAAAACCACCCAAACCATGTCTCGCATAATTTGAGATACTGTTCCAACCTTGATCCACAAAGATTCTATCTTCCATTAGAAGCTCTATGAAAACCTTGAGACATTGTGATAGGGTTTCTGCATTGACCTTGACAAGCTTTCCATCAAAATTGTCATTAGATATACTATCATGAACATCATTAGCCAGACTAATCCAGAACTTCAGAAGTGATATGAGGCAATCGAGCCACTCTGAGTCACCAGGTTGACTCTCAGAAGAAAAGTCAACTGGGAGGCTTGACATGTAGTACTGCTGCGTAATGTCAAACACATCTTCCTGTGACATTGCTCTAACGTAGTTCCTGACACAACTATAATTCTGTGCAAGTTCACTAAGAAATCCATGGAAATTTTCTGGGCTTGAGAAATCAATATTTGCTCTGAAATCAGTCATAAAACTTGTCAGGAGAGCTAATACATAATGTCTGTAAACAGATTTCCTTGATATCAGACCCTTAAGTTCTGAATCAGGAAAGATGCCAACAAGATTTCCCACCATTTCTGCCAATGCTTCAACAGTACTTTCATCAATGTTACTGTAGACTTCTTCATTAAAATAACTAACATTCAAACCACCTAACACTGCGATGTTTTTAAAGTTCAAGCTTTTGATGAAGGATATTCTTCTGCATTCTTGGTCAAGAGTCTTATAAAATTCGGCTAACTGCATATGATGTATATTTGTCGGATCAGATTCAGACTGTAAACCTATCAAACGCTCCTCAGTATCTTTCAAATGTGAGTAGCACTCAGAGAGAATGCTGAATATGTAGCAGAGGCGCTCTTTGTTGCAACCATCGATTGCAGGGTAAACACTGGACGATATAGTGCCAATTAATGCAACGGCACAAGAAAGAATTTCCCTTTTCTGGTCTGAAATTTCTGAGATGATTTCACTGTTTGACCAAAATTCAGAAACAAGGGCAGAACAGAGATATCCCAACAGCACCTGTGAAATAGAAAAATAGCTTTTCAAGGCATTAGTGGTGGACAAGCATGAAACTTGGAAATATGCATCTAGAGAGAGAGAGGACCTCAGAACAATTCAAGCCATACGTGCCAGCGAGTTTTAACACTTCCTTCAAGGTTGGCTTTTTCTCCATTTTCACACCATCAATCAAGGAGAAAACAACATTCTCGATGTATTTGTTGTCTCCTGACAAAAATCGTGCAGTGTCTACTCCAGGCATTATTTTCTCCAGATTTTTTGATTGGTCTGCAAACAGTTTCTGCGCTTCTAGTTTTGACTTCCATTCCCTCCAAAATGTGGATTGAACATTTCCATCCATTGTATCTGGTTCACAGAAAATCAGAAAAAGAAAACAAAAAACTCATAAAGAAACAGAAAAGAAAGTCCTATTCTTAGGTTAAAAAGAAGAGGCAATAAACAACTAGAAGGAACACTTCAGATTCCAAAGGATTCTATACTTGGGAGGGTTGAATTCTCTTAAATCATGTTAACACATATACCTGGACTCAGTGGCGAGTGTTTCTCTTGAAATGTGCCCAACAGCAGCTCCCTTCTCTTAGCAGAATTTGCACGATTGGTCCCAGAGTTGTTTAATGAACCGTATGCCATACCCATGTTCATGATGCTACAAATCTCTTGATAAGCTTCCCTTAATTTAAGCTGCCCCTCTATTATTTCCACTCCAAGAAAAGCATCCACAAGATTTAAAAGGATGGAGCACCCGAGGAGGTCTTCATCTTCCGTAACTGGGGACTGCATTATGGATTTTGCTAGAGACGCAATGAAGTCATCAGTCGGAGCGATATCATTTCTTGCCAACCAAGATAAAATAGTCAGTAAACATTGTGTTCTAACAGTTGTATATCGCCTCCTAACAGCGAACTTTGGTTCAGGTGCCGTCTTTTTTCCATAATCCTCTTTCCTACTCAATTCAATCATCCATGGCAGTTGCAAAGCAGCAAATGACAAAACTTTTCCATTTACCAGAAGA
Organism: Papaver californicum; assembly: GCA_023531435.1. Taxonomy (NCBI): domain Eukaryota; kingdom Viridiplantae; phylum Streptophyta; class Magnoliopsida; order Ranunculales; family Papaveraceae; genus Papaver; species Papaver californicum. The sequence goes on from JAJJMC010030606.1 coordinate 2,006,961, forward strand.
GAGTCCCATTTGTTACCATTCTCAACAGATAAATCTTTTGCAATAGTGGACAGAACGTTCTTGATATCTCGTAGATGAATTTCTTGATCATCATAATTTTCTGCTTCTGCCGAGCAATTGTTTATACTCGGTATATCTTGATTGCTGTGAACTGGAAGTGACAGTAAGGAACATTGAATAGAAACATTTGGAGGAGTTGTTCCTGATAACTTTGCAAGGGTCTCACATTGACTTTGCATATCCAAATCTTTCCATGCATGAAGAAGCTCACTGATAGATTCTTCGTCACAATGGCACAAAGAAAACCCTAAAAGCTGCTTTCGAGAGCTACTATCCATGTTATCAAGGAAAGGACCCCTTGCTATTGCAGCACATAAGTCCCAAACAAACCCATGTCCTTTCTTCGCTAAAATAAGACAAAGATCAAAGGCCAGCTGTAGATCACCAATAACTGCGGCTTCTCTTGCTACTGCTTCTTGCACAGCCGCTATGTCTTCCTGGGAGTGTAATCCGAGAAGGTTGGCTATTTCGATGAGTTCATCCACATTAAGATAAGCTCCGATTTGAGTCGTGATTACCTTATTTATGATTTCCATTGGATTTTTTATTTGCCTAAACTCCACTGGAAGAACAGTCACTCCTAGATTTGGAAGCTTGACACTGAGTGCATCAACAATATCAGCTTCAGCTTTGACATTTCTGCTATTTGGAAAGATGTTTAAGCATTCTTTGGCCTTCCAGATCTGAATGAAGCATCATAATGTTTCTCTTACGGTCAAATAGAAAAAAAAAATGAAAGGATAAAAAGAAAACAAACAAAAAAAGAAAACTCAGGGAGTAAGAATAACTTACAAATATAAAGTTTGTATAGATAGTGTTAAGCGAAGGGAGACACAGGGACGAGTAAAGTCATGTGTTAATTGGGGTACAGGACCATTTCAAAGATGTCTATAGTTTTTAAGGAAAGTATGATTTCCTTTCTGAAAAGGACCATCATCATATACAACAACACTATATCCTTTCTTATGTAACCAAAAAGGATGCTAATCTATGAACAAAATCTAGTGCAGATGAATAATTTTTTTCAGAGAGCAAGTACGCAACCTAAAGTATGCACCCCTACTTCCCGAACAAATTTTTGGGTTTTATGAACAGAAATACCAGAAAACAGGTATGCAATGAAAAAGATGCATATTTAAGAATAGAATCTAGTGTTTATGAGCAAAAAACAATCAGAATCAAGTATGCACCTTAATGTACGCACACATATTTCTGAACAAAAATCTAGGGTTTTGGGATAAAAATATCATAAAACGGGTATGTAACCAAAATGATGCTTACCTATTATGAACATAAAGTATCAGAAAACTATTATGAAACAATTGGATGCATACCTTTAAATGAATAAAATCCAGTGTTTGTGAATAAAATTCCAATATCTAGAGCTGATGAATAACATTTTTTCAGAAATTAAGTACGCACACCTACTTCCAAGCAAATATTTGGGTTTTGTGAACAGAAATATCAGAAAACAGGTATGCAACTAAAAGGATGCCTATTTAAGAATATGATCTAGTGTTTATGAGCAAAAAACAATCAGAAATCAAGTATGCACCTTAAAGTACGCGCACATATTTCTGAACAAATCTTGGGTTTTGGGATAAAAAATATCATAAAACAGGTATGCAACCAAAATGATGCATACCTATTATGAACATAAGGTATCAGGAAACTATTATGAAACTAAATGGATGCATACCTTTAAATGAATGAAATCCAGTGTTTGTGAATAAAATTCCAATATCATGCATGCATGTGGTCCTTTAGACTAAGACGAAATTATTTCTGCTTAAAAACTACGGGTGATGTTAATATGGTCCTTGAGCCAGATTTTCCGTAAATTAAGACGTATTCAAGGAGTAAAAATGGTATAATACCAAATGGAGAAGATTGGTGAGAATAGCCGAGGTTTGCATTAAAAACCACAGCAGAAGATGATGTTACAATTAAGGATGATTAAAGTATTCTAGTTTCTCTTTTCTCCACTCTGCAAAGCCATAATGTCCCAAGGTAGGAACTCCCGGAATATCACTTACAAAATATACTAATTAAAAAAAAAAGATAAACTAGAACAGAAGCAAAATCAGTTCAACGTGTGATAAGATATAGTTAGAAAGCTTAACTTTACCAATGCAATCTAAGATTACATGCGAGGAAAGAAAGTAAAATGTGGACCAATACTCACCTCAGCACAAGAAAGACTAGAAGCTGAAAAGAAGTACTCCCTTGCAGCTTGAATAACAAGATTTTCAGCCTTTTCTGTTGTCAAACACACTGTACTGGTTCCTTTCAAATAGTTCCTAGCAAGGGAAAATTTCCCAGCTTTTAGCAGTCCTCTACAAAATTCCATCAGCATATATTCTAAGTCCAGAAAAGGAAATGTCTTTTCCTGAAAACATTGCATATCTCGCCAAATGTTAGCCCAATCGTTATCTGATCTGCCAGGTTGCCGACGGCCGAATTTAGAGAGAATAAGACGAAGAATCTGTTTTACACCCTTTTCATCTGACTGAGATTCTAGCAAGAACATAATTGGTTTCGGAACCTGAAATATCAACCCATACAGGGTTAGAACTTCACACAGAATAATCCATTTCTGGAGATTGGAAATTCCATTCCATACCAAGATGACAAGGAATTATTCTTGTTTTTGATAACTTGAGACTCGTGACAATGAACAAAATGCACATAACACAGCCTTTTCCAACTAAAGAAGTGGAGTCCTCAAACGAAAGAGAGTGGATAAATGGAAATGCTACCTGGTAATATGCCAAGAGTCTCCCTGCGTCAACATGGCCTTCTGCAGCTTGTACTCTTTTCTCTAGACCACCGACATTTATGCCAGTATCTGCCACACATAAACTTTATTACATCCTTGTATAAAATTCTAAGATTTCGATTCATAACATCCCGAAATAACTCATAACTTGGCCCAATCAGGCGGTTTCAGAAATCATACGGTAATTCACAATTGATTGAGTTTCTCAAGCTTAGGTTTGACTTACCTTTGAGTTTTGGAAGTTTGGACAAAATGGACGCCATTGTATTCCATCTATCTGTAAGACTGCACAAATAAATGCACTGCAAGGCACATTCAACAGCTTCAACCTCATCGATGAAAATGCTATTAATTTCAAAATCCCCACAGCCATTCTCAATGACAGTCGCACATATATCTAATTTGTTATCAGCAGCTATCTCCTTCAGCCATCTGACCAAAAATGATTCTGTTTGCCTAGCTTCCAGGGGAGGCAAGCGGCTTCGCATAAAGGGAATAGCCTTATCACTCAATCGTTTGTATACCATATCCTCTTTGACTCTATTAATCATCATTTTAAACTTTTCATAGTCAGATAATTCTTCCCATGAGACAAGACTCATAGTGAAGCTATCTTCCGCGTCAGTTTCATCAGAATAAATTAGCTGATATAAATATGAGATATCCTCATGGTATGGTTGCAACTCCACAATGCCTTTACGACAGGCAAATTCCACCAAACAAACACTGTTGTCCAGTTGACCACTAGAGATATCAATGTCTCTGGCCCTAGTCTTGTACCACGAGGAAAGTTCATCTACAGACGGCCAAAAATATCCTGGGTTTATCTTCAGAATGGGTTCAGTTTTGATTGTGATACTATTACCTAGATTCATAGACAACTCACTAATGAAATTGACCATCGTTTCGCATTCCACCCAATCTTCATCCCTCAAATTAATAGTTGCTGGAGGAGATCTCCCAGGAAGAAGCTGCCCATAGGTTTGAACTGGAATGGTTTCAGGAATAGCAGCCAAAACTTCCAACACGAATGGAGCCAAGGAATATGGATGACGCTTGAAAAGTAGGTTTAAGGCCCCAATTTTTCCACTTTCAGCAAGAGTTACAGCAACTTCACTGAGAGGTGTAGTTCGGAATTTGTTGTATTCCTGCATCGAAAACCTGAAAATCGAGTTGTATTAGTAAGTAGATACCACAAGACGGATAGGCACAAGACACTGATTAATCATGTCAAAGAGATGTAAACTAATATGTTAAAAGCTTGAGCTAAATGATAACAGACAACCCAATTTACTTAATGATGGGAGGAGAAACCTATAATAGAGTAGATTATAATGTTATGACATAAAAGTTTAATGTCAACAGCACTAAGACTCTTGGAAATATATCGAAGTATGAGATTGCAGAGGGAAATCAAAGGTACAATTAATTTTGAACCATATTTATATTTACTGCCAAGATTATATGCAGAAAAGATCATTACCTGCCCATGTTTATCCCAACAAAAGTCTCCAACCTGTCTCTATACAGCAATAGGTGAAGCCTTCCCATCCGGAAATCCCAGATTTTACTAGATTCGTTCTCTTCTGATTCCAAAAATTTGTAATTGTCTGTAATACGAAGCCCATTTGAAATTAAAGCTTTGGCAGATTCCTCTGTTGGTCCTACCTTTTCTAAGCATTCTGACAGTACGAACTCCTTATCCTTGATATTTGACAAAAATCTATTGATTTCATTTGTTCCTCGATCAGAGAGCAACCACTGAGATTTAAGGATTTCATCTTTATCCAGTCCATGGCAGTTAGCAAACTCCATAGCAACCTGATATTGTTTATTGCTTATTAAACTACTATACATTGCTGAAACAGATCTCTCGGAAAAGGAAATCAGGTTCCAACTAAGTTTACCAATATCCAATTGACTGAACCTGTCTTGAGCGCCCTTGCCCTTCCTTTTATCCTCCATCTCTAAGGTTTCTCTCTCAACATGTGAAGCATGTGAATCTCTCTCCTTGCCTGATAAACTCTCCAAAACAAAAACACATCCTTGGCATTGTCGCACTCTTTCTAGAACAGGCATAGAAAATATTGGATCACTATCTATAAGTTTCACACCACTGAGAATATCGAGCATTGTAACTACACCAGTCAACTTCGCTAGAATAAGAATACTGTCAGACCACCAGGTGAAATCTGCAATGTTGTTCAAACGATCTCTGCTTCCATCAAAAGTAATAACAGACAAAGCATATTGTTCTTCAACCAGGTTAAAAACATCCATTTTTCCTGTAATATCAAGAACAGCTATATAATTGCTTTGTGGTGAAATAACCACCTTTGGGTTTGTCAACGGATCTATATAACCTTTCACGGTGGAAAATAAACCTTCATATTGAGAGCTATAGAACACTAGTCCTGGATCTAAGCTCCCAGTTATACGCCATAAAGAAATACAATACATTCCTGAAAGATGAGCGAGAAACAGCCAGGGTTAATTGCGTGACAATGTCAAACAACATGCTTGAAACACATTGATTCCAGGGAGCTTGAATGGATATCTAATAACAGAAGCTTTTTGTCTAATGAAGCATACGTAGGAAACAAGAAGGAGAACAATTAGTAATAATTCCAAGGAGTTATAATAATATAAGACTTGAGTAATCAGATATACCAGATATATCTCTAGAGTTAACATCATCAGGACAACCAACTACAACCAGCAATTTGGAGTCCGGATGGTAATCAAGACATGAAATTCCCTGGGAGAATTGAGTCTTCAGATTTGAAGTGTGCAAGGATGTAGGAGATGCACTTGGGTCCTGCCTAACATCAACACTATGAAGCAATCCGTCCGAGGTAAGCACACTAAAGCTGCAATGAAACAATATCACCCTCAATCAAGCACAAAAACATAACTTCAGATAATAAGTCATTTACCACTAACTTTCACTACGGTGCAGAACCCTCGGTGATTACACCGGTTTTCGTATTTCTGTGTTGTTGTTTTTTGGCTGTCATGATGATAGGTGTCCGCAAAGGGAGCTGCGGAAAAATGAATACTTACAAGCAAGATTGCTGGCCATCAAGATCAACCTGAACAATCAGTCCCCTAATAGCCGTCGACACTTTTAATTGCTTCTTCGTGATACTGGATAACTCTTCTCCACTTGATTTAATAAAATATAATGTATCGGTTTCATCAATAACTCCAAGAACATCATGAATATCTGACCAAGCTCCATATGTGAACGTTGCAAGCTTATCATGACCTGAATGCTTTGTATAGGTTAGAAATCGTAGCATTGAGCACATGAGGAAGAGAATCAATTCAACATTCAACTTTTCTCGAAAGCAACTTTAATCTTATCCACGTCAATCAGACTGGGGGATAACTCTTTTAATAAATAGTTCAATGAATCTACAATAAGGTTAATAATCAGAGTGTTGTTACAAGCTAATCCACTGACATCTCAAGATAAAGGAGAGTGAATAACCCAATGGAAATATCTTGGAAACATCTAGATATCTCAAGTCCAAAAGTGCGACAAAGTACCCCAATTTAAATATTTTCAACTCAAGCAGGAAAAATGAAGAAGAGTTATTCAATTTCAATCTTCCAAACACTTTTAAAAACATTCAAAAGGACTGGTTTCAACTTTCTTAGATAGCCCGCCTCAATGGCTAACTAATCTCTATTTGATTTTCATCATTTCCAATGTATCAACGATACTACAGTTGTGTAAAATATCTTGTCAAAAGGCCTTAAAATTAAAACCAACAGTACCATAACCTAACGATCTATAGTTACAACTTAAACTTAATAACATCACTTGTCAAAGAAAAATGAAATCTCACCAATAAAAATACCACAGGGCACCTTGTAGTCATCATTTTTCTGCAAGATGGTTATTTTGTTTCCAGAAGCTACAGCAACATACTCGCCTCCAGAGGATACAAATAAGGACATCCACTTCTTCGGTCTCCTAGGGTTCTTACGTTCATCCCATTTCTCCTTAAGTCGTTTTACACCTTCGTTTCAGTAAAAGGAGTAGTAATACAGAATCAACAACAACGAGACATAAGCTTGTAAATGAAGTGGAGAGTAGTTTGTAAAGTAGAGTAAAGAACTAATAAGCCTACCTTGAACAGAAAGCAATGAAAGTAAACCACCTTTAGCAGTATCATCTTGCTAAAATTTTGCAAGCGCAATAAAAAAAAATGTAATTAATCGACAAAACCAGGAGAGAAATAAACAACTTAGCAGAATAAAGATCAATTCAGGATAAAATTGGAGAAAAGAGGGATTAATTTGAGTACCTGAAGAGGGGGGTAGTTTAAAGAAAATGATCCTTTAGCGTGATACCGTGTTTCATATAGTACTTCTTGAATTTGCTCTCCCATTATCGATTTTGAACAGATGAAATTAACTTCTACAGAAGAGCTTTAAGAAGATGGAAAGAAGAAAAAAATAGACGCCAAAACCCTTATCGAAATTCCATGAAGATGAGAGATTTTGATTCTTCTAGGAATGCGTCTGGGAGAGAGAAGAGAGTTATTTAGGGTCTTTTAGATCGTCGAATTCTCGTACTCCGGTGATCTGATTTTAACACCAAAAAAGTTCTGACTGCAATTTCAACGAGAAGAAAGAAAATGGGGAAATCTAGAACTAGAATCAGGAGGAAAAAGAGAAAAGAATTGTAAAACCAGTTAAAAATACCGAACAGAACAGAACAGAACCGAAAATCTAATGGTAATCAACGGTTATAGATTTAAGAAAACCGATTGATTTCGGTTCGGTTTTGGTCCATCTCTAAAACCGAACCGAACTAATTCTATTTATAGCGATTTGTATGTGTCGTCAGATCTTTGTAATATAAGCCGTAGGATGTGAACCTAATGTTTCTCCCTGGCTTAGGCTTACCATTCTGTGATTCCGTATGTACTTTGTAGAGAGCTAGAAGCAATTTCTCCCTGGCTTACTTACCATTTGATTCGATTAGTCTGTTCATTATCATCGTCTCTATACTAATTATTCTTGTTCGATCATCATCATCATCATCATCATCATCTTCTTCTTCTTCTTCTTCTTCTTCTTCTCAGTTGTTGGAACCTAGAAGGTACGACATATCATATCGTATCCCTAATTTTCTTTGATTATGATTTCAATTGTGTTAGAATGTTATAAATATGAAAATCAGTGGTTATTGAAAATTAACAGTAATTTCCTCCTTTTCTCAGCTGTTTATATGTTTTTCGGGTAATTGGGGTTGTTGGAAATGTTGCAATTTGATTGTACAGTAGGAAGTAACAATACTCAGTGTCTTATTTTTGTTTAACCCTAGTTCTTATGAAGATGAGTATTTGATGTTTGATTCCGTATATTATTGGAAAGGCTAATTGTGACTTCTGAGGGATAATAGGTTGGTCAAGTTTGAAGATGTAGTTAAGTTTGTGGTTTTAGCAAGTTGATGTTTGTTGTTGTCGCGTCAGGAGGTTTTTTAGTTGCTTGGATGCGTTAATGGGAATAGTAGGTTTTTTAGTTGCTTGGATGCATTAACGGGACTTGGGGGACTATTCAAAAACCAGAGGTTATTGTCTTGATGCATAGTGAGGAGTGGATAATAGCTTTTGGAAATGTGTTAACTAGGGGTGTAGATGGTTTCAGAGGTTTGGTGAATTCGGGGTTTATCAGTTGTGTAGATAAAAATGGGTTCGGTTGTCTTTAACTTATATGTGTTAGTGCAGGATCTAAAGAATGATTTGAACCTTTTTTTTCCTTACAAGCTCAAAAGTATAGTTAGTTAGTCATGAACCTAATCTTTCTGGCACCCAATTGTTTTGAAATATAAGAGGTTAAAGCTCATACACCATTTTAGGTTTGCAAATGATCTTGCATAATCACATCGGCAACTGAAATTGTCTCTCTAACTGCATCTCAAATAGATTAAGTTTGTTGGGTATGTTGAAAATGAGCTTAAGTTTTTAATGGGTATGTTGTTTTGGTGTATTTGGTTGAGTTGCACAATAGGTGTTTGTGTGATTTACTGTTATAGAAGTGGGTTTTCTAAAATGCTGGTGTTGTTGTTGATATCGATGTTACTGTCAGTTGGTATCTTCCAGTTTGGGATCAGTTATCATGAATGAACTCAAATAGATTAAGTTTTGTGTTGAAGTTTGCTAATAAAAGTACTACGAAAAGCGTAAAAAGAATACTTTTATTGTAGTCTTTGAAAGTTATGTTAAAAGTGTTGTTTTTATTTCATTGTTGGAACGTGGAGATCTTTGTTATGTTATATTAATGTGGTTAGAAGTCATAGTATCAAGCACCCTGTGTCGAAAGCTAGAAATTCCAAACTAGGCTGAATGGGTAAATAATTGGTCCAATATTTCCCATGTACAAAGTAGTATGTTATTGTTACCAACTGGTACTTACACCTGACTTAGCTCCTTTGTTACTGTTTTATAGGGACTGTCATAAAGCTTATCACCCTGATTGTGTTGGAAAGGATCCTCAATTTTGTGAAACTGTGGGAGCCCTGGATTTGATCCATTCCGGAGTTCATTACTGCCTAAGACAGTTGAGGCGTTGATTTGCACGTAAAACTGGTTACGGATGCCGGTTGATCTTGATCCTTCTACCTTAGGAACGAATGATTCCGAAGATATCGACTCAGGTATTACATTATCCTTCTACCTTAGTGTAGTAGTATGGCACTAGTCTATATGCTTTGATTCTTTTTTTTTAAACTGTCTGTTCTGTTTATGGATTTGACCCTTACAGACTTTTTAGGTTCTTTTGCTAAGTCCACGTTCATCCATATTGACATAGATGAAGATTGATCCCAATGTGTAATTTTCTTTTTGGATGTCCTGGGTTAACGTTGCTCTCCTTTTCTGTTTTTTCTTTTTCCTTATTAAGAATACTCCTTTGGAAGAGTATACTCAGACTACAATTGTTGTGGGATAAAAACACAAAATATGTCCACTGACTGGTTTAGCCTATGTGGCAATGTGGCATACTTAGACTACAATTGTTGTGCCAATGTGACAGTCTTGTAGAAATATGTGAATAATCTTTACATAGAGGGGACTCGGATGTGCTACATCCTAAAGTTTGATTTAATTTCAATGGTTTTTATTATTTTCTCTAGGCGAAAGGGTTGTATGAATCAATGGATGGACGTATTTCAGCTATGGAGAAATTGAAAGAAGTTGAAGCTCAAAACCCAGTCGAAGTGGCAGAGTGAAAGATATGATCGAGCAATTTAGTTGAGCTCATTTTGGGTAACTTCATCTTGGATGTTGTTTGCACTTTGAATAGTGTGTACTGTTTATGTATATGACAATAATTCATCACTCAACTAAATCTGCTTGAAATATGAAGATGTTGTTACAGTCAATTCTACATTGTATGGATTTTGTTTCGCTTAATGTGTTAGTCAGAAAAGAATGTGCTCCTTATTTCAAATATCAAACTACTCATGTGTTTCTTACTGATGTATTTCTTTGTTAACTTTCTTTCCCACAGGTTATACCACTAATATAGAGTTGTTGGTTTGGTTTAACTATCTAATAGGTTCCACTTTATAGGATTACATAAACTTGTGGTTGTTAGGTCGTTGGTTTGGTTTAACTATCTAATAAACTTCTGATTTATGAAAAATTTGAAATATGAAAATAACCGGTTAAAATCGAAACCGAACCGATTATAACCAAAACCGAACCAAACCGAAATGTTTAATGGTAATACTCGGTTTTCAAAACCAAAAAACCGAGACTACCGGTTTCGGTTATGGCTGGGTCAAAAACCGAACCGAACCGTACCATGTGCACCCCTACAGGCATCAGCTACATTCCTTCAGATTCTTACACCTCATTTACACCCCCGTCTATAAGCGTAAGTGAAAAATACCACCAACCCCACGTTATGGTCTTGTTTGGTAAAAATTATGATTATCATTTATGATTATAGATAATCATAAATTGAAAATTATTATGTTATTAATCATTTTTTCAACAAATTTTAGCAAACATATTTTTGGATTATTTGATTATCTTAGAAAAATGCTCTCAAAGAGGAGAGGAAAGATGATGATCTAAGATTTTTTTTTAGTCCACGATTGTTTTGTTGTCTCTCTCCTGATAGTTTAGAGAAAATATGAAAAAAAATCTAATTCAATTTTGTTAAAAATAATAATTGATTATGATAATTTTTATAAACAACTTTTTTCTACTCAAAATAATGAGTTTTTTCAATTATAATTAAAATAATCAGTTATTTAAATTTTAACAAACACGTGTACAATGGATTATGGGATGGGTAAATGATTATGGGCTCATAATCCATTATAATAATGGTTATCAAACATCCCTTATATGGGTTATACATTCTAAAACCCTTCAAAATGGATCATTCCCTCCTAACCCCACATTTTAAAGATTTTGTTATTCTTAAGCCCATAATTTTCAAATCTAGGGCTTGGATTTAAATTAATCGTTGATGATGACGTTATCATGTACTAACAAAAGAATTTTATGGCAGAAAAATCCCTACCATATATACGTTTTATAGTAACAAAATCTCTGAGAATCAAATCATTCTTCTTTTTCATTATCTCTCTAAATCAGTTGAAGCAGGAAAAACAAGAGCCGCATGTAGGGTTTTCTTCTGTGTTTTCTTCTTCTACTTCTATCTGTCTATTTGATGTCGATTTCATTATCGATTTGATATCGATTTCATGCAACAACAGTAACATATCCAAGTTCAGCTTCATTTACAATAATAAATTTTGTTTTTGAACCTTTTTTCTACAACATCTTGATCTTTTGCTTCTGTTTTTTCTAATGTTTTTCGTCAGTTAATGTTTCAATATCGAATTCAATTTCGATTTAGCTATTTTTCATTATTGTTTTCATTAACTTTTTTTTTTATTTCGATTATTATGTGTTTACCTCATTTAATAGATAGATTTGATTTATATCTTCAGCTGATTTCAGTTTGTTAGAAACAATTAATGTAAGATTCGTTAGTATTGTTTGTATTTTGATTTTGATCAATTTTGTTGTTCGTATTTTTCAGATCTGTGAAGAAGATCATCTGTGAAGTTTAATCTGAGCTTGATTTTCACTTTAATTAAGTTACTTCTGGTTAGTATTTGTTTTATTCTTTTTCTTCTTTTTTTCATTTCCATGGATTGCATGTGTTGAATTCGAAATCAGGGTAATCTTTTCTTTTTGTATTTTTTTATGGTTTTTGTGGGAATGGATGTATGGATACCTTGTTGTTGGTGTTTTTTTTAGGAGATATTAATGTGTTTTATACTCATTAGATTTGTTGAATTTGTAATGTGGAATGTGATATTAGTTGTTCAGTATTTGCCATAGGCAGGGTAGTTGAGAAAATCATGTTGTTTTTTATGTTTTAGTGAAGTAGATTTTGATTGTTTTTGGTGTTTTAGTCAATAATAAAAAGAATGTGCATCTGTTACCTATGGATATCAACTGGTTAGCATTGTGATACATTTTGTCTTCTTATTTTAACTTGCCCCATGAATATATATCTCACGGGGGGGGGGGGGCTTCCCCCCCTCGTGAATTGCGTTAGTTTGCTTTTTTATTTCATAAAATACTTGAATGAAGTGTTATCTCTTTTTTATAAGATTTGAATTCTACATGTTGTTTATATTTTTTAGTCAGGATGTTATTTTCAGCATGTGTAATCAACAGTTACACAATGTTTTTTAGTATTTATAATCAACAATTATACAAGGTTTTTTAACATGTGTAATCAATAGTCACTAGATTTTAAGCATGTGTAACCAATAGTTACACATGATCAAATTAAAAGTACAACAACAACAACAACAAAATCATACATATTTAAAACTAAATGCAAAAAATAAAATAAAATAACCTGAAACATATCGTTCCTCACATCGATAGAAGGTAGTTTGATATCATCTTTGAATTACAAAGAATGTGTAACTTTGAATTACAGATGATGTTTATAACATCTGTAAGAATTACAGATGATGTTTATAGCATGTGTACCTGTGAATTACAGATGATGTTTTTTTTATGTGTCAGATTGTTTTTAAATTAATTTTTATTTGTTGTATGGAATGTTTCAGGTTAGGGCTTGTAACCCTGAGCATACTTGTGGTGCTAGTGGGCGTAATTTAAATCAAAACTATTCAACAAGCTTCATTTCTAGTTTGGTTGAAGAAGAAGTTAGGAAGAATCCTCATAAGATGCTGAAACAAATTGCTGCTGATTTCAAGACCAACTACGGAATTAATATGGAATAATATCAAGCCTACAATGGTAGAGAAAGAGTTTACAAGACCATTTATGGTGATGATGTGAATTCATACTCGCACTTGGTATGGTATATTGATGCTATAAGGAAGACGAATGAAGGTAGTTTGATAGATTTTTAATTTGATCCTGCAAATAAACACTTTCAAAGGATTTTTATCTCATTTGGCGCATGCATCAAAGGATACCAGTTTTATCAGCCATTGGTTTACTTGGATGATACTTTTCTTACTGGGAGATTTAAAGGTTGCTTATTGGATGCTACTGGGATCAATGGTGATCAAGGTAAGTTACGGTCTTAAACTGAGTCTTCCTTTTTGCTGGTTTTTTAGAAGAATGTGTAACTAATTATAAATATTTTAGGGAGGATGACAGGTACACATGTTTTTTTACATAAGGATGTGTAACTGACAGATCCACATAGTCTGTTTTTTTTTGTTTTTTTTTTCCTCTTGGTGTAACTTCTTACTACACATTGTTTCTAATTGCATGCGTAACTTATAATTACACAAGTACGATTACGTGTGTAACTTTTAATTAGACATACTCTTTTGTGTTTTTCCTTATTCCTGTTTTGTAATGTTTTTTTCATTTTTTTTATCCACTTGCTATGGCACTAGTTCCTGGTGAGGATAACGACAACTGGAGTGGTTTTTAAGAAAGTTGAAGAAAGTTGTTGATGATGGGCGTCCAATCACCTTCCTTGCGGACCGTGGCGAAGGACTTAAGCATGGTGTTCCACTTGTCTTTCCAGATTCATACCATAGCTATTGCTACTCCATTTAAAGATGAATCTCCCCATAACTTCAGCTGATGCTAGGTACACTCTTGCTAATGATCTTTTCCAAGAAGTAACATATGCCCTTTCTCCTGAAAAACACGCCAAGGAGATAAAGAAAATTAAGGATTTGCATTGTGAGTGGGTTGCTGACTACATAAAAGAGATTCCACCTGATAAATATACCAATTCGTATTTCAAAGGATGTCGGTATGGACGCACAACTAGTTCTCGCTGAATCATTCAATAGCTGGATTAAGGTTCACAAGAAGAAGCTTGCATCTGCTCTTTGGGATCGGGTTAGTTGCATGCTTTATGTTTTTTTGTTTTTTTTTGTACTTGTGAGCATGTGTTGCTTTGAATTACAGATGATTTTTATAGCATATGTAACTTTCATTTATAAATTTTCTTTACAGCATGTGTAACCTACAATTACATATTGTTTACAGTTTTATATTGTTTTTTATTGATTTATTTTTTTCTTGTATGAAATCTTCCAGGCTAGTAGTTTTATTTCTATTTTTTGTTTGTTTAATTGTTCTCTTAGTACATTCTATATTTTTTACTTTGTTACATGCTAATACAATGCAAGTTTTTTCAGGTTAGGATGAAAGTAATGGTAATGAATGCAGATTTTCGTGAGTATGGTGCTAAGATGATGACTCCACTAACTCCATAGTATGAGAAAGAACTTAAGGAACTTCAAGATAAAGGTTTGGCTTGGGAAATGTTGGTGGCTAGTCCTACTGCATATAAAGTTTTTAGCGAAATGACTCATATAATGGACCTTGAGCACTGGACTTGCACATGTCAGAGGCATTATTTTTTGTGTGTGTGCTTTTTTTTGTCAGGCTACAACATTTATAGCATGGAGTCACACAATAAACGTGAATTTACACATGATATATGTCTTGTCTGATATATGGGTACACACCTTTATTTTTTTCCATGTGTAAACGATTACTACATAAGGTATATGATTTGTTTGTTTGTGTTTATGTTTATTGTTTCTTTTTTGAAGGTGGCGTGTATACGGTTTCCCTTGTGCTCGCGCTCTTGCATCCATACGAAAGAGTAAACGTCAAGCTATTGATTTCATTGTACCTTATTTCACAAGCGAATACTATAGGAATACTTATATGCATGTCATCCAGCCAATCCCCAACTACAACATGCCTGATTTTATTGATGAGGGTGACACTATTAATCCACATATTGTGAGACAGGCAGGCAGACCCTCGGGGAAAAGGATTAAAAGTCGTGGTGAGAGGAAGGTTCGTTGTAGCAATTACAGTGAAGAGGGTCATAACTGGGCAGATTGTAGGAAGTATTCGAAGTACACACCTCTTTAGTATTTTTTAATAATTTTAAACAAAAATGTTAAGCATTCCAAGGTTATTAGAAACATTTTGTCAATGGCTTTGATAGTGATTTGATGTTTGAATCAATTTTTAAAGGATTATTTTGTTTGTTTTATAAGGATTTATAATTATAACAGTGGTGTTTTAATATATTTTTGTGTGATTTTTTTGTTTTTCTGTGTGATTTTTAGAATGGGCATATGTAACTTCAGGTTAGACAAGCTAATTTGAGCATGTGTAACTTAAAGCTACATAAATTATTAGCATGTGTAACTTTTAGTTACATAAGCATATTACTTATGTTCTGTAAAACTATTTAACATGCCTTTTTTATATTTGTGAAAACATCGGTTACACACGCTAATTTGAACATTTGTAACTTCAGATTACACAAGCAGAATACATGTGTAACTTCATGTTACACAGGCAAATTTCATGTGTAACTTGAGGTTACATAGGCAGAACTCACACTGATAAAGAGTTCAGGGGTTCAGGGTTTTTGGGTTTATGGTTTTGGTGTTCAAACCCTGAACCCTGAAACCCTGGACCCTGGTTCAGAAGATAATAACAACAAGACAAAAAAGAATAAGAAAATTAGAACAAGATAATACTACTTTGTAAACAATCCTAATAACAGTATTTACAAAACATATATAGTAATACTATATTTAGTAACTAACAGAATACACATGCTAGAGACTGAAAATATCTAATGAAATGTTCATAATATTGTCTAATTGTCAGTGTCTGATGGTGATATATCCTTCAAAGAGTGTGAATCCATTAGAATATTGTAAAACATGCTTCCTCTCATGCAATATACTTTTCTAATCATCATATCCTCCTCTGGCTTTTTCATTTTTCTTGTAAAACATGCTGCTTTTTTCATTCTCCGTTTTATATAACAACATATAAAAAGCAAACAGTCACTGTAAGCACCTCATGGGGGGAAGGCTGTACAATTACCTTGCTTTTTACCTCAAATCCTAGTGCGTCAGAGATTGTTTTGCTAAGCTTGGCTGCGTACTACAGAGATTGATGAAGAATTCATGTAATACCAAGTCTGTTCCCTGAAGTCATATTCCAGCAGCGTGAAATATTTATTGTTGTTACACATCGGTGCAAACAACTTAACTATCGCCCTAGAATATGCTTCAACAACTCTTGGCATCCAAAAGGTGTATACATCTACAGGAAATTGTTCATATGTTCAAAGTTATTACTGTTTTATTTAACTTCATTTTACTTTCAGAAAACATGTGTAACTCAAAATTATAGAAATCAAAGCATGAGTAACCTCAAGATACACAGGCCCCTGAAACCTAATAACCAAATTCTCGGACCC
The DNA here is from genome assembly GCA_023531435.1 of Papaver californicum. Lineage (NCBI taxonomy): Eukaryota > Viridiplantae > Streptophyta > Magnoliopsida > Ranunculales > Papaveraceae > Papaver > Papaver californicum. The sequence goes on from JAJJMC010030606.1 coordinate 2,023,600, forward strand.
CATTTATCATGCCATTTTCATAACGCAAATGCAATGAGGATGTATAAGATAACATTATAAGTATAATATGAATAACTATTTTATCCTCATGATAGGATGTGTAAGATAACATTATAAGTTAATAGTGTCTTCATTTTACTTTCATATCTAAATTTTTAGCAAGTTTTTTCTTTTTAAGTACTTACTTGTGTATGTGTCGAGAGAAATACTGTTTTGTCGTACTTTTTTGGTTTGCTGTTCATCTTGTTGGACAATTTGTAGGTGTAGTAATCGATGAATTCACCATCCAGGTACACATGTTTAGTTAGCTGCGGCATTAAGTCTCCACTGATAATAACATATGGGATTCCATCCTTGTTCATCAGTGACCATATAGGATCTCTGCATCAGGAATAAATATAAATAATCAATAATAAGAATTCAACAATAAGAATTTATTTTTGAAAGTAAATTATAAAGTATTGTGTACTTACCTTTCGAGTGCTCGTTGAAGTAATTAGTAACAACTTCTTTTTTCTTGCCTACGAACCTGTTTACTTTCCTTGAATCTTTAACAAGCTCGCCCATTTTCTCTTCTCCACCTTCATCATTTTTCTTCTTCTTATTTCTTTCAAATGTCTTGATGTTACCTACCTCAATATTTCTCTTTCTTTCTTTTACACCTCTTTTATGGTCCCCATTGGTTTTCATTCTTCTCATGTTCTTTAATAGGTGGTGGTGGACTTGGGTTATTAATGCCAAGGCTTCATGTTGGTTGACTATCCTGCACATTTTGTGTTGTGCAACAATAAAATAAAACAGTATCAGCTCAGGTTTTTGATTTTTTTTAAAGCATGTGTAATATAAAGTTACATATTCTTTTGTAATTTGTGTAATAGGATGTGTAACTTCCAACTACATAATCTAGTAAAAAAACAAAATATTTGATCCAAAAGATAAATAAAAAGATGAATGAATTTAATGGTTTCAAAAGTATTTTACCAATGAAGATAGTTTCTGGATGTTTTTTTCTACATCACCATCTTCTGTATATCCCTCATCTAGGTTTATTTCATCTAGAACTTCTCTTAGTGTGGCATCTATACTTGAAATTGGAAGCTCATTCCCCATTCTGACCAACTTGTACAGTTCTGGGTTGTCGCTTTGAGCCGATTGAGTAGTTTCTAGTAGTTAAAACATGCATATACAACGTTTAATCAGAAGTCAATACTTTTTTCACCGTAAAAGGATAATATCTATGTGTATTCTGAAGTTACACATGCATATATCATATGTAACCAGAAGTTACACAAACACATACCATGTGTAACCAAAGCTTACACTTGCATTTTATACACCAAGAGTAATGAAGAAAATAAATATTCAGAAGTTATAGAAGCAAAAGTTTTTAAAAAATAGAGGAAATGAAAATATGTGACGAAAGATAGTTACCTTTCGAGCTAGATTTTCTTTATGTAGCTCCCTCCTCAACATTTTCTTTCTCAATAACTTCACTTGTTGTCTAATTTTCTTCAATTGTATCGGACAAAGGAAGCCCAATGTCCATTCTCACCAAACTATAGCCCTGTGAATTGTCGCCTTGTATTGACTGAGTTGTTTCACCCATCACTAACGGCTCATCAACGCCTCTTTGTTTATCATCTTCAGGCTTCTCCGACGACTCTTCAACACCTCTTTGTCCTTCATCTCCAGGCTTCTTCGGCGGCTCTTCAACACCTTTACCTTCTTCACATGCAGGAATCTCTTCTTCTGCAGGCTTCTGATGTGCCTCATCAACAACTTTACCTTCTTCACATGCAGGAATCTATTCTTCTAATAAGCACTTAATTCATATATTTTTACCGCTTAATCTATATTTGTTTGTACTTATTTTTATATTAATTTTTTTTAATGCTTTTATAGGTGATACACATAATTTCCAATATTACCAATAAAACATGGCTATATGCACCCGAACTCAACAAGCACAAAGAAGTGCGAGAGCAACCTGGACCGAATGTCTCCCTGACTACCGATTAATACACCTAATTATCCTCTCTTAATAATACTACCTGTATCAAACACGTTTGGAGATGGGACTGTTGGTTGCTGAACAGAATTGAGAGAAGATGAAACTCGTGTTAGAAGTGAAGACGTGGCAGGTTGCAGTAGTGGAAGAATAAGAGAAGTTGTGGGACAAAGTCTGACGCAAAGAGGGGAGGTGTTGATCGTCGGGTAGAATTAGCAGTAAGAGGTGGACGTGGTTAAAGTGGTTGACTTTCGTTTAATTTCGGTGGTGAGCATGAATTGGAAGAGTAGGCTTTGGCTGTGAGATTGGATGAAAGTGGGGCATTGCGTCAGATGGCAAGAGAGAAAAGAAGATGGTAGTGATGTTTGGCTAAAACGAGGTGGTGTATTCTTTTGAAGCTTTATATAGGGGCTGCAAGATTGATAGAGGGGCTGCATTAGGATTCAGGGTGATCAAATAATCCGTTAAGGGGTATCCTAGGGGCTATGTTAAATTTCCATATTACCCTTCTATCAATGAAAAAATCTAATTTGCCCTTCAATCAATTAAAACCTAAACAAAACAAAACCTTTCAAAATTTTCATTTCAATTCAAAACCTTTTCCTCTCCCTCCATATCTCATCCTTCTCCATTTGAACTGAATTTCTACATCGAATCAATTAATTGGCGATTTGAAAATTTCGTCGTCGATTAAACTCTAAAGATCGTGATGAAGAATCTTACTAAAGGTGTAGAAGGTAGTAGTGATGACAATCAAAAACAAACTAAACAACCTAATGAAGAAATTGAAGAACAAACCGGTGGTGAAGGAATCAAATTCCCCAACCACAACAAATGGTGTATACAAGCTATCCAATCGAACCCATGTTATTTTTAGAACCCTAAAGTGATTGATTTTCTTGTTTGATTGATGATTTTGTTACAAAAACATTTACGGTTGGGTTCGAATGGAAAACCCAACCGTAACTGGTTTCTTTTGAATTTTACGGTTGGGTTATTAAAAAAACCCAACCGTAAAACAGAAGGAAGGAGATGAAGATGATATTTTACGGTTGGGTTCGATTCTGAACCCAACCGTAAACTATTTTAAACTCAAACCCAACCGTAAAATTATATGAATAGATTTGAAGGGTTTTTCATTTCTATCTTGTAGAGAATTAAAAGACGAAGCCAACCCAAAAAAATGAGGTCAATCGGACATCTATGAGGGAGTTATGATCAAAACGGTGAAATACAAAAAAAAGTTCCAGGAAGAATTACGGTGGGGTTTCTTGGACTCGGACCCAACCGTAAATCTGGGGATTTTGGGTGAGATTTTTTTGTCAGATTTACGGTTAGGTTTATTGGGTCGAACCCAACCGTAATTCTTCCTGGATTTTTTTTGTATTTCACCGTTTGATCATAACTCCCTCATACGATGTCCGATTGACCTTATTTTTTTTGGTTGGCTTCGTCTTTCAATTCTCTACAAGATAGAAATAAAAAAAAACTTCAAATCTATTCATCTAATTTTACGATTGGGTTTGAAGATTAGTTACGGTTGGGTCCTATGCTAAAACCCAACCGTAAAACTGTTACGAGTGTTTGTTAGTTACGGTTGGGTTCTAGGATGAACACCTAACTGTAATTGTTAGTTACGGTTGGGTCCGATGCTAAAACCCAACCGTAAAACTGTTGCGATTTGGTGTTCATCCATGAACTTACTGTTTCGGTTGGGTTGAGAAGAACACATAACCGTAAATGACATTTACGGTTGGGTTCGACATGAAAACTCAACGTAAAATTCTCGGAATAAAAAAAAATCATCTTTTTTTACGTAATTTCATCAAATTTGCGCCATTAAAAGACCAAGAGTTTAAGTTAGAGGTATACCTCACTACTCTGGTTGATTGAATCAAAATCTAGGATTTTTTTAAAAAACCCTAAAAAGTTCTCTTACATTTCTTCTAATTTTTCTTCCCACCAAACTAAAAAGAAAAAAAATTAATTTGATTTCATTAAGTATAAGATTAGTTTAGATTAATTATAATTAGCCTAATCTAATAGTTAATTAGTTTTACTAATATTAACTAATCATGAATAGTTTAACCATTATAAAAATATCATGTCTCTATTTCATCTTCACATGGATAGCCTCACCGTTAGTCTTGCAGCCCCTATACTAGGCTTCATTCTTTTAGCCTCCCTTGGAGTTTGGTCAGTGTGAAAAAGAAAATGTGGAATTGTTGGCTAGCGTAATTGGAATTGAGAAAGCAGGCACGTGGGAGTTGAAAAGTGCTGGCAGAAGCGGAGAGAAGTAGGCGTTGGTTAGAATGAGATAGAAGTGAGGCAGGTGGTTTTGGTTCTTGTTGGGGCGTAAGAAAGAAGTGACTAGCACGTGGCCAGAGGAGACAAAGTCTGAACATGATAAAAGTGTGGGACGGGATGAACAGAAAAGGATGTTAGATGGGTGGAAATCGAGAGAGCGAGGCTGCTGTGTTTAGGTTGGAGGTCTGACGGCGGAGTGGAGTTGTCCTGGAGGTGGGTGCTGTTCGAGGAGTTTTTGGGAAGAAAGCTGGTGAGTTTGGCGGCTATAGAGAGGATTGTTAGACGGACAGAGAGATTGGGACGACACAGAAAACAAGCAGGAAGAGGATGTCCAAAAGGGCATACATAACGGTTTACTCTGTGATTATATTTATGGGTTTTGAAAAACTGTTTATCATATGTTGTTGATTTTTGTAACTAAGATTTTATGTTAAAACCATTTTAAATATCAGATCAATTGAATTATTTGCTAATAGACTATTATGATTTGAATAGATTAATTCTTGATTTTATTTATTGATTTAATGATGAAATTAGTTGTTGTTTCACCGAATCTGTACAATACAGTAATCTTTGTGCACAATTAATAAGTTCTTAAATATATTTGTCTACTTATTTGATATTCCAAGCTTGGGCTAAATTCTTTGATGGGGTATGCTTAGAATAGCCAAATATTATTTGTGAACCTATATCTAGTTTCGTATAATTTTCTCGCTAACGCAATGTGATGGTGTACGCTGAGACTTGGAGCTTTTGATGCGCCGTGCTTAGGATGTCTCAGTGATATTTACGACTCTAATACATATAATAGGTGATGTCGATAGAACGGACAATAGATAAATATTCAGGAGTTATGTTTCATTTCAGTAATTGAATAGAAATAGTGGTGGATACTAAAAACCCTGGTTACCGACTCTCCCAGTGAATTTATTTTATTATTTTAGTTAATTTAGTTATTTCATTAGTATTCTCATAAAAATCCAAAATCATCGATTCTGGTTAGTTTATTAAAGATATTGATTACAGTATTTTCCCGCTCCTTGTGGGTTCGACCCGTATTTGTCGCTTCTACATTGTAGATGTTGTGCGATTGTGGTTATTATATATAGGTATCCCCGAATCCTATCATCTTCCTCTTCATGGTTTCCTTCAAGTTTTTTATTTGCAGTTTTTTTGCAACTTGCTTGCTTTTTCTGTATAGCTCATGAAGTTCTTTAACCGTTTTTTGCCCTGCTTAATGGGTATTTTACCTTGCAGAAGTTTTGGGGTACTTCCACTTGCAAGACTGACAGATGAAACTGCACAGGGATAAAAAGAAAACGATATTAGATGTTTTTTTCTAGAAAGCAAGTATGTTGCATCAATTACTCATGTTCTAGCTTCAGCTTCAGGTACAACGTCAGATTCAACTTCCTACACATACAATGTTCAAGGATCAAAACAGATTTACTTCATTTTCTTACATATTTTTTTTTCCAAATGCACCTTTCAAATTTGTAAAAGTTACAACATGTGTAATTACTGTTATTACTCAAGCTATAAACTACTCAAGCTAAAAAAAAAGTTACAGATGTATATTTCCATTTGTAACCAAAGGTTACACATGCATAACCTTGTGTAAAAAAAGTTACACATGCATTTTAAAATGTGTAATCTTAAGTTACACATGTCTAATTATTCAGGCTGTAGACTGCCATAAAGTTTACACATGCATATTGCATGTGTAAAAATAAGTTACACATGCATAACCTTGTGTAAAAAAAAGTTACACATGCATTTTTAAATATATAATCTGAAGTTACACATGTACATAAAAATGTGTAATAATTTTTAGAAAGTAACTACACCTTGTGTAAAATTACTGTTATTTTTAAAGGTTTTTTATTACTTACAAATGTTGGTTGAGTCGCATCTTTGTTTACTTCAAGTTAAATATCCATTGCTTCTCTAGCCACGCTTTCTCCTACTCCATTCCCCAGCACCTCTTTGATGATCGGTACAGTGTTTTTTTTCTTCAGGAGATACTTCCGCCTCTAAACTAGTAAGATCAATGTTGGCATCAAAACTTTCTAGTATTGGGTCATCTTCTTGTTGGATTGGACTATCGTCATTAGCAAGATCAATTGACACATTTTCACTTTCACCAACTGGTACATTTTCACTCTTATTTTCTTGTTGATGCCATGGCTCAGAATCTTTATAAGGATCATCAACACCAGTTGCTTTTAAATTTCTCAGCAGAAAATATAGTGATCGAAATCTTGGGTGTTGCTAATGTCACTCTTTGACATTGCTTGTCTGGAAATCTTTCTGACTTCAACCAACTTTGCTTCATCTGCTTCATGTAGCTTACCAAGCCTTTCAATCTCAGTCCTAGCATCTCTCAATCATCCTGTGATCTCTGATTTGGTTGGCTCCCTTGTTGCTATTCACAATTCCTATTCAATCTGGGAAAGTTCCTCCATGAAACTTGATGTGGGCAGCATATTAGGGATATGGATTTTTTTTTCTATCTGCAGAAAAAATGCTTGTGTATAACTTCTAGATACATATGCAAAACTGCAAGTGTAACTATGTCTTACATATGATAAAATGCAAGTGTAGCTTCTATGTAAACATATAAAAATGGATGCGTATCTGGTTTTTACATATGCTAAAATGCGTATTCAACTTCTATATACCAGGAACACTAACAGACATTATAACTACCAAAATAACTCAAGTATTCAGAAAGTAGTGTTAAAATCTTACAGTAAATTGGGACATGTCTATTTTGTATATGAAATTTGATACTTCGTATACGTCCCACCTTCCGACCCTTGAGAAGATTGTTTCTCTTTTATGAACTTTTGGGATTGTGCCTTTTTCTGTGTGTTTAGCGAACAAAATCTGCAACGAAGAATCAATAAATTTAATTAGACAATCAACACAACTAGCATAATGAAAATTATTATACATGCAACAAACACAACTACTTATAATACTTACCAAGAGATATGGTACACAGCCTTTGACTTTAGCTACATTTACATTTTCTATAATATCATTAAACAAATGCTCGTGTATCATGTCTGGCCATAAAACTTTCTTTACGGTTTTAAGGGTCTCAACAAGACCAAGATATTTAACATGAATTGAGCTAGCATTGATATCACCGAAAAATAGCGCACAACAGAAATAAAATCCTATCAAACACAGTAATTGTTCATCATCAACTGTTGTTGGTTTTTCTATTCTTATCACTTCTTTTATCGCTGCTGCAATTACGTCTTATTCACCTTCTCTTTATTCTTACAATACTGAAAATACTAGTTATACAACAGGTTATTATCTATTTCCTTCACTTTCTGGTTTACTATCTTGTCACCCTTTCTACCTCCTACTCTCTTCATACCTAATGTGGCAGTACATTTTTCAGGAGCAAACTCTAGGATTTTATCACCAAATTTGATGGCAGTCGGACTCGGACCATCATGATCATAGCACGTTAAGAGCTTTGCAACCCCGTATTTGTTTGTGTTGATCTTTTTTTGCAGCTCTTTATCTTCAGTATTCCAAAACATCAAAAAGAGATTTCCATAAGGGGCTTCTTCTCTTACTAACTTTTCTACTCATATGGACATCCCAATTGGCTTTACAAAGTTTACCAACTCTTAGATGTCATTGAACGATGATCTTAGTTTACCTGTTCATATAACAAAACAATATGATCAATATGTTGTGTACTTATTTAATAGACGCTTTATTTTTTAAATTCAAATCAGTCTATAAAGGATATGTAGCTCCCAAGTACACAACATGGATCATACTGTTATGTAATCTGTAACTTCATTCTACAGATGCATATGGATGTGTAACTTCAAGTTACAGATCCACCGCAAACTATCATCCATGAAACAAACTTAATATGTAACTCCCTTTAGATGCCTAGTTTGAATGTGTAACTTCAAATTACACAACCACTGCAAAGTATCATCCATGAAAACAAACTAACTATGTAACTTCATTTTACAGATGCATATGAATGTGTAACTTCAAATTACACAACCACTGCAAACTAATATTCATGAAACAAACTAAATCATTTCCACAGGATATATACCCAAACTTTAATTTAGATAAATTAGATATGAAACAGACTACATGAATTTCTTTAGAATAATCTGAACTTCAACTGCATGTTAAACTAGATGAGTCCTTACTCTACTCAATACCATGACTACTATTTTATGCTAGTAAACAACAATGTTTAGCATCACAATCACAACCACAAACTTGGTAATATGTCTCAGCAGGATTTTTCATATGATGTTAAAGTATTTTTTTATAACTATCACCACAACTCAAGGACATTTGGTTACCAAACAAGTACCACATCTACTATAACCAGCGCCACCAAAATTTAAGATAATCTTCTACTAAAAACAGCAAGAACATCAATTAATCAACTATTAAACATGCAGTAACAGATTCACCAAGAACATCAATTAATTAAAACAACAAATATGAAAGAAACCCTAGATCAACATCAATTAATTAAATAGCATCAACATGCGGTATCAGACTCACGAAGAACATTGAATAATTAAAAAACAAATATGAAACCATAGATCAGAATCAATATGGTTGATAAGAATCACGAAGAATAAGAACATCGATGAAAAGAAACCATAGAACGTCATTAAAATCAAACAGAACGTACCTGATAATTGCGGATCATCATCTTTTTTTTTTCCCTTTTCCTTTCGTTCTTGTTTGATATTCTTTTTCAGTTTTCAATAGTTTAAGTAATATTTTTTTAACAGTTTCTGGATTTGCAGTTGAAGTTGTTGCTGATTTTGAATTTTGAATCGGTTTTGGATTTGATTTCAGTTATCGAATAAGTTGAAGCAGTTTTAAAATTTCTAGGGTATTAATTTTTTTTCGGTTGAAGCAAGTGAAGTGAGATGGAGACGACGAGATCTGTTTTCCTCTTCTGGGGAAATTATGGTGTCAGTTTGGGAGGAAATATAAGTGAGAATAAATATATAGTAAGGGTAACATAAAATAAAACTATTTTTAACTCGGAGCCTGGTTATAAAACTCTTTTAGTTAGGGGATTGATATTACGGGTAACCCATAGGTGGGACCTTAGCCTAATTTCCCCGAAGAGTAATTCCGATGGGCATGGGTATATCCCTCAATATTCCAATCCATGTGGATAAGCAAACTGCATTTTGGGCAGTGGGGAATTGGCTAAACGAAGTAAACAAAAACGATCGAGCCAACCTGGGACGAGCGGCTCAGGTTGGGTTAGGGTGTAATTTTACCCAGTGGCCCAAGGCCCAGTACCGACCACCCTTACCCATGTAATCCCACGGATACCGATGGCCCGTTACGGGCTGGCCCGACCTAGTGCATTTAAATAAAAGGGTGGACAAAGGCCAATAGCCGAATTTCCATGTTCGGCCCTATACTTGGCGTATTAGCCCATCAATATTATCCATTTACTTAGTATAACTGCTCATTTCCAATTTTCATCTTATATTAAAAAATATAATTTATAAAATTATAACGTACTGAATAACCAAACTAGCCATATATTCTTTCGATAAAAAAATTATTCTACTAAATACACTGAAAAAATCTACGATTTTCTTCTAACATGATTCAATCTTGAATTTTTTTAATTATTATTTTATTTTATAATTGCATAACATTTTTTTTTAAATTATAATATTTTTTGATATGTATTTAAGGCCCATCTGGCCCTGCCCGTCCATGCCCAAATTATTAAATAGGCTTGGGCGGGCCATGTGCACTTTATTTTGTTGCAAATCCCTGCCCGTCCGACCCATTTGATTTAACGAGCAAAAGATTACTCTGCCTGTCCCGACCCAATTTATACCCCTAGGTTGGGTCGCCAACGTTCGAATATCAATGACTCTCATCCAATGGCTATAGTTTCTCTCCCTATAAATTTCAACAATTCCAACTCCAAAATCACACCTTCTTCACTCGAAAACTCTTCTACTTTCAATCTTAATCTTTCCATCTCAAACTCTTGTTTCAACTTATGGATTCTAAATTGGAAAATGAAGAAACACAAATGTTAGGGGAAATGTGGCTCCAACAAGCTCAAGGAACTATGCAACAGATTGATGAAATTGATGAAGATTTAGATGATGACAGAAGGATGACTAACCATATGATACAATTATACTCAGGAAAAATACCACGAAATACAAAACCAAAAGTCATATTAACAAGAAGATGGACGTGAAGATATCGAGAGGAGGGACATCAACAAATACATCGTGATATAATTATTTATTAATAGAAGTGTGTACTCTAATGAACATTCCAACGTTGCTTCTGCATGCCATAACACCTAGTCCGGCGAGTTATTGGAGAGGCTTTTCGGGTAAACCCTAAGATCAACTATCAATTTGATGCACTAAATATACGAGGACATAGTTCTGAAAAAAAGGTCACTGCAGCCCTAAGGATTCTAGGTTATGGTGTGCCTGTGGATGCCTGTGATGAGTATTCTCGTATGGAAAAAACAACAACATACGAAAATCTTTGCGAAACTGTAGTCAACCATTTTGGTCCATGTTTTTTACGACAACCAACGCCAGGTGATGTCGACCAACTACTAGCTGAAAACACCAAAACAGGATTTCCAGGAATGCTAGGTAGCCTTGATTGCATGCATTGGGTGTGGCATGGATGTCCTTATGCATGGTTAAGTCAGTATAAGGGTCACTTCACAAAACTAATTATTTTTTTAGAAGCAGCGACCTCTTATGATTGTTGGATATGGCATACTTTTTTGGACTACCGGGTTCAAATAACGATATCAATATTTTGCATGAATCGCGTTTGTTTGAAGAGATGAAGTATGGAACTGCTCTAGCTTCAAATTTCACTGTCAACGATAATACCTATAATAGTGTATATATTCTGGCAGATGGAATTTATCCACATTGGTCAATTCTAATTCAAGCTTACGCTCATGCATCACAAGGCGAGGGTGGAAAACAATAATTTAATGGGAAGCAGATGGCGGTTAGGAAGGATGTCGAACGATCATTTAGAGTTTTGAAAAGGAAGTTGCATATAATTTGTGGACCATATTGTTCGTTTAAGCCAATATAAATCAATAGGGTTATGCTCACCTACATCATTTTGTATAATATGGTAATCGAGGAGACCCGAAGGGATCCAAGTTGGATAAATTATCCATAACAAGATTTGAGGAAAGATGTTCAACCCCTTCACGATGTGCCAGTAAAGATTACAAAATGGTAGAAGCGAGAATTGAACACAAAGGGTTATATATATGTTAGGCTAAGGGAGGATCTCACTGCACACCTGTGGGATGATTTTGGAAGAAGAAACCCTCACAGAATTTAGTTTTATTTTTTGAATTTTTTATAATTAGTTATTATTTCAATAATTTTTTTTTTTTTTTTTTAATTTGATTTGTGTAATTTAAGGATCAAATATTGAAATTGAAATTAAGGATCAAATTGGTAAAAAAACAACATGAAGATTGAAACTGAAACTAAAGATTAGATTGAATGCAAAACAAATGATTACAATGAAATGAAACTAAACTAATCTAATGGCACAATGGCATTATTGATACCCTCTTTCCCCTCTTCATCAGAATCAACGTCAACTGAATTTGGGAATTGTTGTGCCTTAGGTGCTTCAATTTTATTTATTTCTTCTTGTCATAGTCACAATTGTGTCTGATTCATCTTTGACGTGTACATTCCCAAGATTCCTCTCATGTGAGCATTAGAAATATTATGTTCAAGTGCCTTGCGACCTCTCCTAATTTCTACAACCATTTTCTTACGCTCTACCATTTTACTAATATCAGTCTTTTATTGTTTTTAATTTTTTTTTTGAAAGTTGACATATGAAGTTAAAGATTCATTTGCTTCTTGAGCCATTTTTCTGATCTTTTTAGCTTTTTTGTTGCCTGGACCATCATATATTTATGTATTTCCATTAACATTGAGATTTGAATTAGCATGCTTGGATACACCAATATTGGATTTTGGGGTTGAGGTTGTTTCTGGTGAAGAATAAGTAGACGGGGACCCTTGAGAAACGTTTACCGTCTCGTAAGGGGATTGCTTTGGTATTGTTGTAGCAAAAATATTCTTACAACACTCCTCGAGATTTGTATTGAAAGATAAAATCTTAACCGTCAGATGAATTAAAATTTGTACCTGACGGATAAAATGTAGGCCGTTAGATGATTCACAATATTCATCGAGATGCGTTATTGATGATGAAGAGATTCCAGCTCAGATCACCAATGACTTTATCTATCTAGGAATTGTTGATGAATGAAGAAGGGGAGTACCCGCAGGGACACTTCGATGCCTCAATGAGTAAAAGCTCTAAGCAGGTTTTTGTGGAAAGAAAATGATTAGATAATTTGTACATTTCTAGTTGAAATTCCTCCTCTATTTGTATGTTATAGAGGGTATGTATCCAGTCAATTATCTATCTGGATTCATCTTGATTATGTACCTGGACCAAATGCTCTCCAGGTTCATCCTTATTTATAATTAGAGTTATGTATCTAGATAGTACAAATGTATTTAGTTCAATAATAAATATTTATTCATCCCCTTTTTCTAGGGTGACCAGATTAATTAATATATTTGGACTAAATATATACCTAGATTAACTCTAACCGTCAGGTTTGAATATATATCTGGTCTCACCAGCAACAAATTCACCCATTTTTTAAGGATACAATGAATCTGGTCATCATTTATATAAAAGTTAGCAGATTAGGTTACTAACCCTTCATGGGCTTAGAATTCAACCCATAACCCAATTAAATATTCTGTTTAAGGATAATAGGCTGAAGATCTTATCAAGCCCACTTTATATTTATATGGTCCAAACATCGTCCCCTCTTAATTCCCAACTTGTTGGTAGGTTAAGAAGAGTTCGATGGATCAATTTTTTCATAACTTTATTCATACGCCCCCAAGCTACGTGTCGAAGCGACAACGTAGCTCGCTTACGAACAAGATTGCACTTAGAATTGTAATTTATCGCAAGTTGTGCGGAATTGATGACGTCGAGGCATATTTATTGTTGGAGTGATGCTTGACATATAATTCCTTCTTCCGGATAACATATCATTTTTTTTAGTTGAAAACCACATATGCCGCCGTTTGAAGGAACAATCCACATTGTATCATGTTTTTGATCCATACGTAACATTAATTCTCTTTGATTTGCTTTTTAAAATGCAACAACTCCAATCTATATATGAAATGGGTTCCTAGCATCCGTCAACATCATTTATAATTATATACATGTCCATCCGTGTAAATTACCACGTCAACAACTTTCCATTTCGTTACTCACGTCTTACTTTATACTTGAAAAAGTCTTTTATTTCACTTATACTTGAAAAAGTAAAAGGAATAAATAAAAATAACTTGTCCCACATGTTCCATTTTTTTTTCTCTTTTTTCTGTTTTTCTATACTTCCTCCGTTTCTGAATAAGAGTTACTATCACTTTTTTTCATTTTAACCTATTTTTAGACTAAAATAAAAAAAAGGATAGTAACATTTTTGTTAAAATGGAGATAGTATTATTTATTTTCACTTTAAAATAAAAACAACGTATTATTCTGTTTTCATATGACGTGTTATATTAAAGGTGGTGCAGCTGGGACCCATAATAGTGCCAAATACTTTTTTTCTCTTAATAATTGTTGAACAATTTCAACAAAAAGGACGTGGTCCCCAATAGAAAAAAAGTCATATATTAAATTTCCTTGGAACTGTATTTGTAACTTATCTACTCCTTTCAAATACGAATTTAACATTTATCCCAAGTAAAAATCTCAATGTAAATACTATTGATAGTGACTTTTGGAGATATTATTGGTTTAGCTCTTAACTTTACTCTTTCATACCTCATAGTTGATAGTGATAGTGACGCGAGGTGAGAGAAATGTATTTAGCTTATATTTTTTTTATTAACATAATTATACCAAAACAGATGAAAACTTTCCAACTTTTTCCTGCTGTTAGTCAAGCTTACCAACTTTATTTTACTTGATACAATATCACCATTTCATCCAACATACTTTTTATATTGTATTCAATTGGATCTGTAGCTTAGTCTTGCCTTGCATATTCTATATTCAATTAGATTGGCACAACCACATCACGTCAACCAGTCCGTGCATGTTAGTGATAAGTGCATAATTTATACATTTTGAGTATCATTTCTGTATATTTATTTGCTATATTTTATGTGAATTACTGTGTGTTAGTATTACTTTTCTAGTTTATGTGTTTTATTAGGTTACGTCTCTGAAACAAGTAAACTTGAGCCTTACAAGAGAAGAATTTCCAAAGACCCAGAGGGACTCAGTCTATTCCAGGATTTCTACCCTCCATCTTGTATATAATTTGATTACGCATCCAACGGCGAAAGAACGAGGTCATTCTGACTTCGTATGAGAAAGTTATGAACGAAACAAGAATAAAGGGAAAAATGTTCATTTCAAAGTGACCGGATATTTACACCCAGTCGTAGGTTAAGGGGTAGCCAATATTACTTCAACTGTCAGTTTCGTGAGACTGACAGTTGATTGGGTACTGTTAATGGCACCAGCCATTCCGTTCAGGGCTGCCAAGTTTTTGAATATAACCAAAGGCACCAGCTTGAGCGATTAGGGCCACTTCTTCTTCTCCACGAACAAAGCAGTGATGATGTTGCTGTGATGATCATGATTGTGATGATAATTCTTGGTTAAAGGGATTTGAAGATGAGATGTATCAGTGGAGTTAGAGAGGTTATTATGAAGAGAGTCTGATGGCTGCCATGGGTTAGAAGAATTAAAGAAAAGAAAGTGTGGTGATGGATGTGTTGTTCGATAGTGTATGGGTGTTGCTGATGGACTCGAGTTTTTGAAGGTGCAGCTGTGAATGGTGGAACTTGAATCTGATGGTGACTTTAACAACAGCAAGTGCTCGGTGATGACTAAAGAATGAGGTTCAAGTTGAGAAAGAAGCCAGCAGGATTATGGTGGTCTGTGAGGTTGGTTTATGGCAGTTGATATGATGAGCTCAAGTTGAATGGTGAAGCTGTGATAATGGGCAAGGAAGAATCGAAGTGACAGCTGTAACAAAGAAGAGAAGAAAGAAATCAGGGATGAAGAAGAGGTCGATCATAGAAATGATGGAGAAAAAGATAGGGAATGTGAGCCCTAGTAGCAGTCGATGATCATTTGTGGTATCTGTTGGTGCTCGTGAACAATGGCTTTTAATGAGATGATGGAGCTGAACTCGAGAGACATGACTGGACGCTGTAGAAGATGGTTGTTGTGATTGAATAGAAGAAACAATTGGAAGTGGAAGGTGAACAGCATAAGGTGGGAAGTGCTGTTGGTTATGGTTCATGGAAGTGATGTCTTGATGGCTGTGAGGGATTCAACAGACTTGAGCGACAAGCTAGGGAAAGAAGAGAACGCAGCCGTGATGTACACGGATTTGAGTTGTACACGGATTGGTAACAAGATTCCTAATTTGTTTCTAACTAAGAGAAGCGGCTAGTGGTTTCTATAAATAGAGACTCCCTCATATACAAAGAGACATCCCTCACATACGTATACAGAAAACCTCCCGAGACAGAAAATAGAGGGACACTAGACAGATACAGAGACCTTCACAGACGGACAGAAGTAGAGCTTCACGAACAGGGATCAAGGGTTAGTTTGTTTTCTTTTCTTAATTAATTTTTATGGCTTTTGAGAAAGCCATGTTGGTCTAATTCCCTTGTTAGGGCGAAAGGATGAACTTGTAGAGATGGTTTTATTTGTGTTTCGAAACTAGGGTTATTTACTGTATGAACTAAATATTATTAATTTGTCTCTCTCTCAGCGTTTTACCGTCTCGATGATTTTTCATGTTCTATGCCACGTATAGTTCATTGTTTGATTAGTAGAAGGACTCGTTGAAACCTTGTATGAAATTGTTTTATGAATATTCTTTGACTTTTTATGCCCCGTATACTTAGTACTTGAAAATTCTACTTTAGGTTGAGAACAAACAATTCTTTTTGAAATAGAGACCCTATTTGACGAACACAATTAAACCCTAATTTACAATGGATTCCTGAACCTTAACGTTTTCCTCTTATTGTTTTCAAACTTTATTAAATAATTTTAATTAATTAGTTAATTTAATTCTTTATAAAAATAAAACCTAAAAAAAAAAAAAAAATTTAATCCAAACTCCTTGTGGTAACGAACCGTATTTGCTATTGTCTACATCTTTTGACACTGTGCGCTTGCGGTAAAACAAAGTCGGTTTTCCGACGCATCAAGTTTTTAGCGCCACTGCCGGGGAGTTGTTTTTTTTTTTTCAATTAGATTGTTTTTTTTTTTAGGTTAGATTTTATTTTTAGATTTTTGTTCGATTTTACGCTTTTTTGTATTTATCTTCTGCTGCAGGTTTTGGGAATGGAAACGAAAAGAAATTGAGCCAAAGATTTTGGTAATTAAAAGCCTTGGAGTAAAGTTAAAGCTGAACGAACGTAGAAGAAGACAAATAGTTAATTTTTACTTTTTAGGATTTTTATTAGTTAATTTAATTTAGAAAACTGTATTAGGAAATTTTTGATTATTTTTGTAATTTTCTTTTAGTTTTGGACATTACGACATTATTATTATTTTTAAACCCTACGGAAGGGTACTATTAAATATAAACTGCACAGAGAAGGACGACAATTACGATATTGTCTCGGCCCCTTGGGTTCGTACACTGACACAGGAGTCAGTGGCCTGAGTCGACTTCAACGGTTCATCCCCCCGTCTGCTACGGGAGGTAAGATTCGATCAACCCACGAATCCCTTGCAAGTGGGTTTACTGTATTCCTTCGTGTGCATATATGTTGAGGACCTGAATACGGATTTACTTTTCTAGTAAAGGGAAAGAACTGGCCATATAAGATAAGGACTCGGATTTCATCACCGTTTCCTTCTTGCCCGCTTTAGGAACACGTTATCGAACGCGAACCTAAACCTTAAAATTTTGACTAGAAAGAGACTGATAGGGTAACGAGCTTAAAGGAAACTCGTTCAAAAGGACTGTATTGGTTACTTTGTTAGCCTAACTGAAGTTCAGGAAGATTATTTTAAGTTGATTAGAGACGCCTTGTAACCCAGGGAAAAGTTGCCAAAGAGACAGGGTTATCAAAGCTCCTTAGAGCTTATCCTGTTTCTCTTCGACTTAATCTAATTCGGATCGTTCTAAGAGGTTTGCTAGAACTGTAACTAGTTGCCTTTCGAAAGAATAGAAGCTGGTCTAGAAACAATCTAAGTGGAACCATCCTGCTTTTTGTTTGCTAGATTCAATAGGTGATTTGGTTGATCAGCCTTGCTTGTGATTGTTTATAAATTATACACACAGGAGGTAAGTAAATATTTGATATTCTCGCAAAAATCTTTTGCAAGGTGAGTTATTGGGTAAATTTTGCTTGGTATTATGGATCCTGATGATTTGGATTCCTTTACTGCATTTTGGAATCGTTCCAAAAGAGACGGGAAAGAGGAGTCATATAATATTTCACTTGGGGAATATGTATACACACCTTTTTATTATCACGAACCTAGGAGAGAAGATTGTGTAAATAATGATTGGAATTATTTTCATGGGTATGATCATTCCGGACCTTGTGAAGGTTATGATTATTACCAACCTTACCCAGGTTATGAGTTACATTATACTAATTCCAATTATTATTCACACACGTATAATTCACAATATGAGAGAGATGATCGATCATACTGTGCACCATCTGCATCACTCTCATCTAAGTTGGAACAATGGAGTCACGACCTGGGAAAATCAATTGAACAGTATTGTCATAATATTGCCAAATCAACTGAACGATCTTCTCAAATACTTTCTGAACTTTTACAACAAGTAAATGATTGTCCTCCTTATAATGATTCGAGTTCTGATTTATATAATTCTCATGATATTAATAATGAAACCGTTAGGAACGATAGACCTTTGTGTTTTGAGAATGATGATGAACTTGACACTTGTGATTATAGGAATGATGACACTGTTATGACATTTGAATCTAGTGTATCTTGTCCAACTCACGATCATATTAATGATGATATGCCTATTCAAAAGGATGAGGTTTGGATTAGAAACCCTATGTATTCAGATGATGATGATTTAGAAGAACCTGTTTATACAGGGGATACTATTGTCGAGTTTAATAACTCAGAGGCATTAGATGTGCAAACTGATATACCTTCTAATCATGTACATTCTGAGATTCCTACTGTTCACCTATAAGAGGATAATAACGATCTAATTAATCATGAAACTGTTTGCATAATTGATGAAATAGTCCATGATACTTATTTGCAGAACCATATAGATGATCCATTAGAGAAATTCCTAGCCCATTGTAGATTTGATATAGACGATGATAGTGTTATTAATGAGGTGAAAACTTTGTTAGATTATGCACCACCTTATCATAAATTAGAAGAAGCAATTGATTATTTTCAAGAGTATGACGATCTAGAAATTAGGGAAATTGTGACTAGTCTATCTAGAGACACCCAAGATTCTAAGTGTGGGGGTGATTATCAATCTCCCTGTACCTTACCTTTGACTCTTAGAAAGGTCCCTATCTTGGGACGTGACATATGCACCTCTACTATTTTGCAAGATCATCTTCACACTATACATCATGAACCTAATGTCCAGAAAGGAGTTCAGTTGTTAGAAACCCATCCTCTGGTCGATGTGGTTTACCTAGGCGATAATACCAAGATTGACTTTGTTTTCCCACCAATATGTTTTCTTCCATATGTGAGAACGTATGAATTTCAAATGTGTCAGTTATTAAGTTTTGGGACTAAGCCTGATTACTTTAGGAGAGTAGAATCGACACATTTGCTTAAGAATGACCATTTTCATAGTAATCAACTGTGTGAGTCAAATCATATTGACTTTGAGGATCCACAATTATTCAGGTTATGATTATGTGCTTCTAAGTTCTTACTTGAATTATTCCAGACTCTACAACCTGACCCTGTTTATCCTATCTACGAGGAAATCTAGCCCAGGAAAATATTTTATCTAGACCCTTTTATCGAGCCTGAACCTGAACCACAGCTAGAAGTAGTTGTCTTAAACAAAAAACTAGATAAGGGTGTGCTCGGTTTGTTCTTTTTCTTGGCTTGTTGCAGTTTCCTTTTCCTGGTGATAGCACTATTTGATCCAGATGAGCCACAGTTGTTCCGGCTATTGCTATATGATACTATCATTTGCTTCATGGGAGTCAACCCATCAGATTTGTTTTTTTCACCTTATCTTTTTAGTTTTTGATTGCTTGTTTTATGCCATTTTAGGAATTCCCATCTTGATTTTACATTGGATGAGTTAGTTACATTGAGGACAATGTAAAGTTTAAGTGTGGGGGAGTGTCAGCATATAGAGTTCTTAAGTATAAACTTTTTAGGTAGATTTTTTTTTAACTTTTTCGAAATTATTTGCATGAAAACCTCCAACTTTTAGATATTTTAGAGTCACTTAGTATACTTCTTGCTAAGTTTACATACGGAGTTCTAACCGAAACAACTGAACTTAGAACTATTATAGAACTATATTCGGAGTGCTTAGTTGTTGAGAGGCTAGAGATGACAAAAATGGACTTAAAATGCCGGTAGATAATACTGTATTAGAGTTGTTGATCATTCAATACCCATGAGTGAGGCACCAAACCTTAAATTTTCCGTTTAGAGTGTTTCATCTGCGCAAATTCCGGGTAGAATGATGAGCTACCTAACCTCGCACCAAGTTCAGCACTACTTTTTGATCTCTTGAGTGCTATTTCTATCAATCATGAGGGTGCCATCAGAATTGCTAACTTTATCTTTTAGTCTTGTTTGCAGTTGGCACCATTCTCTCGACAATAACAGGTCCATAGAAACATATTATCAACTAGTAGAACGTCAAAAATTTGAACAAAATCCGAAGACAGTCAAGATCTAAAAGAAACCGTTTAAGAAAGAGCAAATTTCATATTCAAGTAAAGTAACAATATAATTAACATGTTAAAGACTTATGTACAAAAGCGAAAGAAATCAAAAGATGTGAGTTAGTGAAGTTCAGAATCAAGTGGTAAAGTCTTTATCCCACGGTCGTAGTAACTTCATTACTTATTGTTCAGTTTATATTGTAAAAAAAAAAAAAAAAAAAACGATTATCAGAGGTTTAGTGTAGATTTTCTTTTGTATTCTTTCAATAAGGCCGTGGGGAAGAAGAGATATATAGAGAATTTTTCTATAACAAGAAACTGAGGAAATGAGTTACAAATTGTCAAGGTTCTACGAAATTCAAGAGTTCATCATCTACAGTTGAAGACCGAAGACGTTTCTATTGGATGCTGTGAGAGTGGTGTTGATTGCCGATCGGATGAGAAGGTAAGTAAGCATTCCCATCCTTGCATAGTGGTTGATTTCCTTTATTAGAGGTCACTAGAAAAATAAAAAGGGGTTTTTTTTCTTTCCACTTTCTATGGGATAACATCTTCATATGATTCGGAAGGTTACATTTCCTTCCTACCATTCAATGTGTGTAGGATTTCTATCTTCATTCCTGCCTGCACACATATGTGAACCATAAAGTGCGTCATTTGAGTGTCAAATTCATAAAACCCTACTGGTGAGGCAGAAATATTCGGTCACTCTCGAACCTAGATTCTTTTACATGGTGGTTTTCTCCTAACTCAAGAGTTAAGCATGAGAATAATGTTTTTTATACTTCTAACTTCTTATTGTTAGTGTTCAGAAACTTTATGTCTTCGTAGCTCTTTGGATGCAGGTGTTTTGGAATACTTAGAAGTTGGAGTAGGTTTTGTAGGTAAATCTCTTGTAAACCCTCACGAGACTATAACTCGTCCACTAGGGACACCTAGGGGTTTAAAGGCTTGTTACAGATGCTAAGTGTAACCGTTTCCTCAACGAAAGGGAGTTGTATTTTAGATTAGTTTAGATTTGTAGTTTGCTCGAGGACTAGCAAAAGGCAAGTGTGGGGGAATTTGATAAGTGCATAATTTATACATTTTGAGTATCATTTCCGTATACTTATTTGCTATATTTTATGTGAATTACTGTGTGTTAGTATTACTTTTCTAGTTTATGTGTTTTATTAGGTTACGTCTCTGAAACAAGTAAACTTGAGCCTTACAAGAGAAGAATTTCCAAAGACCCAGAGGGACTCAGTCTATTCCAGGATTTCTTCCCTCCATCTTGTATATAATTTGATTACGAATCCAACGGCGAAAGAACGAGGTCATTCTGACTTCGTATGAGAAAGTTATGAACGAAACAAGAATAAAGGGCAAAATGTTCATTTCAAATTGACCGGATATTTACACCCAGTCGTAGGTTAAGGGGTAGCCAGTATTACTTCAACTGTCAGTTTCGTGAGACTGACAGTTGATTGGGTACTGTTAATGGCACCAGCCATTCCGTTCAGGGCTGCCAAGTTTTTGAATATAACCAAAGGCACCAGCTTGATCGATTAGGGCCACTTCTTCTTCTCCACGAACAAAGCAGTGATGATGTTGATGTGATGATCATGATTGTGATGATGATTCTTGGTTAAAGGGATTTGAAGATGAGATGGATCAGTGGAGTTAGAGAGGTTGTTATGAAGAGAGTCTGATGGCTGGCATGGGTTAGAAGAATTAAAGAAGAGAAAGTGTGGTGATGGCTGTGTTGTTCGATAGTGTATGGGTGTTGCTGATGGACTCGAGTTTTTGAAGGTGTAGCTGTGAATGGTGGAACTTGAATCTGATGATGACTTTAACAACAACAAGTGCTCGGTGATGACCAAGGAATGAGGTTCAAGTTGAGAAAGAAGCCAGCAGGATTATGGAGGTCTGTGAGGTTGGTTTATGACAGTTGATATGATGAGCTCAAGTTGAATGGTGAAGCTGTGATAATGGGCAAGGAAGAATCGAAGTGGCAGTTGTAACAAAGAAGAGAAGAAAGAAATCAGGGATGAAGAAGAGGTCGATCATAGAAATGATGGAGAAAAAGATAGGGAATGTGAGCCCTAGTTGCAGTCGATGATCATTTGTGGTATCTGTTGGTGCTCGTGAACAATGGCTTTTAATGAGATGATGGAGCTGAACTCGAGAGACATGACTGGACGCTGTAGAAGATGGTTGCT
Organism: Papaver californicum; assembly: GCA_023531435.1. Classification (NCBI taxonomy): domain Eukaryota; kingdom Viridiplantae; phylum Streptophyta; class Magnoliopsida; order Ranunculales; family Papaveraceae; genus Papaver; species Papaver californicum. The sequence continues at coordinate 2,046,168 of JAJJMC010030606.1, forward strand.
GTGATTGAATAGAAGAAACAATTGGAAGTGGAAGGTGAATAACATAAGATGGGAAGTGCTGTTGGTTATGGTTCATGGAAGTGATGTCTTGATGGCTGTGAGGGATTCAACAGACTTGAGTGACAAGCTAGGGAAAGAAGAGAACTCAGCCGTGATGTACACGGATTTGAGTTGTACACGGATTGGTAACAAGATTCCTAATTTGTTTCTAACTAAGAGAAGCGGCTAGTGGTTTCTATAAATAGAGACTCCCTCATATACAAAGAGACATCCCTCACATACGTATACAGAAAACCTCCCGAGACAGAAAATAGAGGGACACTAGACAGATACAAAGACCTTCACAGACGGACAGAAGTAGAGCTTCACGAACAGGGATCAAGGGTTAGTTTGTTTTCTTTTCTTAATTAATTTTTATGGCTTTTGAGAAAGCCATGTTGGGCTAATTCCCTTATTAGGGCGAAAGGATGAACTTGTAGAGATGGTTTTATTTGTGTTTCGAAACTAGGGTTATTTACTGTATGAACTAAATATTATTAATTTGTTTCTCTCTCAGCGTTTTACCGTCTCGATGATTTTTCATGTTCTATGCCACGTATAGTTCATTGTTTGATTAGTAGAAGGACTCGTTGAAACCTTGTATGAAATTGTTTTATGAATATTCTTTGACTTTTTATGCCCCGTATACTTAGTACTTGGAAATTATACTTTAGGTTGAGAACAAACAATTCTTTTTGAAATCGAGACCCTATGTGACGAACACAATTAAACCCTAATTTACAACGGATTCCTGGAACCTTAACGTTTTCCTCTTATTGTTTTCAAACTTTATTAAATAATTTTAATTCATTAGTTAATTTAATTCTTTATAAAAATAAAACCTAAAAAAAATATTTTTTAATCCAAACTCCTTGTGGGAACGAACCGTATTTGCTATTGTCTACATCTTTCGACACTGTGCGCTTGCGGTAAAACAAAGTCGGTTTTCCGATGCATCAGTTAGCTGATTTTTTTATATGAATTAATTAATTCTCCTCTGAATATTTCGCAGATGACCTACGAAAAATACGCATTGGCTCATGAAAACACCTCCAGGGCGAATAGACGTAAGGTTATTCCGAAGAGAACAGTCAGGATGTCGGTAAAACCTGTAAATCTGTTTTCATCTTTGAATGAAATCGTCATAAATGCTCTTAATGATTCGACTGAGTCTTCTTCAAGATTAAAACCTACTTCCCCAGCATGCACCCCTATGTCTCCTTACAAGAGGTCTCCGAATAAATTGTTTGTTGAAATAACTCCTGCTAATGTTCTTCCAGATTTCATGGAAACACCTGTCAAGCTGAATGGTGTCCGAATCAACGAGGATGACTCAACCATTTTTGACCCTGATGTCACTAAGGGTTTAGCAGATGGTTATCTCCTACCCAAAGATCGTCAAGCCCATGCCTAGATTACTGATCAGGCATAAATACTGGACATTTGTAATATGAATTCGCCTCTTATTTTTACTCGATCGTGCGAATCAAGTACTGAAATTTGCCATAGATGAGCGGGACATGATGATTTGAGATTGCTCGCCTTCGTTCTGAAATAGCTTTTTAGGATCTGGAGATTGAAGACCTTAAAGCCGATTTGGAGGAGTATCATTGAAGAAGAGCACAAATGTCTTTATTTAATTTTTCGAAGCATTATTTTATTTTCATTCATTGATTCATTTTTTTTTTTAGTTTTTTCCTTAGAAATCTTTATTGAAATAATACTTTCTTGTTGCATATACTATTTTTTGGTTGTGCAACCTTTTCAATTTAAAATTCTCATTACCCTGAGAAGGGGTTCCATTGCCCATGAAACCAGGTTCTTGCTCATTTTAAGCCTGCGCTAATATTAATTATTCGCGCAAGATTTGACTAAGATCGTGCGAGGATTTTTTTGTTGTTGAAATAATCCCTTTAATCAAAGACAAATTGGTTTAACTCTCATTGCCCTGAGATGGGGTTCCATTGTCCATGAAACAAGGTCCTTGTTATTCTTGAGCCTGCGCTAAACCGGTTTAGCTTGCTCTCAAATTTGTGCAAGTATTGGCTATGACCATGCAAGGAATTATATATATATATATATATATTTCCTCTAATCAAAGCCAAGTTGGGATCGGTGCTAGCTATGCGAGAGTTATTTTTTAACAACTCTGAAAAGTATGCCTGAAGTGTGTGACCGATCCTAGCTATGCGAGTGTCATTCCTAAATGACTCTGGCTAGTACCGAAGTTTACGTATTACTAAAGTAAAAAATAACTTCTAACAATTAGAGTAAATCGTTTAGGCTTACCTCATGAGATATGTATTTCCTAATTCTGAGAATATAAGCATCATGCTTCTATCATCACCTTCATATACTTTGACCTTCCCGTCACGGACAACCATTCGCATTACTTTAATTATGGGTGTGAACTCGTAAAAGAAATCATTTATTATTGGAAAATGATTATTACATTAATGGTAGAATTTTTCAAATTGAAAGAATTCCATGGTTTTGGTTCCATATGGTCATTAAACTTTCTCAGCTAGTATGCCCTGCCGCCATAAAGCATATCGATGAGGTATGACCCTTCCCAATCAGAACTCAACTTTCCACTGTTGGGATCAAGTGTGCTAGGCCTGGTCTTGCGTATCACCTGTTCGCCTAGATGGAATACCCGTTCTCGAACTTTTTTGTTATATTGGAACTTCATGGACTGCTGATAGATAGCTAATCTCCTTGATGCTTCTTCTCAAACATCTTCAAGAAATTCTTTATCTCTTGATAAGATTTCTGAATTTTGGCCCGAACGTTCCACGAGAGTTTTTGTGGTATGAACAAGCAATTCTACCGGAGCCACAACTTCCACTCCGTAATCCAACGTAAATGGTGTAAATCTTGTTGATCGCCTTCGTGTTGTTCTGTATGCCCATAAGACTCCGGACAAGAACTCCGTCCATCTTCCTTTAGCTTTATCGAGAGTTCGTTTGAGGTTGTCTAAGATTACCCGATTGGTTGCTTCAGCTTGCCCGTTACTCTGCGCGTAACAGAGGGTGGAAAAATTGTGTTTGATATGCAATCCTTTACAAAGGAGTTTGATCGTTTTCAGGTCAAATTGTTTCCCATTGTCAGATATGATAGTCGCCGGCACGCCAAATCTGCATATTATGTTCTCCCAAATAAACTTCCTAACATGAACTGCCTCAGTTCATGCCAAAGCTACCGCTTTTACCCACTTGGTGAAATAGTCAGTTGCTGCTAACAAATATTTTGACGCCCCCAGGTGCGGCAAGAAACAGACCAACAATATCCAATCCACATTTACTGAAGGGCCACAGACTCATGACTGGGTAAAGCTCGTTTGTTGGTCGTTTAAGAAGGGGGTCGTTTAGTTGACATGATACACACTTTTTTGCGTTTCTTTTTGCGTCTCTCTGCATGTAAGGCCAGAAGTATTCCTGGGATAATAGCTTATGTGCTAAGCTCCTTCCACTTGAATGATTTCCGTAATATCCCTCTTGTGCCTTTGTCAACAATTGCTTTCCTACATCTGGAGTCACGCAACACAAGTATGGTTCCATTGCAATTGGTTTCTTGTAGAGTTCATATTTGATTAATACGTACCTCCATGCATTTTTTGATACCTTTATAGCTTGATATTTATCTTCGGGAAGTTCTTGAGCTTGTAGGTAACGAATATATGGCAACCTCCAGTCTTCACGTTGATTTTCCTCTTCAATATCCATTAGATCATTATACCCTTCTTCTCATGAATCAGCTTGCATAGACCCACTGTCGCTTTCATTAGTGCATACGAGATTCGTTATAGGATGAGTTTCGTGAATGCTAGGAAATTCTTGGAAATCAACGATGATGTACCTCGTGGTATCTGACTCTACAGCTGATGACATGTATGCAAGGGCGTCCATATGCCTATTTTCACCCCTCGGTTTCTGCTCGATACTAAAAACTTTAAACTTCTTTGCCAATTCGGTCATGCGTTCGAGATACGATGCCAATTTTTTATTTTTCGCCTTGTACGATCCGGTAAACCGATGCACCACTATCCTTGAGTCGGTTGTCAGTTTCACTTTTCGTGCTCCAAGGTGCAACACAGTTTTTAGGTTAGATATTGCTGTTTCATACTCGGCTTGATTATTGGAGGCTGTGAATCCTAATAGGATAGCTTTCTCCATCTGCAACCCGTATAAAGAGACTAATACACATCCAACACTTGCTCCATTGATGTTTGATGATCGGTCAGTGTATAACTTCCAAACTCTATCATCATCTTCCAATAATTCTTTTGGGTCCATAAAATTAGCCGGTATGTTTCTTTCGTTGTGTTTTGACCGTCTTCGTATACTCCCTTGGTAAAGGAATCAGATTATCCTCTCCTTCTTGTAGTATTTTTTCGTCTGTTGTAGATGAGATGTCATCTACTGGAAAGTCTTCCATCAATGATGCCAGCGCATGCCCCTTTTCAGCTTTCCTTGGGTCGTAAATTATCCCATAAGCGCCTAGATAGGTTGCCCATGTAGCCATCCTGCTTGAATCATCTGCTTCTGCAAGAACTTTTCTTAAAGGGTATTTTGTATACACCACAATTTGTTGTCCTCCTTCGAAGTAAGGCTTCAGACGTCTTGCTGCGTGCATCAGAGCTAAAGCTACTTTCTTGATATTTGAGTAGCTTGTATCCACCTCCGTTAGGGATTTTCTAACGAAGTAGACATGTTTCTCATCAGGTTCAAGTACAAATAACACTGCACTTACGGCATAATCGCTTGCATCAAGGTAAATATAAATGGATTGACCCATTCTTGGACTTGAAAGAACGGGAGGTGAAGTTAAGTACCTTTTGACTTCATTGGAAGCACGTTCGCAATCTTCATTCCATCCAAACTTTCTTCCTTCTTCAGGATTCGAAAGAACGGTTTGCATTTATCAGAAGCTCGCGAGATGAATTGATTGAGAGCGGCCAATCTCCCAGTAAGTTTTTGTACTTTTTTCTTGTTTTTCTGCGATGGCATATCGAGTATTGCTCTGATCTAAGAGATAAAATAGCTTTTGTCGGATTTTACCACCATATCATCGATGTAAACTTCTATAGTCTTCTCTATCATGTCTTTGAATATTTCGTTCACCAGACGCTGATAAGTTTCCCCTGCATTTTTTAGAACGAATGGCATGAAGACATAACAGTAAACGCCTTTATTAGTAGTGAATGCAGTGTGTTGTTGATCATCTTTATGTAATGGTATATGGTTATAACCAGAATATCCGTCCATAAAAGACAACCTATCATACCCTAATGTACCGTCGAACAAGTCTGGGATTCTGGGAAATGGATATGGATCACTTGGGCATGCTTTATTTAAGTTTATAAAATCAATACACACTCTAAGTTTGCCGTTCTTCTTCGGAACCAGAACAATGTTTTCCAACCACTTTGGGTATCACAGTGGTCTGATAATGCATGCTTCTAACATTCTTTCGATCTCTTCTGCTACCTTTGCTTTACAATTGGAGCCATCTTGCGTGGTTCCTGCCTTAATGTTTTGTAATTTTTGCGGATATCTCACCGATGACAAACAATTGTGGGGTCGATTCCCGGCATATCCTTTAAGATCCAAGCAAATACATCTTTATTTTCTTTCAAAAGAGCAATTGGATTTTCACGTTCATCTTCTGGCAGTTCTGCTCTGATAAATGTAGTATGCTCCTCTTGATTCCCAATTTGCACCTCTATCAACTTTTCGATCGTCGGTAGTCCTTCTTTCCCTATTTCCTGGTAGGTGACTGGGAAATATTGTGGTTGATATAGATTTTTCTCGACTTGGAGTATCTTGCAGCCTTTTACTTCAAATTTCCGGTATTCTTCCATTGCGTTTTTATGACACTTGTGAGATGCTACTTGATCGCTTCTAACCTTTACTACTCCTGTTGGTGTGCAAAATTTCAAACACTGATGAATTGTGGAAGTTACTACTTCCATGGAATTAAACAGTTATGGTCAAACTAACTCTTCTTACTGCAGTCGCAATTTCGCCACTGAAACTGACAATCGGATTATCATTAGCTTCGACTTGCCAGGCTTATCGAGAAATAAGCTCCTGAAAATATGACGCTTATTGAGCTTCCAGTATCGATCAGGACACGCCGTACCTTATATATTCCGATGAGGGCGAGGATAACAATTGCATCATTATGTGGACGATAAACAACGTCAAAGTCGGCATTTGTAAATGATATCTCCGTCTTCCCTCCTCCCACAGTCTCAGTTCCAATTAGATTGATATAATCCACCTTATTCAATATTCTCCAATCCTGTATTTCTCGTATATTCAGGAGTGCAGCATTTTTCTAGGCTTTTCTTGAAGCTGAATTGATTCTCGCGTGGCTTACCAGGATTTTCCGTAGATTTAGTGCGTTAACCCGTGATAGATCTCTTTTCACGTACTGTTGAAGCTTCCCTTCGTCGAGAATTTTCTGGATCCCAGACGCTAGCGTTCAGCATGTGTCTATGGTATGCCTGTGATAATTAGATAAACACAATACTTGCTTTTGACTCTCTTGCCTTTGGTATCTTCGAATAACGATCTTGGGATAGACATCAAATCTTTGATTTTCCTATGAAGTTCTCCTAATCCAATATTGACACTTGGAAACTTTACTCATTCCTTTCTTTGACTCCTTTTGAACTCTTCAGTTTCTTCGTGTCGGCTTTTCGAACTGTCATGATTTTTCTTCCTTGAGTCGTCCTCCGGGTAATGTTTTGCTTTGGATAACATCTCTGTTGTTGACCCTTTCATCCTTGACAACTTCGTTCTTTATCCTTTTCCGCCCTTGCATAGCTATCTGCCATTGCATACAATTCTTTGAGGTTTCTAACCGGTTGCACGGTTAAGGAATTGAACACCCCAAATTCATCATGAGGCAAGGCATTCTTGTATGCTTCAATGATGAGTCCATCATCAACCGTGCCGACTCTCTGAATTCTTGATGGAACCGCTGGTTAAAAGTTGCTAGACTTTTGTTTGTTTCTTTGCATAGTCCAAACAGATGACTGCTTCCCTTTTTGCTTCCAAGATTGATCTTTTACTGCTCAAAAAAATTCATCTGACAACATTCCGAAGTTCACAATTGAATTTGACTCTAGATGAGAGAACCGATTCAAAGCCTTACATGTTAGTGTTACAGGAAAGGTTCTGCATAATAACTCATCATTGTATCCCCATAGGATCATCGAATCTTGGAAATGTTGAACATGTTCCACATAGATCATCGCTTTTTCGTCGAATAGCTCATTGAATGTTGGACAAAATTTGATGGAGGACGAAACCGCCTTATCTCATCGATTAAAGGTGAGTCCATCGGTCTTTTTATTGCTAGAACTTCTAGCCTCTCTTCTCTGGATTGTTTTTGAGCTAGCATTTGTTCGGTCATCTTGTTCAGCTTTCTTTTATTGAGTTCTTCGATATGCTACGAATCTCCTTCAGTTTGTCGGCGGATTCGTTCATTTCTGACTAACTCTTTGTTCTGCCTAGATTTTTCTTTCTCATGTTTATGTTTCTTTGATCGTCAATTTCCGTCGTAGTACTTCTTCTGCTTCCGTTTGTCGAGTTACTCCTTTCTCCTTCACTTTTCGAGGTATTCATTCCGTTTTTGCATGTTGTTTTTCCAATGGCTAGGTCCAGATTGCGTTCCACTTCTTCGACGAAGCGATTCCTGAGCGGTCATTCGACATCCGATATTCAATATCTTTCCTTTCAGATGATCTATCTCTCTGATCGTGACCATTCTGCACCTGTCGCGCCCGCCAAAAGATGTTGTAGCAAAAATATTCCTACAACACACCTCGAAATTTGTATTGAAAGATAAAATCTTAACCATCAGATGAATTAAAATTTATATCTAATTGATGAAATATGAATCGTTAGATGATTCACAATATTCTTTGAGATGTGTTCTTGATGATAAAGATATTCCAGCTCAGTTCACCAATGATTTTAGCTCCTTAGAAATTGTTGATGAATGAAGAAGGGGGGTACCTGTAGGGACACTTTGATGGCTCAATGAGTAAGCGCTCTAAACAGGTTATTGTGGAGAGAATATGATTAGAAAAATTGTACATTTCTAGTTGAAATTCCTCCTCTATTTATATGTTGTAGAGGGTATGTATCCAGTCAATTATCTATCTTGATTCATTTTGATTATGTACCTGGACCAAATGCTCTCCAGGTTCATCCTTATTTGTTATTATAATTATGTATCTAGATAGTATAAATGTATTTAGTCCAATAATAAATCTTTATTCATCCCCTCTTTTTAGTGTGACCAGATTAATTAGTATATTTGGAATAAATATATACCTGGATTAACTCTAACCTCAGGTTTGAATATATACCTGGTCTCACCAGCAACAAATTCACCCTTTTTTTAAGGATACAATGAATGTGGTCATCATTTATATAAAAGTTAGCAGATTAGTTTATTAACCCTTCATGGACTTAGACTTCAAACCATAACCCAATTCAATATTTAATTTAAGTCTAATGGGATGAAGATCTTATCAAGCCCACTTCATATTTATATGGTCCAAACAGGTACTTAATATCCATTCAACAGGTCGGGGGTTAAATCAGTTTAGGATTTTGAGGATCTGGAAACATTCTTCTTGTTTGAAACCCGAACCATCTTTGAGTTTCCATGCCTCTTGAGTTTTTCGTATCTTGAGTTTCAACATTTAAAAATTAGTGATTACAATAACTTGATAAAAGGGTTAAAAATTAATTAAACAATTTGCAACTAAATTACTATATCGGCTTCTTGATATGATTTATAAAAGTGGTAAAAAGATTTGTTCACTCAGACTTATTTAGATTTGATTTAGACCTAATTCTAATTGTAAATTAGCAAATATTTAAAAGATGATAACAATATTGAGAGAATCTGGGACTCAGGATTCCACCATTTTTCATATTCATGTGATTCATATATTAATTCTAGACAATTATAGCTCATATAAAAGTATTGACTCTGATTCTTTGCCAAAAATAGATTCTTAAAACATTGATTGTAAATCCTAAGCATGGACCATCAAAACACTTAAGCTAAGCATGATCCATCAAATTAAATGACAACAAATATTAAGAAAAATCATAAATCAAATTAAATTTATGTAAAAAGTCATAAAAGAATTAATTATAATTACCACAATCATGAAACATGGCTTCCTCCATTGTCCTAGTGATGGGGTTTAGCTCATCATGTTCAAAACACTCTCAAAGGATATAAACATGGCTTAAAAGTGCTCGAGAAGAAAAAAAAATACAAGAAAGAAATAACCAACTGAGTAGAATGATTAAAATGATTTAATGAATAACTGACTCCTAGCAGTGAAAAAAACATACTTAAAGTGTATTAAAACCCTTAACTGTTGCAAGAACTATTCACAAAACTGTTATAAAAAGTGTTGAAATTAAAAGAAAAGACAACGGAAATAATGATATTTTTGAGGAGCCTTATGTTCTTCCTCTTATTCTTCCTTTCTTCACGAGCAGAGTTGCAGAATTTTTGCAGAGATTTTTTTTTAGCTTTCTAGCAGAAGCCAGCCCCCCTTTCTGATGCTAACCCTCGACCTCTATTTATACTAGAACAACAAATCTCGTAAATAACTCTTCCAAATCCTTGAATATCTTCTCCAAATCTTCTCTTTTTAATGAAAATAATCCTGACCATATTTTTTCGATATGATTTTTGGCCAAAATGTGTGATGCTTTTTCCTTATCAAAAACTCGACACAAAATCTCATAGGGTATTTCCCATGTTTCAAATTAACCCCCAAATATCTTTCTTCCTTGTTTTATTTGACGTGAGAGAATATCTCACGAGTTTTGGGATCAAGTTGTGCTTAAGAGTTGTACAACTCTTGTATATAAAGCATGAGAATATATTTGTCTTAAAAGCCTTAAAAATTCTAAAAAAATCAATTGCGAAATCACGCAAAAGCTTCCCAGACTGAGAGAGACATTATCCCTTCAATTTTTGAATTTGAAAGAGAGTGGGTTCCTTTAGAGGTATGGGTGCCTTTAGAAAATTCCTTGGATGCTTTATCCAAAAATATAGTGCTTTTAACACATTTTAGCCAATTTTCACATGATTATTTATTCTTCCAAAAACCCTACAAACACAATAAAATAATAATATTAATACAGAACTGAGTAATAACATTATAAATATGAGATTAAATAAGACACATAGATGTGTATCAAATACCCCCAAACTTATATTTCGCACAATAGTTGGCATACTCTTCCAAATTTTCTATTTCATTTGAAGGAAAACTTTGTAGTCATATTACAAAAATGCTCACTGACGAGTCCAAAACTCACAGTCCCTAGTGTTTTCTCGGAACTTGCTCTGATACCATTTGTCACGGACCAGAAAATTCCGCCCCCAGCGCGTTGCGCTGGGCAGGCCAGAACACCCCGATGCGCGATTAAAAAGAGAGTAACTGGACCTTAGAGCTTAACTTCTCGTTGGAAAGTGCAGGTAGATTTTTGCTTTCCAAGCATGTCTTGTAAACATTATACTCAAAACATAGATCCCTCATCATTCAAGCTACGTTTAAAGAGTTCCCACCTCACTCTTGTTCCACTAAGGGTGTAAGGCCATAAAAGAGAATGGTGAATGCCTTTGGAAAACATCACATACTTACGAGCTTTGTCCAGGCCTAACCCATGCCTTGGACTAGCATACCATTCCAACTTACCCTTATTATACTAAGGATTGAAAACTATACAAGAGAATGGGAATGCCTTTGGCAAGCATCACATAATTACGATCATTTTCCAGGCCTAACTCGTGCCTTGGACCAGCACCTAGGCTATTTCAAGCCTAATCTTCCGCTTCATCCATTCTGCTTCGACCATGCGCTGGAGCCTGCACTGATCTTGTTCTTGCCAAAGGTGCAACATCCAGGAACACCATTCCATGATGCAACAGTTGTTAGGAAGTAGAAGAATCCATCCAATGGAATTGCAACTACCTCATCAAGTGTGGCAACAATCATCTCTTTGACTTAGCATTGCCAAGCCAGATGATACGAGTTACCATAATGTCGCAATCACCTCTAAATTAGATGATATGAACGACAAGGTACTGCACCTCAATGCATTTCATTACGGATGCCTACGTACCCAACCCGTACCTTGAAGGGATCAAGCATGACCGTAGTTCATCAAAGGGTCAATTCGAAAGGAACAAGAAACTCAAGTCTATTAGGGCAAAGCCAACATCATTTCCAACTTCATTGCAAGGCCAAATGCCAAGCAAAGCCTAAACCGTATAGGCCGAAGGACTTTTGAAAGGTATGCACTAGCTTGTGCATAACTATCGCTTATTACTTATGCAAATATGCATTCTCGAGTACGTTACACGATTGAATGATGCTTTCGTATAATTCAAGCTTCACGGGCTAAGGTACAAGCATATTGATGCTTATGCATCAAGTATGCTCCAACATATTGGCCACTTCGCATATCTATATGTGCATTACCGCTCATGCACATTCATGCTTCATCGGCTAAGCTACAAGCATATTGATGTTTATGTATCAAGTATGCTCCAACGTATAGGATACATCACATTTATATGTGCATTACCGCTCATGCACATTTAAGCAAATCTCCCTCCTTATATATGTTTTATTCGCATTTCTACAAATATATAAGAATAGGAAGTGACATCCATCGACTGCACAAGGCCGAAAATGAAGTTTTCTTGCCAAAGCCAAACGAAGCATTCTCAGGTAAGCTACAAGTGAAACACGCTAATGCATCACGGTGACGCATTCTTGGCTCGGCGATGCATTCTCAATAATGCATCACGGCATAATAGTGCATTAGCACTATGCTGCTCTCTCTCTTACGCAATATTGGCTTAGTGATGCATTGAATCATGCATCACGGCATAATAGTGCATTAGCACTATGATGCTCTCTCGAATAGCAAAATTGGTCAGTGATGCATTTTCAATCATGCATCACGTTATAATAGTGCATTAGCACTATGATGCACTCTCACTATGCAACATTGGCTTGGTGATGCATTTTCAATCATGCATCACGGCATATTAGTGCATCAGTACTATAATGCCTTCACTTATGCAACTTTGGCTCACTGATGCATTGAATCATGCATCACGGCATAATAGTGCATTAGCACTATGATGCTCTCACTTACGCAACTTCGGCTCAGTGATGCATTGAATCATGCATCACGGCATAATAGTGCCTTAGCACTATAATGCATCCTCGGGTACTCCACATAAGGTCAGTGATGCATTCTCAATCATGCATCACGCGTAATAGGGCCTTAACACAATAATTTGAGGTCAAGGCATCTACACCCTAATGCATATCTAAGTAAGCTTTATAAGCTTAGGATGAAGCTTCATCCCTTTCCATGACACATCCTTAAGAAAGCGTCATGCAAAAATTGCAGGTGTTACACTAGGTGTCCTAGAAGACGGGTGTTGTCTCATGAGGGTTTACAAGAGATATACCCACAAAAACTTTTACTCTAAACCCTAGATACTTGTGAACGATTGAGGGTAGAAACTAAACATGCTATTTAGTTGGATACTAATTCTTTAGCTATAGGAATCGTTACCCTATATGAATCCAATCGTTGTACACGAGTTTGCACTCAAGCGTATTAAAATTCATAGAAAAGAAACCAAACTCTATTCAGATAGTCATACAATGGACCATGATACTCGGAATGTTAGAAACCACAATCACATGAATAAATTAAGAAGATGAATATGGAGATAGAAGTGTGCATATGTTGACTAAGGTGAATGGTGTTTCCCAGAATATCTGTATGAACATCGTGCCAAGATAAACCCTAACAGATTGAGATATGCACCCATTGGTCTGAATCCTAATTTTAGTATTAATTCAACTGGTATATACAAGGGCCCTAACTAGGGCTGCACGTGGCTGGTTCGGTTCGGTTTTTGCCCTAACCATTACCAAAACCGAGAGTCTCGGTTTTTCGGTTTTTGAAAACCGAGTGTCACCATTAAGCTTTTTGGTTCGGTTCGATTTTAACCGTCTCGGTTTCGGTTTTTTCGGTTTCGGTTTCTGTTTTAACCGATTTTTTTTAGATTTTTTTTTTAATAAAACAACCAACTCATGTTCCATTCACACATTATTCCTTCCTAATTCATTTCTACCAAATTTTTTCCTAGATCTTTACTAGAAGAAACATAAACCAAACGAGAACACTAAAATTAAACGATGTAAGATCTAACTACTAATAAGTTGGACTTGCAGAAATTCAGTTCCATGTCATCAACTAATTGGTAAAATCTGGATGAATAATAGTTGATATTTGGCTACGTTCAGTCTCAATTTTATACGTTGTACATCTCATATCACGTAGTAGTTTGAAACTTCAAATGCTTCAGCTTGTTAGCTTATATATGATTATACTAATCCTTTCATCTTTGGAAAACAGAATGTATACCGGAGAAATGGAAATCTATACTACCGTACGAGCACCCAGAAAACACTAGCAAATGAACAGAGTACGAAACCTTTTGGTAGGATTTTAGCCATCATTATGTAATAACCATTTTTTTTAACCATTTCGGAGAGAGGCGCAGGAAGAAAGAATGAAACAAATCTAGGTTTTTTCTTTTTATATATTAGGGTTAGAGATCAACGGCTAAAAACCCTCTGAATCCAATGGCTATTATTAATAGGTTTTTTCGGTTTTTTTGGTTCGGTTCTAGGGTAGGACCGAAACCGAACCAAAAAATTAACCGGTTTTTTTTTCGTAACCGTTCATCACCATTTAGAGGTTCGGTCTTTTTTGGTTCGGTTCGGTACGGTTTTGTCGGTTTTTTATGCAGCCCTAGCCCTAACGGTCAATTTATTGAATATATACTTTATTATTATTATTATTATTATTATTATTATTATTTATTATTGAATGTATCGACAACATGATTGGATCATTTGAATTCAAGCACATGCTCCTTGTCAGCAGATTACATGATAGTTTCGATGGATCATGCACTCCAATCTTGCTTAGGAGACGAAGACAGGAAGAACACACACATATCGTTATCCAAATGCCAATACTCGATTTTTTTTAATGGTCAAGTTCAATTAGAATAATGGGGCTTGATCTCAATCATTAAATCTACATCATCCTGGAGACAACAAGGAAATACTAGTGCCCCACCAAATCACTTAGAGAAATACATAAAGTTGCAAAAATAAAAACATAACATGATATGTGACGACTATCATGTTATTTCTAACACCTGAGCTATGTCCTTTTATGAGTAGACCATTTAGTTGGGTCCCTCAACTCCTACAACCCTGATGTTTATTTTTATCTACTTAGAATGGTTAGTGTTATCCTGAATTTTTCACAAGTTTCTAGGATTTGGAGTTTCATATTGCAACTAAAAGTTTCTCCGATAACCCCAAACTTAAATCTAGCATTGTCCTCCATGTTCTAAAGATGAAATTAAAAGCATGAACAAGGAGAAACTGTTACCACCTTAAAGAAAAGAGTTAAAGAAGGATATTACCATGTCGCATGAGCATGGGTTACCTCCCAGTGAGTGCTAAGTTTAAAGTCTTCAACGAGACATCAAATACCACAAAATGGCTAGTCAACTTTCAAAATCATATACCAATATCCGAAACAATTGTGGGTCAACAATACCAAATAAAGCTGACACAAATATAAGACACCTGTACTGGATCAAACAAATAAAAAAACTGAGCACAACCTTATTTCAAGGTTTCTAAGGTTTTTTTCAAGACAACTAGATTTATATGGGGTGGCCATTTAGGTTCCATATGAGTGTCTAGATAAACAAGTTCATCCGAACGACGAGTCTCTAATTGTTGGATTTCCTCATGGACAGTATCAGGAGGATTGGGTTGTGGAGTCTGAAAAAACTCAAGTAACACCTTAGACATACAAAGCTTGAGTCCCAAGTTATGGACTTCAAATAGGTATACTTGACGATCACAAGAATCATCACTACCCCCAAACTTAGGGTATTCATTACTCACAGATATACCTAAAACTATTGCTTGAATTTCGGGGTCCCCGGAGTTTGAAAAATATTTGAGAGCTTCTTTTAGAGACTGGTCACACATATGATTTAAGAGAATGCTATCATCAAATTTATCTAAGGAATCACCAAAGAAAATTTCATGCAAATGATCCTGAACTAAAGTGCTAATCATATTCACTTCTTCTAAATCATCAATCTCAAAAGGTTGTCTAGTAACATTAAAGACATTTAGTTCAACAGTCATATTACCAAAAGATATGTTCATAAGTCTGGTTCTATAGTTGATGATAACATTAGATGTGGCTAAAAACGGGCGACCTAAAATCACCGGTATTTGAGCATTTTGGTCCTGAACATGCTGGGTATCTAGAACAACAAAATCCATTGAATAAATGAACCTATAATCCTTAATAAGAATATCCTCTATGACACCAAGATGGACTTTGACAGACCTATCTACTAACGGTATTTTTATTTTGGTCGGTTTCAACTTACCAAGACCTAGATGGGTGTACACATGATACGACAGTAAGTTAACACTAGCTCATAATTCAAGCAATGCCTTATCAACCGCATGATTACCGTCACACAATATATGGTGGCGTTTTAGGTTGAAAACAAATGTATTTCAAAATGGTACTTTCAGGTAGGTTCGAGATATCAAGCTCGAACCATACGAGCCTAAACCAAGAAACTGTCGTTCACGTCCTGCTTCGATTACAAAGATGGAAATGATTTGTATACGTTTTAGGGGATGTAAGTAAAGAAGGTTGAGAAAATATTAGTGATGGTGTATGAAGAAGAAAATTGATTCTCTGAGGGGAATCACTAAATCTGTAGGTATTGTTTCTTCAGACTGAGTATCTTGTCTGTCTTTTTGTCTTGTTTCGAATAGATGAAAATCATCTATTTACAGTTCAGAGGAGATATACTGATTTCTCATAAGTCGCGGAAGTTAGAGAGAGATGGATAAGTGATGATTATGGAGATCGTAGTGGGGTGGTGCCCGGAAAGTAGGGAATACCTGTATGACCACTACTCCTTATCCTCTCAACTTCTCTGTAACCGCCCACTTCTTGTTACCTTCTTGTTCATGGAGGTGGTACCACCACCCACGATGTCGTAGACCGCCATACCAATACCCCAGTGAGAATCCCCCCATGTTGTATTTGATATCTCGTGGAAATAGTAGAGTCACATGATTGATAGTCACATGACTTGCTAAGTCAGTGAGACAAGTTGTGTGACTCACATGATTGATAGTCAGACTGATTAGTGTCGAGTCTAGGAAGTTTAATGGTCATGTACTTGTTTGAAATGGCTCAGAAGTGACTTATCATAAGTCTGAGAGGCATTTGAGGCCAAATATTATAGGGGGCTTCTTAAGCAAGAAGACCAGGTATGAGGGACCTGACAGGCTTAGGGACTTGTCATGCCTAGGCCCTGCAAAAGTTAAGGACCTTCTAGGAGATAGAAAGGCGCTGGACAAGGAGACCTAAAGGACGCTGGAACCAGGAAAAGGCCGAGACCAAGAGGAAGTCGAAATCAAGGGGAGGCCGAGACCGAAAGTAGTACGGGACACCAAGATGACGCCGAGACCAAGAAGAGGACGCAGGCTAGGATGAGCTAGATGAGACGCCCTGAATAGGGACATGCTATCCAAGGGAGGCGCTATCAGGGATGCGCTAGGCTAGGGACTTTCCTAGATTAGGGACTTACCTGAATTAGGGACCTGCCCAACTTAGGAACCTGCCTGAATTAGTGACCTTCAGGCAGGGACGTGCCAGGCAAAGTTGCAAGGTCAGGGGCGTTAATGGCTTAGAGGGACGCACACGACCTTGGATGGATGTTCATGGCTTGGAGGGACAAAACACGGCTTTGGCAGAGACGCATACGGCTTGGCAGGGATATTCATGGCCTTGGAAGGACGTGCTAGGCTAGGCTAGCGGCGCATCGGAGAGCCAAGTGCGTGCTGGAGCCAAAGGAGTTGGCATTTTGACGCTAGGGTTATGGTTAGCACTTTTAGTGTAAGGTTGAGGTGCCAAGGTGATGATGCGCTAGCTAAGGCCTCATTAGGCCAAGATGTGCTTTCTATGACCATGTTAGGTTAGGTGGCACTTCTCAGGTGTTAGGGTTAGCGCTTTTAGCGCTAAAATGGCTAACTCGTGCCAAAGCGGTGCTAAGCCAAATAACTAGTGCTAAATTGGTGTTGGTAGGAGAAAAGGATAGTGTTGGCCTAGCTTAGAGGTTCAATGCGTCTTTTATGGCATTGCTTCTTGATTGTGGCGCGTCCGAGAGGAGTGTCCCATTATTTGTGACTTATATTTAAGCAAAATACTATGATACCATATTTAAGCTCAAAGGAGCAATTTGAGAAGAGTTTATTGCGAACGAAACGTGAAGCTAGAGTGTATTTTTGGGTTTAAGCATTAGTTATTCCCGAATTTAATAGATGTTACTAGAACATCGATGCGCACTCAAGACAAGTTCAAGGAATTCAGTCGTGAAATTTTATGAGACTTGAGACTAGTTCGATATGGAATAAATATTGTGAGTATTGAGAAGGCTAAAAGGATAATTTAGAATGTTTGTAGTTGTTTAGAGAAGACTCAAGTTGCTCTATACTAGTGGAAAACTCATCTAGGAGCTTGAAACTTATTTGTAGAGATTATAGAATACATTGTTAGCATATAATGCCTATAGCCTTTTGTAGAGACTGTATCCTCATTTCGCTTGCGGAATATAAGTAGGGATACAATATTTTGTATTTTGATGTGAAGTTATAAGTATGCACACAATTATGCATGGATATTTCTATGTTACTACAACTAGGCAGAAGAGCGATTTTACAATTCTGACCCTAGTCAAAAACTCACCATCTACATTAAGTCCCATGCTTAGTGAAGAACAATAATATTGCACAATAAGCATTAAATGATGACAATATGCATCAATAAGGAACACCATTGGTCAGGGAAGAAACTTGGTTGGCTCTGTCTTATCCGAGATTGAGATATGTGCCCCTTAGCACGAACCTTGGATAAGAATAGTAGGCGCCCTTGTTCTTTCCAGGAATGCCATTTTTCTGTGAGAAAAAGAGGGGATATGGTTGGCGCTTCCTCTATATTTTCTTTCTTTCTAAAATAGGTCCGCCTCATCTCAAATAGAGGATCAAGTCAGCTGGATCGATTCTTCATATATGTGTCCAACAAGAAATATTGTTAGCTTTGTTTCCTCCAGGCAATGTCTTTGATGCAGAGTTAAACCTTAGATTTAAACTTCCTTGTAAGCAAGTAATTGGGTTCTGGTGCTTGTTTAGATTTTGATTATGCAGCAATTAAGTGCTAGTGATAGTGGAAGTAGATGAGAGACAAGATACCTGGAGACGATGCCTTGAGTTGTAGTTAGTAGCAGCAAAGTTGGAAATATTGGAAACCGACAGAAGAAGATGATGGTATATCAAAACTGCAAGTGAGGTTGGCGGTGGAATCCAGTGATCTTGTCGTAGAAAAGTTGATGAGGTCTTCTTAGGAGATGCAGTGCGACCTGACAGGATGGTATATCTGAGAAGATGAAAGTCCATGGGTAGACAAGGTCTCTATAAATCTGAGTCTTCTGAGTCCCGTTTGGAAACCCTATTTTACACACCATTCACTTCCGAAGCCGTTGAAGTTGCATACGATGTCGGATTTTGACATTTGACCCAACTTTTGAAGCCAAAAGACCAAACTATCATATGTAAAAAGAATCACTAGATTCGGAGTTGGATAGGTCAGCCAACCATGTGTAAATATCTTTGATTAGTAATCCTGTGTGAATTTTCAGATCTTGTAGACTTTAGTGTAAGATCCATATTTCCTAACTCAGGTCTCTGTTCTTGTATATCATAGTAGAGACATAGACGAACACTTCTCGTGAAGGATGTTTTGACCCGTTCTTCACCGATTGTTGTCGATTTATGAATTTGTAAATTGAAGAGGTACTGACGGGAGCATCAAGGAATAGAGGAGTGAACCAAGCTGGTTCCTGAATGTGATGTCGTGAGATGTTATCGTTGTAAAAATGCTTGCTTCGTGAGGACGCTAGCTCAGAGAGAAGGACATGTGCTAGAGAGCAAGACAAGTACCAGGAAGCATGATAGTTACCAGGAGACAGAACAGGTACCATGAGACAGGACAAGTACTAGGAAGCATGACAAGCAGCATGAGACGGGACTTGTACCATGAAACATGACAGGTACCAGGTGGACCAGGTGTACGATTTTCTCCATGGTGAGCATATTACTGGATATCCGACTAACAACTTGTAAACCAGTATTCGAGAAGTTGAGAGGAGAAGTCTGAATCTGAGGTGACTATGTCCTTGAAGTTTTAAGCTGGAGATGGTTGTGGTTTCAAGTCTGGTACGTTTCCGACTTTAGAACCATGTGATTGAAGTAAGTAGCATCGACAAGAGTAAGGTTACCATTCTGGATTGATCAGGTAAAAATAGGAGGCTTTCCATTCGTGTGAGTACTGATGTAGAAAAGTTTTGTTGCTTGTATCATTGGTGATCAGACCTTCTAGTTGAGGGATGTTACTGTGTTAAACTTTCAAAAAGTGAAAGAGTCGTCAGTCCCCAAGTGTGATTCACTTGGATCCGCTACCTGGCACAAGATAATTTTTGGTGTCGTCACAGGTCTATGCTTCCAAGAATTTGAGCGGACATGGGAAATCACGAAAGTTGGATCCGTCCTTTGTTGTCGTTGAAATGTTGGGGATGTGATGTGTGTCGTACTATTCCAAAATTATTATTACTTTCTCACTACTTATGATTTATTGTGAAGCAAGGGTAAGAAAGGATCGTTCCCACAGAGAGGTCTGGGTTGTTACTCGGTTTCGAAATCTTATGAAAAACAATGGGGGGATTTTTCAGATTTAATGAAAGTAAATTAAACTAATTAAGAAAGCTAAGAAATTGTAGAAAAGAATCAAAGAGTTGAGAATATTAGTCAAGGTTTCGTTTTCATTCACAAACAAGCTCTTGTACTAACAATTAGAATTGATATTTAATCTCGTTTTATCAAAATCCCTAGAATACCTTGATGCAAGAATATCTCGTAAATTTTCTTAAGTCATCAACAAACACATTTAAAGATGCGAATATGAATTCTACAAAGAGAACAACCTAACGTGTAAAAAGCATTAATCAAGTTTAATTACCGATGAACATTAAGATTCATGAAATTAGGCTAATCAATGTAATTGAACGTGGAAAGCGCACTAATTCAATTTAACAAAGGTTATGATTCACATGTGAGTACTAGGATGCATCACTACAAGAAATAATCACACTATGCTACTTGTATTCAATTTAACAAAGGTCATGATTCACATGGAAGTTTCATGCAAATAGTTACAAGAAATTTGAAAATTTTCTACCTAAGAAGTACTTAAGAATTATATATGCTTAAATCCTACCCCTTTGGGTCTCGGGGTTTCCGCACTTGAAGAAAAAAATTGGGGCATGTCGCTCAAATCATCGGTCTGGTGCTAGATGTATCCTTTCCCCCAGGTAAGATTCCTAATATTTATAACGCTTTGGTAGTTAAGGGCCGAAATACTGATGGCGAGCTACCACTTGACACCTATCGTAATGATAAACGGCTCATCTCGCCATGACCTTCTCTTGGATTCTCAAAACTTATGTCGCTCCATCCCCGCAGGGGCAGAGAATCCGTCGCTGTCTCGGATGTGCTACCAGAGGCTTTGGGGAGGAAGTCTTGTTGCCGAGATCTATCTATTTTGGAATATGCTTCTAATTTCTTCATTTGAAATTCGATTTGAAACAAAGGAAAAAGATTTATTGGGTTCACAAATGATAAGTAGTGCGATACAATCAAAACAAGGTATATAGTAATAAAAGACTATACACCTCGGAGACAGATATGCTGATCAACGAATCCTCCCTTTCTTAATCCAATTGATAATGGTTTTGCGCGTTAGCACGCGCATCCGTTTTCTTGGTCCACCTATGTTCTTTTTTCTTGGAAGATAGTTGAGATAATTCCTCATCCTCTGAACCAGTTTGTTCATCCCTATGATTTTCTCCATCGGCAGTAGTATTAGTGCCACCAGCAGCGATATTAGCCTTTTTCTCCGCCTTGCGCCTACGTTTTTCATCATCTTCATCTGCTTGATCAGCCCAGGATTTTGACGAAGTATTGAAGAGTTAAAATGAGAAGGTTTTCCCAGATTTTCAGTCTCAATTACATCACCAACTTCAGGATCAGAATCCACTTGCATAGGCTTAAGAGACAAAGCTTCAATAACTAAACCAGAGTATGCTATATCTGCGCCACCCTTGGATGGTTTTTTGGGATCAAGAATCTCCTTACCATCAGCTCCTTTAATGCCTAAAGTTACAATAGGTTGAATTTTGATCCCTCTCTAGAAAGATTGGCGGAAAAACGAGTCTTTCTTTTCAGTAGGTCTCATTACATTGAGAGATAGGGACAAGGAGAGAGACCTATGAGAACACACAAGCAAATCGGAGAGATCTGATAGAAAGATATGTGATGATCCACCAATGTTGCTAAGTCCAATCATGAAAGAGTCATCTGCTTGCCATTGATGTTGTGCGATTAGTCACGTGCATACGTTTTCTTACCGGGAGGGAAAGTACTGAAATTAAGGACCTGTCGAAAACACTAGGATCCGGATCTGCAGCGCTTACTGATTCAATCACATCTGATACACATTCAATTGTAAATAGAACACTGGTTAATTTAACAGTTAGCAAATTTTTATCCTAGCAGCTTATTCTCTAGCAGCTACTTTGAAAAAACTTACTATTATGGAGGACCGACTTCCCAGAAAGGTTAATGCCCTATCCCAGGATTAGATTCATCCCCATATGGAACTGAAACCAGAGCAAGAACCTAAAAAGTGATAACAAGCTAAAAGGCGCATCTCTCTAAGCCAAGATCGTCTGCTCCTCAGCAATTGATCCAGAAATTACCACAATACCTTCCTTCTTAGGCGAGTGAAGTGACCCTCGTTGGACGTTGGAAGAAAGAAGATAATAGAGAAGAAAATAAAGAAATAGGTGAACTCGATCGGGTTAATTATCAAATCTGATCCTTGCATCATCTGATCTCGATCAGGTTAACTGAAAAATGAAGAGAGTTTGCATCGAATAAGCCAATTGAGACTATTGTCTGGTTATTGCAAATCAAGATTAGATGGACAAAAAGAGCTTCAGTCAATACAGTCCTATAAGCTAAGCTCCATTCATGCCCACTTCTATTCCTAAGAGCCCATCAACAACTGCTATAATAAAGAAGTGGCAACCACCTTCCCGGCGAAGCAGAAAACAAAAGGCGCGTAATTAGTAAGATTATCTCGGGCGACCTGCGGGCATAGACCTCTAGTTTTCTAGTGGAGTCAATTCATCCCGGATTTTGATCAATAAAGAATTCCTCAACCTCCAAAAAAAGAATTCTAGCCCCATTAAACTTTACATTGTCCCCCACACTTAAACTTTACACTGTCCTCAATGTAAATTGACTCATTCAATGTAAAACAAGGTGGAAAATCCTATAATAATATGAAAATTCATAAAAAACAAGAAAAAGTAAAAGAAATACTAAACCAATGGGTTTCCTCCCATGCACCGCTTGGTTTAAAATCGTCATCCCGACTCTCTAGTCGCCCGTAAACCAACAATCTGAAAATATGGGGGTCCACCCATAGAAAAATCTGCAATTCTAACAATAGCTTCACAAGAATATTAGTTACAGAAAATAGAATTGAAGATATCACCCGATAGAATTTTCCCGCACACTTAGTCCTTTCCACACTCGGAAATGGATAGAGAACATAGAATTCGGGAACTTTTATAGGTTCCCTTTACTAACCTGCATAGTATGAGAATCAAATATCTCTAATGGCGGATATTTAGAAGCAAAGTAATTCAACAATACTTCTGAATAACATACATTCAAACCAAAACGAGGTAAATTGAAAAGATCAATAGTAATAGGTTTAGTCAAACCTTCCAAATTCTTTTGCATTACGGGATCCTCATCTTCCTTAAAGAATTCAAATAAATTACTTATCTCTTATATACCATGGTCCTCTATAAAACTTTCTAACTGTTCGTTATTAGTTTCTGCCTCAATGAAAATTTCAGCATTAAAATTATCAATGTAATCCTCGGAAAGTTCAATTGGGTCTTCCAAAATATCATTCAATTCGGTTTCATTCTCATATACGGCATACTCCTCTTCTTTTTCATCTTGATCCTAAAAAGATTCCATTGTACACCTTTTGGGGATGTCACTATGGATTGGTTCAAATGATGTACTTTCATACTCATCGTCACTATCATATCTAACATAAGGTTGGTCGTCGATGAATTTAGTGTTTCGAATCTCAAACTCAACCTTTTGAATATGTGATTGATCATTATTAAGATCAACAGTTGAGTTAACTACACAATTATCATCAAAAATCCCTAAAGATTGGTTTTTTTCAAGATAGTCATTGATCAAATATGCATTACTAACCGTGGGTATATGAGAATAGTTCTGATTTTGAGACCAAAATTCTTCTTTATCCCTTTCCTCCTTGTATTGATCAAGACCTATTCTAATGTTGTTCACACTTTCTTGTAGCTCTTGGAGTGAACCATGTATTCTTTGTTAGTACTCAATGAACATATCCTCCAAGATAGAATGTGTTACCTCCTCACTTACTCTAGTATCTCTAGGCCAATTTTCTTCCCTTTGGATGGGCGAATGATCATAATTACGATCAGAAATTGGGCGAGACATATAATAAGCAGAGGCTGTTGAAGAAACCGACTTCATACGTACCATAAATTGTCCCATCTCATCCAACAAACTAGAAGAAACATGAAAAGAAGCACAAGTATCCTCCCCTCCTTGTAATTGTTTACTTACATACCCGCAATAAGAAGGTTGGCATGTATGAGAATAATCAAAAGGGTACGTGGAATATTGATCATTACCAAAATATTGGTTGTGATTATACTCCCCATAAGGTTGGAAATTGTCATAGTGTTGTTGAGGTTGAAAACCGTATTGATTGTTGTAATATGCTCATTCCATGAAAAATAAGTATATGAAATAAGATTCTCAAAACTAGGTTAGAATCAGAAATAAAAAATAAAAATAAAACTAAAAAACAGAAATAAGAAATAAAAAACAAATAACAATCCCCTGCCTCCCCGGCAGCGGTGCCAAAATTTTATGTTTGTCGTACCACTCTAAAATTATTATTACTTTCTCGCTACTTATGATTTGTTATGAAGAAAAGGTAAGAAAGGATCGTTCCCACAGAGAGGTCTGGGTTGTTATTCGGTTTAGAAATCTTATGGAAAACAATGGGGGGATTTTCAGATTTAATGAAAGTAATTTAAACTAATTAAGAAAGCTAAAAAATTGTAGAAAACAATCAAAGAGTTGAGAATATTGGTCAAAGTTTCGTTTTCATTCACAAACATGTTATTGTACTAACAATTAGAATTTATATTTAATCTCATTTTATCAAATCCCTTGAATACCTTGATCGCAAGAATATCCCGCAAATTTCTTAAATCATCCACAAACACATTAAAAGATGCGATTATGAATTCTAACAAGAGAACAACCTAACGTGTAAAAATCACTAATCAAGTTTAATTCCTGAGGAGCATTAAGATTCATGAAATTAGGCTAATCAATGTAATTAAACGTGGAAAGCGCACTAATTCAATTTAACAAATGTCATGATTCACATGTGAGTACTAGGATGCATCACTACAAGCAATAACCACATTATGCTACTTGTATTCAAGGAATATCACTTTTGAGTATAATAAACCCTAAATTAGCTTTAGATATGAATGTGAGTTCAATCAGTTTGCAACTTAACTAAACAAACAATCAATCATGAGATATTTGTAGTGAAACATGAAGGATAATATTGAGACAAAACTAATTTATTATTCATGGAATCATGTATTGTAAAATTCAACAAATCCGTAACCAATAAAAGAAAATTAGATACTCATAATAATTGGAGTTCACAAAATTGAATTGAAGAAATAAATTACAAACTCTAAATGTCGAGAAATCTTTCTTGTGTAAACCTACAAAAAGAAGTAGAAGAGGTGAGAAGAGAACTAGGTAAAAACCTAGATATCTCTCCCTCTTGTTGAAGTTGCTCTTATATAACTTTCTCCCTTGTAGAATCCCTTTTGGAGTAGAAGTCTCTTTCCCAATATAACACAAATTCTTAAACATTCTAGATCTAGGTCAAATCCAAGACCATTGTTTTGCAAAACTACGCCAATGGCCCACTTTTATAAAAATCAGCGAGCTTGGGCCATGGAAAATCCTTCCACGTTTCCCTTGAGCCCAAATCAAATACTTATAGTTGACAACAAGTATTAGTCGTGAAAGAAAATCAGTCAGGCATTTTAGCAAACAGATTGCGTGCGTTTTTGGTAATGGATTCAAACATAACCCGTTTTTTATTTCTAACATCACAAACTCCATCCCTGCAATAATAATCATTCACAGATAAAACCCATTTCCAATCTTTGTTCAAATCTATTCACTGCCAGATTATTCTCTCTTTTTTTTAACGTATTCTCTTCTGTCAAGCTCATACAACAGATTCCAACCATCAACAACCTTAACATTCACTAACTCGAGTAGACACTGGCAACAATATTTCTTGCTTTTCCCTGCCTCTTTAGTCAAACCCATCTTCTCCCCTTCTCTGTTTTCTCGCTGCTTAAATCCACAAATCCATGACCTTCACCTCAAGCCTCAACTGATTCCTCTACTTCATCTCAATTTCTCTTCAGTTTCGAGCTCAATCAACACCACAGATTCGAGCTACAGAAAATCCACTTTCAATTTTTAATCTAGACTAACTTCTCTCTACCACCACCATCAATCTCTATCACGGCAAAAATCCTTCTCATATTTCCTTAATTCAAGCCACCCATTTTGACAGTTAACCCCAAGTCTATATTATCCAGAATCCTCTCTTAGACCCTCGATAAAACCCACCAGAACCATGGCTTGCCGGCGTGAACCCTTGGTGCAGCGAGAAGAACAATAACAGGTCGCAACTGAGAAGAGAACTTCTCGACCTAAATTTAGACATGAGAAGAATGTGTCGACCTAATTTTAGCTCTGCAGATGTATAGAACCCTTCAACGAGATAGTGCTTTTTTAAATCTCTCAAAATGGAATCTGTTACAAACATATATGCCATGGTTCCTTACTTTGGCAGGGTGCAAATATAAGTTAAACTTATAAAACTGGTTTTAGGCACCCATGATTAGATAGGGGATACCCTGAATATAACTCCCTATAGCACGTCTTCATAAAACAATTGGTTTCCCACTAGTAAATTCTTAATTCCTTTGTCAACCTGGATGCCCCTTAGTAATTTCCATTTTTGATGCATTAAAGACTTGTGTGCTTACTAGCTTTGAGTTTGCCAATAGCCAATGACTCCGGACAACGTTATAGGACTCTAATTCTCTTCTTTTATTTCATGTGACTCCAAAGTACATATAAAACTCAAAACAAACATAAAATACAAGAGAAATATCTAAGAAAAGCGTAAGAAATTGATAATCAAATAATGTATTTTATGCACCTATCAGGATGAAGTGAGTATCTGGATTGAAGTTGAAGCCATTGTTGTAGTTCTGGCTATTGGGATGCAAATCCATTCTTCTTTAATCTCCTTGATTCAAAGCATGACTATCATGACTTGATTAATTGGTTTATTTCTTTCAACAAGTACATATGATGCGCCCTTGAGTGGACACTACTCTTGTCGCCTTTGGCAGTCCCCAGTATGTGAGAAAAGGACTGTGAATAATTCTTCCATGTTGATGTTTCTGAGGCTTTGGGAGACGTCATGGATATAGAAGATGAAGATAAGTTGAAGGATGAAGAACGGGACGAGGCATCCCACAAGAACTTTGTGAAGAATCTGAATCTACTGATGTCGATGGAGAAGTAAACAATAAATTAACACCAGAATCCTCCGTTAGTTTGGACCCATATCAAGTAAGTTTCTACTCCTTATTATCATGATAGAACATGCGAACTCTTCAAAATTCTCATATAAGCATAGCGGTACTCAAATTCACAAAGAAGTTTACAAATTCCCGTCACTAGTAAATTTCAGAAGTATAATGCTTGGGGAAAACACTCTAGAGTCTTCATACGACCTCATTTTTAGATGATTGACCCCTCTATCCTTATTAGAAAATAATTTCCTACATCCCAGGAAGAAAAAATCCAGGTTTTTATCTTGTTTGAGGCGTTAAAACGACCGAACAGTAGAACTCAGGAAGTATCCAAGAAAATCCTGACAATTTTCAGACTCGACTCCGCTAGCCGTTTTTACCATAACTCTTAGATCGCTTGTCTGGTTGATGCTCCCTTTTGATACATTGTAGTACACACCAATGCGAAACTTTTGATATGAGAACCATACCCATATTCATCACCAATTGTTGTCAGCTTCAGAGTTTCCGAGAGGTAGTGAAAACGGTTTCTGACGTGGTTTTTGCGAAACATCTTGTAATAGGTTGGCAGGGCCGGCCTTGGCCCAAAGTTGACAAAGGTCAAAGCAGAGAATCTAAAAAAAATCTGTGATTTTATACCATTGTCAATTAATAGAGAATTTTCCAGTTGTGGTCAAAGTAGTCTGAGTTAGTCAAATGGTCAAAAGGATAACACGTTTTTTGTTACTGCTTTGGGAAGCAATGATGTCAGGGCCGACCCTATTGGTTGTTACTGCTTTGAACTCTTTTATGATTCATGAAATACCTCAAATATCACTCTACAATGAATATATTTGACGTTTATGTATATGTATAGTAGGTTTTGTGGTTCATGCTCAAGACTTTCATGTTTGAGATGTTCTGGCCTAATATGCCTGGATCCTCTCTACTTTTAGGGGCGGAATGATCAAATCAGATAGCTGGGCTTGTTAGATAAGGAACAAGAGTTACCGTTGGTTTTGATGTGGATAGTGTACCTCCCCATACTTAAAACCATATGTGGGCTCCCCTTTGCGTATTTGTTGAGGATGATGCTCCTACTGACGTTGATGTGCAGAATGGTAGTGTAGTAGGGAATGTGTTAGTTGAGTATCCTAATGCGGGTATTGTCGTTGATTCCTCTTTAGTAGGACCCTCCCAGGGTACTCTCGTGATGGGGGGTTTCACCATTTCATCGGTTTATGCTAACTTATAATGATTCGTCTATCTCATAGTGAAATTTGAGTCGTTCCTGAAATAGGAAGAAGTTGTGGATGAAGCTGAGAATTCTGATCTTGGCATTGCATGGATATGTCATCATCTGGATTTGCACGGAAGTGTGAAGTAGGTAGCGCCTTGCTGAAGAAACTGGTATTAGAATGAAGAGACTGGTATAAGAGTGATGGGACTTGTACCAGAGTGAAAGGGACTGGTACTTAAATGAAGGGACTCGTACCAGAATGAAATGAATTAGTACATGTGTGAAGGGACTCGTATCAGAGTGAAAGGGTTTCCGTGTGAAAAAGGAAAATTTGAGAATGTGATAGTTGACTTTGGCTTTTGTTTTTATTGTTGTTGTAGAGTTTTGATGTAATTTTTAAAGTGGTAAATAAAGGTTCGATTCTCGAACTTGTGAAGGTAATGATTTTAGAAAATAATGATTCTAATTAACTCTAGAAAATTCCAGGAGTAAGAAAAAGACTAAATAACCTAAAGATGATTTTTGAATAATTTTAAAAGGACCAGGAATCAGGAATCTGGTAATTCTAACAACCTATGTGATTAATCAGATAATTCTTTTTAAATTAATTGAAGCACAAGTAATTGCCAAAATTGGTTTTGTTATGCTAACAAACATAGGTAAATCACAAGCATGGACTATCAAAATTAATTAACCAAGCATAATCCATCAAGTAAAAGCACAACTGTTGAAAGAAAACCGTTTTCACTATTTAAAACTAT